>PVHT021183664.1:98234-147320 GCA_004024745.2 Catagonus wagneri
GCCCGCTGAGCAGAGCCGTCTCCGTCCAGGAACCCCATGGGCCGCACGGGGCTGCGGGGTCGCGGGGACCTTGACTGCTTCGGCCCCAACCACACGCTGCAGCCTGTGATCACCCGGTGAGTAGCCCTGATGGGGTGCAGGCTCACCTGCGCCCGCCCCCTAGGCTCCCGGAGCCCTGAGGACAGCTGGCACTTGGCACGTGGTGCCAGCCTCACGTAGGGACCTCCCGGGACAGGCATGTCCATGTCCCCTGCAAAGGCCAGGCCCCTCCCCTCCAGGCTGGCCCTGCTCAGAGGCCCCTTAGGGGAGGGCCAGGGCCCACCTCTCAGACAAAATGAAAATCCGTGTAGTCCCGCCTGGCTTTTCCAAAGAGCTGCAAGTGTGGAATGGCTGGGTCCCAGGCCTGTGCGTCTTTAAAGCTTCTGACAGAAAAATATTCTCATGAGTTCCTGTCATGGCTCAGCGGTAACGAACCTGACAAGTATCCATGAGGATGCGGGTTCGATCCCTGGCTCAGTGGGTTGCTGGCTGCAGATGTTGCTGTGGCTGTGGTGTAGGCCAGCATAACTCCAATTCGACCCCTAGCCTGGGAACTTCCATATACCATGGGTGCGGCGCTAAAAAGACCAAAAAAAAAAAAATTCTCCCAGCAGGCCTACCCGTCCTAGTCCAACCCACAGCTGGAACAGGGGAAGGTTACCAGGTCACTGTCCCCGTCCCCCCGGAGCAGGTGCTCAGGAGGGGAGGCGGGGGTCCGTGGGCGGCTGGCGTCAGAGGATCCCTTTTGCAGCTGGAAGCGGAACCAGGACGGAGCCATCTGCCGGAAGAGCATAAAGAAGGTGCTGGAAGTGCTGGTGGTGAAGCGCGCCCTCTCTGAGCACTGGGCCCTGCCGGGGGTGAGCCAGCGCCCCCGCCGCCCTGGGCCCTGTCTGCTCGTTCCTCGCCCCGCCTGCAGGATACCTATGCCCTGCGGTCCCTGCCCTGGACAGCCTGGGCTCTGTCCCGGGTCCTGAATGACAAGGGTTGGTCCCAGCCGTCCGACACGGGCTTCTTCGCCCTGGTCCCTCGTTTTGCAGCCGTGGAAAGGGTCCGGGTGCCCCCTGGTGTGAGCGCTGAGCGTCCGCCGTGTCCTGGGCTTGAGTCATGGCTGGGGCCGCCCCGGAGCTCGGAGCTGGGGGCAGACGTGGCCCCCCCGGTGGGCGTTCCAGGCCCCTGGTTCCACCTGCACCCCGAGGGCGGCACGGAGCTGTCTGGGGTGGGACGGGGACCCTGGCGCCTCAGCTTAGGGGTGGCGGCACGGAGTTGTCTGGGGTGGGACGGGGACCCTGGCGCCTCAGCTTAGGGGTGGCGGCTGCGTGAAGGTGGCCTGCACCCCAGAGGCCTTGCGGGAAAAGGACGGGGCTCCAGAAGGCCCTGGTGGGCCTGACTGCTCAGATTCTGCCCGTGATCCACCCCTGCCACCGCTCTGGGGTCAGAAGGGCCGGTCCTGGCGGAGCCCCAGGCTGGCGCAGCGTCTGGACGCAGCCCTGTCCGGGGCCCTCTCCTCCGAGCCTGTTGCCGGGGTGTACACGGTTTCTTCCCGCTCAGCAAGCAGCCCGGGGTTTCCCCAACACCCGCCCCGTGGCCCAGCGGCTGCTCTGCTGGGGCAGCAGGTTAAGGGGTGCGGGGGTCCCGGGCTCTGAATGGTGCGCTCCAGCCGAGCGAGTGCGGTTCTGAGCCCAGGCCAGGTCCTCTCCCCCCGCGGCTTCTTGGGCACCATTCGGCCTCCCCCTCCTGCACTTCGGTCTCTCCTGCCAGCAGGCATCTGCTGAGCGGTGTCTAGCCCGGGGCAGGTACCGAGGGGCACTTGATGGCCCCCCCACTGCAGCCAGCGAGGGGCGAGGGCATCTCTGGGGCCCCAGCAATGGACGTGACTTGGACAAGAGGGTCCCCTGGCTGGATGGGGCGGGACTGCAGGAACAGGCCCGTGTCCAGGCGGAGGCCGGACACCGGGACGGGGGCAGGCAGACAAGACTGGCCGTGCCGGGTGCTCAGGTCAGGGTGCTGGCCCCGCTCGGTGTCCGACCTGTGCTCCTAAAAGGCCTCGACTTTGGCCTGACACCCCTGCCCCGTGGGCTGACGTGGACGATGCGGTCTGGACAATGTCACTCTGGCCCTGAGGCGATCGCTGCCAGACGCTCGTCTGCCTGTGGCTCCGGGGGGCTGGCCCGCTGCCCACGCGGGCAGGTGGCCAGAGGAGGCGGGTCCCCAGAGGCCTTGCCGACCTGCGTCCCCCCCTCCGCCCAGGGTTCCCGCGACCCGGGAGAGACGCTGCCCCGGAAGCTGAAGCAGGCCCTCCGCAGAGAGTTCTGGGCCGCCTTCGAGAACTTGCTGAGGCAGGGCAAGGAGGTAGGCCGGCCTTTCTGCCTGCCCCCGCCTGTGCGCCGGGGTCCTGCTCCTAGAGGAAGGGCGTGGCCGTGCCCTGGGCCCCTCGCCTTCCCTCCGCCCAGGTTTTCTCCTCCGGATGAAGGGCGTGGCCATGGCCTCTGCTGCCCTCGGGCCGGCAGGCCTGGTGTCCCGGCCACACCCGCTTCCTCCGAGCACAGCTGGGCACCAAGACTGAAGTTGCTTTTGCAGTTAATTTGCAAAGGCCATATTTTTAGGTTCTATTTGCCGACCCACCTGGTTCTTCTTCACGACCACGTAACATTTTGTGCCAGGACTTACTGCAGCTGGCGTCCGGGGGCCATCTGAGTCACTGCCACTCTGTCTCTGCCGCGTCTCAAGATGGAGTAGGCAGTTGCTGCGTTTCTGGTTTGGGACCCCAGACGCAGCCGTCGTGTGGTTTGTCCTGGGCGGCCGCTCTGGGAGCACCGCTCTCTCCTTACTTTGTAAAAATACTAAACTCATTTGTTCGGAGGTGAAATCCAGACAGCATCAAAGTAACCATTTCGAAGGGAGCGATTTGGTCATGTTTAGCGCGTTGATAAACGTGCGATCGGCACCTCTGTCTGGTTCGAAAAGAAGCCCCGCCCACCTGCGGCCCCGCCCCGCCCCGCCCCCGCCCGAAGCGCTGTCTGTCTCCGTGGATTTGCCTGTGCTGGCCGTCGCGGGGAGCGCTCGCTCGTGGCCTTCTGCTTTCTTTCACTTAGCTCGGTGGTTCCAGGTCCGCCATCCCTTTTTAATCCTTCCGAGGGCAGTTGAGGCGGGTCTGGCTGCCAGGCTGGGCACCAGCAGGGCGTGAGTGAGGCCAGACAAGCTGAAGGCTGTGCCGGGGACAGCGGGGCAGGGAGAGAGCCAGGCGGGGCTGCGGCATCGTGTGCTCAGAGCCTCTCAGGGCGGAGCACGGGCACGCGTGGGGCCCCGCCCTCTGGGAGAAAGCCAGGGGGCTCCGGGGTCCACGGGGGTGGGGGGGGCTCACACCTGCGCTGCCCCCAGGTGTACAAAGGGTACGTGGATGACCCGAGGAACACGGACAACGCTTGGATGGAGACCGTGGCCGTGAGCATCCACTTCCCAGACCAGAGCGACATGGAGCTGAAGAGGCTGAACTCTGTATGTGGCCTGGGTCTCAGGCGGGGTGGGGTGGGGGACTGGGGCCTCGGGGCCTGCGGAGCTGGCGGGACCAGAGTGGGGGCTGTGAGGATCAGCGTCCCGCCTGGAGGGCGCCCGGGAGAGGCCAGAGGGCAGCGGCAGACGGCGGGGCGGGGCAGGGCTGGACGGGCCCCGGGGGCTTCGGGGGAGGCAGGGTCGTGCGCCTGCCCCTGTCCCCTGTCCTTAGTCCTACGTACCCCTGACCCATAATGGGACCAGGGAGCCCAGGGAGCAGCACACGGGACAGAGAGCCTGTGAAGAGGGCTGGAGCTCCTCCTTCAAGGGTTTGAGCGCTTTGCAGGCATTTTCTGATTTGTGCCTGAGAGGCGACCTTCGGGTTCAATAGAAGGACAGTGGGCCAGCCCCAGGCCAGGCCTGCAGCCAGGCGGGGACTCTGCAGGCTGCTGTTCCTGGGTGTCCAGGTGGAGGCGGGCCGGCCGGGGGGAGTCAGGAGCCACCTCTGTCCCTGCAGCACCTGCACTCCGGCGACCCAGGGCTGTCCGTCCGCTGGCAGCTGGTGGACAGGCGCAGCCCGCTGTACGCCAACCACAAGACCATCCTCCGGAAGGCGGCCGCCTTGTTCGGGGCTCACTACTGACCCGCGTGCAGCCCGGGCAGCTCTGCGGGGCCGGCGGGCTGGTCCGTCCACAGCCCCGGGAGACTCCGGGGACAGAGGCCGACACCCGGCACACGCAGCCCTGAGCGTCCAGCCGGCAAGGGGCGCTGCCCGGGTA
The DNA here is from genome assembly GCA_004024745.2 of Catagonus wagneri. Classification (NCBI taxonomy): domain Eukaryota; kingdom Metazoa; phylum Chordata; class Mammalia; order Artiodactyla; family Tayassuidae; genus Catagonus; species Catagonus wagneri. The sequence continues at coordinate 102,542 of PVHT021183664.1, forward strand.
CCGCCCGCCGCCCGTCACGGCCAGCTCGTGAAGCAGGAGGCGCGGGGCGCCGAGCGGGGAGGGCCGAGCAGGGCGAGGCCAGCTCTGGCCAGGTGGCAGCGCCTTGGGGTTGAGGTGGCTGCTGGGAGCGCAGCCATTGCTGCCTCTCCCGGCCTGCTGGTGGCCGGTCCACTCCCTCCCGGCCACGTTGTAGGAGCAACCACAAGGGACGCGTCGGCCCCAGCTGCACCTCCTAGAGTGTCGGGGCCCCTCGTGGCCTTCTCCTGCGGCCCGTGCCCTAGAAGCCCGGCGTGACCCAGCTCGGACCCTCGCCTGGCCTGCGCGGCCACCATGGGACCCAGGTCCCTTGGCTGTCAGGGCAGAGCCCCTCGGTGGACTGTCGCCTGAGATGCAGAAGTGTCTGCCTGTGTGCGGCCCCGGGCTTGGGGCGGGGTGGGAGGGGACACCGAGGCACAGGCGGCGGGGGTCCCTGAGCACAGCACCCCGCCCCTCCTGCATGGAGCTCAGGGAGCGCGGGGGGTGGGTCTGGTGAGGGGCACCCAGTTAGCATCAGCAGCTCACAGACTGTCAGCACAGAACCATTGGGAGTCGCAGGAGCCGAACGTTGTGAAACCCTGACATTAAAGTGCTCTCCGAACCTGTCTGGCTGCCTCTTCCGTGCGTCCCGCAGTTACAGCTGTAGACACGCGCAGCGGTCGGGGCGTGTCTGGGCCGCCGGAGTCTCCTGCCCGCGGCCGAGCTTCCCAGGCCCGAGGATGGCTTCCTCGGACGCCCTGCAGGCCCCGCAGGTCCAAGGTCACGGTTTCCGCTCCCGTCAACCAGCATCCCCGCGACACACGCCCAGACACACATGCGCACACACAGACAGACACAGACACAGACAGACACACAGACAGACACCCAGACACACACACACACATGCACACGCAGACATGCACGGTCACATGTGCACAGAAACAGACACACACCCAGACACACACACACACAGACACACAGAACACACAGACACACCCGCCCAGACACGCACACCCACACACCCACACACACACAGACACACACACTCACATACAGACACAGGCATGCATGGTCACATGTGCACAGAAACAGACACACACACACACACACACACACAGAACACACAGACACACCCGCCCAGACATGCAAGGTCACATGTGCACAGAAACAGACACTCACATACAGACACACACACTCACATACAGACACACATACACAGGCACATCCACACAGACACGCACCCACGCAAGACCGAGTTCTGTGGAAACGAAGGAACCGCTAAAATGTGTGGCTCAGTCTTGCCGTTGCTGAGGCGTAATGTAGAAAGAAAACTTCATAATAGCTTCTTATCGAAACCCCAGCTGGTCTCCCCTGGGCGCGGGCAGAGGGACCCAGGCAGCCAGTCCGCGCCCAGTGCAGGTCTCCTCTCGCTCATGCGGAGGAAACAGATGCCGACCAGCCACCGCGCCGGGAGGAGACGCAGGCCGAAGACCCGTGACTGCGTGACAGCCCCGAGCCGACCACAGAGGCTGGGAACAGCAATCAGGACAAACCGCCCCAGGAGCTAAAGGGAGCAGACAGGTCAAGGGCAGACGGCAAGAGCAAGTGCACGGGGGGAGGTCAAAGGCAGTGGACGGTCCAAACGGGCGGTGGTCACAGCACAGGCAGCCGTGAGCCTCGCGTTAGGGTTACAAACACCACGTTTCTCTCCTTTACAGTCTCTCTCTCCTCCATGGGACTCACGATGGCCCAGCACGAGGAGGTCCCACCGACAGGCGCCCCCAGAGGGAGGGTGTGGGAACAGCCCCAGCGGAGGACAGGCTGCTTCTCAGGACCGAGGGGAGGGCTTGTGGGGGAGGCATCGATCTGTCCGGAAGCGAGCGCCTTCGTGAACAGCCACCCACCCCGCCCCAGATCTTTTTAAACCTCCAGGGCAACATTGATAGAAAGTCAAGGAGAAACCCGCAAATTCGCTGTAGCTGAGATTTTTCTCTTAGAAATCAAGGAATCAAGACACAAAAGAAAAATAGGGCAGAATTTGAATCACGCAGTCAGCAGGATCGAGGTCAGTCTTTGCGGCGTGCACATGTGTTTACACAGAAACAGAAATCATACCTACGTGTTGTGTGTAATTTACAGTCAGCTGTTGATATGTAAATTAAGTGCTGGGTATTCATGCAGGCACGCCCGCGATATGTCTCCATATTCGTATAATAGATTCCGTGCGCTACGCGCCTGTGTGAACGCACATTCCAGGGTGCGTGTGTGACTCTGTGCCCACCTGCCAACAGCAAGAGCAGGGCCCAGAGCAGGCGGGAGGCTCAGACCCGTGCCACGCACGGAGCCGAGCACGCCGCAGGGGTCTCAGTGGGTTTACGAGGCAGCGCCATCACGGAGGCCACCCTCCAGCCTCGGCCCACACACGGCGTGAGAAATCCACCAGAACCCGGGGGCGGGCAGGAGGTAGCTCTAGGGCTCCAGGTGACTGCGGGGCGTTGAGTGACCAGCTCAAAGCAAGCCGCGGTGGCGTCCGGGGCAGAGCACTGCGCCCCCACGCCACCCACCCCGGGGGGCTTCTTCTTCCCTCTGAAGCCTCTGGCTTCCCCCGGCAGGAGGACCCACAGGCAGGGCCAGCTCCTCTGCGGGAGAGGGTCGCTGTCCGAGACCCTGGTCGGCGCCATGCCCACCCCCAGCCCCTGCACGGCATCCGGGGCCAGCAGGGCCCGAGGGGAAGCCAAGGGGCCGCCCGTGCTCCCACGTCCCCACCTGCAGCCGCCTGGGGACCCAGCAGAGCAGGGCGGGGGAGGACCCCAGGTCACAAGGTCCCAGCCCGAGGGGCGCGGCTGGACAGCGTCAACAGTTAGGGCCTTTTGGGGGAAAAAAAAAAAAAGATGGAAAGTAAGTTTTTAAGGTTATGACTCAAGAGGCTCAAAAAATAACCACGACATCAACCCAGGGCTCGGGCAGGGAGGAAGCCAGAATTTAATGAAAGAGGGAAAAAGGAAGAGCCGGCAGGGTGAGCGTGTTCACAATCCAGAGCCTGGAAAAGGGCCCCACAGTCAACACAACCCGGAAAGAGGAAGAGGGAGAGACCGGGAGGGGGTGCCCAGGAGACCCCTGGAGAACGGCCTGCCGAGGCGCAGCCGCCCCCGCGTCCCCGGGCCAGGCGTGGGTGGCCGTTGGCTCTGGGGGCCTAGGGAAGGCTGGCTGCTCCGCCAGCTGGGGAGCCAGCGACTGGAAGCTTCACCAGGGCTCTTTTAGGTGCTGCAGTCTGGCCTTTCAAGATCAGAGGTGAGATCCAGGAATGCCGGGAGGGGAGGCAGACGCTCCGTGGGGCCCAGGCGTCGGAGGGTGATTTTGCCAAAGGCCGTCCAGCCAAGAGGCTCTTTGGAGAAGTTGGCCTGGCCTTGTGTCTGGGCAGCGAGCAGGCACTGTGGACTCCGTCAGGTGCCCCCCGGGTCCCTTCTTTCTGTGCGGCTCCAGCTCCTGCCCCCGAGCTGGCTGCGGTGGTCAGCAGTGCCCGGCGGCCCCGGGCTGGGTGAGGGCAGGAGGCGGGGCAGCTGAGGGTCGAGCTGGGCACCGTGGGCAGCACGGCGATGGCAGGGTGGCCGGCACACCCCTGGATGGCCGGCCTCACCCCAGGGAAGGGCCTGTCCCGGGCCGCTCTCTGTCTGGAGGCAGCGTTGTGGCCTCACCGGGAGGTCTCTATCACTCCCACCCGCTCTGCGGCTGCCGCAGGCCCTGCTCCTCCCGCTTGTCCCCAGGGAGAGACACACACCGCGCTCGCTGGCAAAACGGCCTCCCTGATGGGGAAGCAGGTAAGCGGGGAGCGTCGTATTTGCCCCCTGGGGCCAGGAGGCCTGGGTTCTGGCAGATAAATGTGTGAGATAATCGGTGCCGAGCCCAGTTACAGCCATAAGGGCGGCTGTGGTGGGGGCCCACGTGGCCAGCATGGCAGCAGATGGGTTCATGTGCTTCTGAGAGCAGGCTCGTGGTCTGTGCAGGACATCAGCTGTGAGCTGTGGTGTAGGTCGCAGATGTGGCTTGGTTCTGTGTGGTTGTGGCTGTGGCTGTGGTGTTGGCCAGCAGCTGTGGCTCTGATTAAACAAACCCCTAGCCTGGGAACTTCCATATGCCGCAGGTACGACCCTAAAAAGAGAAAAATAAATACAGAAAATAAAATTAAGATATGTACTTTTTAAAAAGACACGATCCTATTGCATACTTCATAGACTACATACAGCGTAGTGTAAATATAACTTCTATATGTGCTAGGAAACCCAAATCCGTGGGACTCACTTTATTGTGATATTCACCTTACTGCAGTGGTCTGGAACCACACTTGCAACATCTCTGACGTGTGGTCATACCAGAGAAGAAGGGTTTCAAATCAGTGAGCTGAGCTTCTACCTTAAGAAAATAGAAAAAGAAGAGAAAATTAAACTCAGTGTAAGCAAGAGATCAGGGTAGAAGCCAATGAGGGGAGAAAAGGAAAAATACAGAGAAATCCATGAAACTGAAGAGCTGTTTCTTTGAGATTGTTTATACAATTGAGAAACTGTCTCGCCTAATCAGCAAAAGAAAAGAGAGGAGGCACAAATTAGCAAAAGGAGGTACGAAAGAGGTGACCTCACTTCATACTCTAAATAGAGAGGATAACACCTTTACGCTGATAAAGGGGGCAGTTCCCTGAGGGATAAACTGCAATATTCAGTCAAGGAAACTGAGTGCAACTCAGCCACTGTGTGTCTTTTAAATAATTCAACAACATATACAAATAATGATACATCACGACCACGTGAGGTTTATCCCAAGAACTCAAGAGTGATTTAACACTTGAAGGTCAGTCAGTACAATCTGCCATATTAATAGACTAATAAAAAATATTCTCAATAGATGTAGAAAAACTTTTGACAAAATCCAACATCTACTCCTGATTTAAAAAAAAAACACAACTTTCAGCAAGCTAGTAATTCAAGGAAACTTCCTTCTACTGATAAGGACAGCTACGAAACCCTGCATTTACATTCTTCTTCTTTTTTTTTTTTTTTTGTCTTATCTAGGGCTGCACCCGCGGCATATGGAGGTTCCCAGGCTAGGGGTCTAATTGGAGCTATAGCTGCTGGCCTTCGCCACAGCCACAGCATCGCGGGATCCAAGCCACGTCTGCAACCTTCACCACAGCCTTCGCCACAGCCACAGCATCGTGGGATCCAAGCCACGTCTGTAACCTTCACCACAGCTCACGGCAACGCCGGATCCTTGACCCACTGAGCGAGGCCAGGGATTGAACCCACAACCTCATGGTTCCTAGTTGGATTCGTTAACCACTGAGCCACGACGGGAACTCCTGCATTTAACATTATTCTTACTGGTGAGAGTCAGTGTCATCCCCCTAGAATCAGGAGGAACAAGGACATCCACTCTAATTTCTCCCATTCAGTACTGAACTAGGGCTCTAGCCAATGCAATCAGGCATGAAAATTAAGTAAAAAACATTCAGGCTGAAAACAAAGAAGTAATACTCTTTTTATTTACAGATAACATGATTGTACAGAAATCTTAGAAAATCCTAAGGTATCCACAAAAAAAGTTAACAGAACCAGTAGGTGAACTTAGCAAAGTTCAGATCCGTAGGTAAAATCAATCTTATTTCTATGCATTAGCATTTAACAAAGAGTAATTGAAGTTAAAATAACATTTACAGTAGCATAAAACTATCAGAGAGAAATCTGACAAAAGATTGCAAATCTGTAAACTAAAAACTACAAAACACAAAAAAAGAAATAAAAGAGGCTCCAAATAAATGATGAGATATACCATGTTCATGGATTTAATACTAAGTATTGTCAAGACGTTAATTTTCTCAAACTGGTCTGCAGATCCCCCACAATCCCAAACAAAATCCCACTACGACTTTTGGAACAAACTGTCAAGCTGATTCTAAAATTCATGAGGAAACACAAACGATCTTGGATAACCAAAAGAACTTTATAAAAGAACAAAGTTGGAAAATTATTACTTATTACCTGACTTCAAGAATTACTATAAAGTGTGGAGGTAGTTTGAAGTATCTGCATAAAAATAGACAAACTAGACCAACTGAACTTAGAGAGATATAGAAACAGACTCATACAGACCATTGATTTTCACCAATGGTGAAAAGGTAGTTAAGTAGAGAATGGATTATTTTTTTCAACAGTCTGGAAAACTGGACATCCATTTGCACACAGACACACACACACATAAAATTTTGAATCATATATCACACCACATACCAAAACTAGCCCCAAATGGATAATAGACCCAAATGCAAAACCTAAATTATAAACTCTTGTGACTTTGAGTTTGGCAAAAATTCTTACATGTGACACCAAAAGTGTGATCCATAAAAAATAAAGCACTGGAAAATTGACTTTGTCAGAATTTAAAATTGCTCCCTGAAAACTTTTAAGAAAGAGAAAAGTCAACCCACGGACTCAGAGAAAAGATATACAAATCACATCTGATAAAGGCTTTGCATCCAGAATATACAAAGAACTCTCAAAACTCAATGATAAGAGAGCACCTCCATTAAAAGTGGGCAAAAGATTTGAACAGAAGTCTTTCTCAAAAAGATAGTCAGGTGGTAAACAAACAGATGAAAAGACACTGAGGTCCCGAGTGACACAGAAATTAAAACCGCAGTGGGATACACCCGGTCACACCTCTTTCAACATTAAAATTGAAAAGACTGGACATACCAAGTGCTGGTGAAGCACACACAGCACAGGAAGTGCAATCGTGCGATCAATCTGGCGCTTTCTTTAAAGTTAAACATGAGCTACCACGTGATCCAGCCACTCCACCCCCAGGTATTTACCTAAGAAAAGTAAGACTGTTTGTCCAGAGAGTGTGCACAATGTTCATGGTGGCCCTATTTGCAACAGCCAACAACTGGAAAGAGCCCAAATTTCCATAAGCAGGTGAATGGATATACAAACTGTGGAACATTCATGCAATGATCATTACTCAGACTAAACACTGATAAATGCGTCAGCATGGGTGAGCTCAAATTACCTACGCAGGCAGGCGGGAGAAGCTAGACAAAACGTGCACAGGTGTGACTCCACTTACCTAAGTTATGGGAAATGCACACTGATGCAGTGACAGCAAAGCGGAGCTTGCCTCGCGATGGGAGGGGATACATCGCAAAGGCGAAACTGGAATATCACTACTTTGTGGTGATAGTTTTCAGGGACGTGCACAAATGCCAAAACGTATCAAATGTGAATACGTGGTTTACTGTATATCCATTGCACCATAATAAAGCTGTTTCAAAAACCCCTAGGGATGGCTCAGGTCCGGCTTAAATGCCTCAACTTCTGCATTCCCTACGCCCCGCTGGACGCCCACGCAAGGACCCCGAGACACTGGGTGGGGAAATGGGTAGTGGGGCAAGGGTCCTGGGGCAGGAAGGGACTCAGGTGGGCGGAGGCCTAACCCCATCAACCAGCTTTAGCGGCCGCTGGCACCGGGCCTGCGACAGAAACTTTGCGCTGACCCGAGGGTCTCCAAGCCCTCGGCCAGCGGTGCCTGGGCCGGGAGGAGATCCGCTCCAGCGAGGGGCGGGGCTGGACTACGAAAGGGGCGGGGCTCTGGACCCCCACGGCCCCGCCCGCAGCCCGTGAGACCACCCCCGTCAGAAATCCCTGCAAGGCCCCGCCCCTCGCCCTCATTGTCCAGGTCCCGCCCCCAAGACTCCGCCCAGGCCCCGCCCCTCAGCTTCAGGCCCCGCGTGGTCCTGGCCGCGTCCCGCCCCACAGGCTCCGCCCAGGACCCGCCTCGCCCCACCTCTCGCCCCCAGGCCTCACCCCTAATTCTCAGGCCCCGGGGGTCCCGGCCCCGACGCCCTAGGGACTCCGCCCCGCCCCACAGCTCCGTTCCAGACTCCGCCCCAGACTCCGCCCAGGGCGCCCCCGCCCCGCTCCTCGCCCGAAAGCCCCGCGCCACGGGCGCAGGCCGAGCCGCGTGTGTCCCGAGCGGCCGCGGACGTGGGCGCAGGCCTGCGGGTCGCCGCCGCGCTCGGGTGTGGCACAGGGTCGGGCTCCGAGCGCCTGCGAGCCTCGCGCGCAGCAGCTTCCGGATGTGGCCGCGCAGGTAAGGCCCCCGCCCCGCCCTGGGAGCATGAACACCCTCGCCCCGGTCTATCCCCCGCCCGGAAGAACTGGGGGTCCCTGGGGTCTGGGGCCCGGAGATCCCGAGGTCCGGGGTCCGGGGCCCCCGCGGCCCGAGCCCGCCCGCCCAGGCCCCGCGCGGCCCCGCCACTCCACGCCCAGCACCGGCCACGCGCCCAGGGCTTGGCTCTTCTCATTTCTGCTTTCCCGTCTTTTTCAAACATAATTGAAATAAATAGCGCAGACCCGGGTGCCTGGGCCTCTGGCTGTTCCCATTAGGACTGTCAGAGAGGTCCTTTATTATGATAATTTTGTGAGGGACTGTCACGCTTAACGAAGTGCTGAGCTTCTGACAGCAGCCTAGCCCCGAGGTGATAGGGTGCCCGCCCAGTTCCCGGTAGCGGCCAGCACTGCCTGCCCTGCATTCCAGTTTCTGAAGAAAACCCTGCAGCCCCGTCTCCCTGCTTCCCAGCGCTGAGGGGCTGGGAGGGGCTGGGCCCTCATCGCCCGGTGCTGTCCGAGCCCCTGACCCCTAAGGTGTGCAGTGGGCGTGTCCAGGGCGGGGCGGCAGGATTCTGGGACCACTTTGCTGGGCACCAGCCTCCAGCCAGCGGGCAGCACAAGCTTGCTTAGCTGGGTGGCAGTGAGAGTCTCCCTAAGTTACTGAGAACCCCGCTGGTCAGTGCTTCCATTTGGCTGTGAAATCCACACACACACAAACTGTGTCCCTGGGTCCACAGCTGGGCCACCGCCGGCAATGATGATTGCTCCTCTCTTCCAGAACCGGAAGAGAACACCGTATCCCTGGCACATAAAAGGAAGAAGCGTTTTCGTCTGTGTGGGAGGGTCCTGGCACAGCGCCGGCCGGAGCGTGGACCGCGACACTGAGTGAGAGCGGCGGGCCCTCTGCCCCCAGGCGGCCGGGATGCGCCCTGTGGGCACACACAGCGCCTCGTCCCTGCCGGTCCCCGCGGGAGGGTCGTGCCTCCTCCTCCTCTTCTGCCTGCGCTTGGGTGCCTCCTGCCCGCAGAGCTGCCAGTGCCTGGAGCACGCGGGGGCCGTGGCCGTCCACTGCAGCGCCAGGGGCCTGCAGGCGGTCCCCAAGGCCATCCCTCTGGACACGGTGCTCCTGAAGCTCGACGCCAACAAGATTGCCCGCATCCCCGACGGGGCCTTCCAGCACCTGAGCCGCCTGAGGGAGCTGGACCTGTCGCAGAACGCCATCGAGACCGTCGGCCCCGCCGCCTTCTCGGGCCTGGCCGGCGGCCTGCGGCTGCTGGACCTGTCGCACAACCGCATCCGCGGGATCCCCAAGGACGCCCTGGGCAAGCTCAGCGCCAGGATCCGCCTGGCGCACAACCCGCTGCACTGCGAGTGCGCCCTGCAGGAGGCCCTGTGGGAGCTGAAGCTGGACCCCGACTCGGTGGACGAGGTCGCCTGCCACACCTCCGTGCGGGAGGAGTACGTGGGGAAGCCGCTGATCCAGGCGCTCGACTCCGGCGTCAGCTTCTGCAGCGTCCACCGCAAGACCACCGACGTGGCCATGCTGGTCACCATGTTCGGCTGGTTCGCCATGGTGATCACCTACATCGTCTACTACGTGCGCCAGAACCGGGAGGATGCCAGGAGGCACCTGGAGTACCTGAAGTCCCTGCCCAGCACCCCCGTGGCCAAGGACCCCGTCAGCCCCGCGCCCTAGTACCTCCCGGCTCAGGCGGGCCGCGGCCCACGCGTCTGCCGTCCCTTGGGTGGCAGATGGTGCCCGACTCGTGCCTGGCCACCCCCCAGTGAGGTGGTGACGTGGCCGCTTCCGGGCAGTGCGTCACTCTTACAGGGCACGGCCCGCGGGGCTTGCTGCTGCGGCGGTCCTTCAGGTCAGGCGGCTTTGCCTGCTGCACACGCCGACGGAGGAGGAGACCGAAATGGAACGTCAGGGCCGGGAAATGATCCAGTTGGGACGTGAGCCCGGGCCGTCTGTCAGCGTCCCTTCCGCTCGGGGAGCCTCTCCCACGGGGCGCCCTCGGGTGGACTAGCGTGCAGAGCAGAAAGGGCAGGTGCCCTTGTGTGGGGCTCCCCCAGGAGGACGGGCCCCTTCGGTGGGTCGGAGGCACAGGTGGCCCTGTTGCGGACTTGACCGCAGCACTCTTTGCAGCGCAGACTCGTGCAGACCCGGTTGTTTCTAGGCAGGTGAGCGCAGCGGGTAACCTTTGAACCGCTTTGTTTATTCTAGGAATGTTTGTTAAGAGTGTCGCTTGTACCAGAAGTTCAGTGAGAAGGAAAGCACCCCCCACCTCCAAAAAAAAACAGACATGGAGAGAAACCTGAGAAAGTTCCAGAGTGGCTCATCCAGCGGGCAGTGCCAGCAGCCGGACGCACGAGGCCCTGCCCGGCTCCTGCCCCCCAGGCTGCGCCCGCTCCTGGGAGCCCATCGTCCCGGGTTGCTACGTGCCTTTGCTTTTCTGCACGCTGAAGCAGCTCCTCTCCAGAGGCCAGGAGGACAGACGCCGCGTGGTTCAGGGCTGCTCGGCAGACGCTTCCTTTCTGCCTCCAGCGACAGGAGCTCCCTCTCCTTTTCAGCTCTGCTGCCAGGATCTCAGAGCAACTTTGCCGCTCGGTTTTCTTACACCTGCTGCACGTTCAGGGTAGCCCACCTCCACCTCTATAACCCTGACAGCGTCTTTCCAATTTTATTTTTTTATGGTCTTTTATATGCGTGTTTATATTTTAAACTACTTCAGATATTTTGGGGGAAGCCAGTTAGGGGTACATGGCTTATGGGGCTAAGGGCTAAAGGACGGAAGCCTCATGGAGCAGATGCTTAGAAAGGATGAAGGCGGAGAGAGGCTCGTGCTTGGAGAATGCCCTGTGACCTGCAGCGGGGAGCGCATCTGCGCGCTGAGGCGGAGACGCAGCCCCAGTAGCCTCGGGACCAGAGCTGCAGCAGAGACCCGAAAGGCACACCTGGACAAGGTCATGAGTTTTCAGTTATGCTACAGTAGAAAGAAATGACGGACAGACACCAACACCCTCCCACACCCGGACGCCCCACGCCTGCGGTCCCGGGGCGCCGTGTGCACGGCACGCACTGCGTGAACTGGGGGCTCCGTGCTTCTCCGCCTGACCCCCAGACCAGGGCTGAGGGGTGGGAAGCAGGGCTCTGACGATGCACCCGGTGAGGCCAGTCCTCGGGAAACCGACGGCCCGCCTTCCCACCTTTCCAGTGGGAGCTAAAACCAAGCAGCCAGCCCGGGCCAGAGCCCCAGGCAGCAGGTAAGTCTGGCTGCTGGCTGGCCGGTGGGACGCGGGCTCCGGGGGTGAACCAGGTCTGCGGCCCCCACCCGCCTGGGCGCACCCGCCCTGCGGACGTGATCGAGTCGGGGGAGAGAGTGGACTGAGCCTGGGGTAGCCGGGCGGGTGTCAGTGTCCCGCCCTGCAGCCCTGCCCTGGGGCCTTTCCTCCTCGCAGGGACCCCTTCACTTGCTCCACCCCAGAAACAGCGCGGAGCCGGGGCGCCAGCCCCCCTTCCCCTGGGTGCGTCCCTTCCTGCTGTGAAGAGGAAGCGGGCTCGGCACCCTAGCACCCAGACTCAGGGCCGCAGTGGCCTTTCTCATGGAGTCTCCCGGGAGAAGGTGTCTCCCTTCAGAGGCCATCGGGACCCCACACCCCGGAAGCTCCTTCCTGCCCATGGGAGCGCCCAATCCTGGAGCCTGGGAGCCCCCGACTCTCCTGGGGTGCAGCCCGCCTCGCCTCCTTTACTCCCCCCCCGTGCCCCCCCCCCGCCAGCCCCTCCTCTCCCCTTTCCTGGCTTCCTCTCTCTTCCCCTTTAGATGACACCCTGCCTGGGCCCACCTTCTTCCCTCGGGCACCCCCTGAGCCCTCGGACCAGCTCCAGCACGCAGCCTGGCTAGAGCAGACCTCTGACCCAGTCCAGTTCTGCCAAGGCTGGCTGGGTGCAGGCTGACCCCACTGAGGGGACAGGTGTTGGCAGTGGTGGGAACGTGACAAAGGGGTGCCTCATCGGGCGCAGTGGGGTGATAGACTTTGTGGGACCTGGGAGTCCCCTGACTGTCATTGCGATCCAGGTAAGGGGACACGGGGGGGGGGCTACGTGTGCCTGGCCTGCTGGCCCCACCTGCAAAGCCCCTCCGTCCTGGGGAGGTAGTGCCACCCCCGTCTGGGGATCGCGGCAGCATGACACTGAGGTTCCTCGTTAGGGCAGAGGGTGGTGTGGGCAGACTAGCCCAAGAGCCGCCCCAGCCCAGCCTCTGCACCCACGGGAATCCAGGGGTCTAGAGTGGCTTCAGGGGCAGAGGGGAGGGGCAGTGGGGGGCTTGTGGGGCCGCTGCTCTGGCTGGGCTGGAGTGGCATTTCCTGCTCTCTCGGCCCCTCCCTCATCGTGAGGGTCCCCTTGGAAACCGGAGCCCCACCCCCGACCCTGGGAGGCGGGGCCCCCCACTCATAGCCTCCTGACACCCCCCTTCCTCTTCGGACTCTAGGCCCCCGGATGCCTGCCCGGCCCCTCCCTCGAGCAGGCGCACCGGCACACGGGGCTGTGGCCGGTGGGGCTCTGAGGGCAGGCGGCCCCTGCACGGAGGAGGCCCTTGGGTTCCAGAAACGTCCCCAGGCCCGCCCCAGCGGCCGGTGGCAGGATGGCCTCGAGGCCGGGCTGGGAGGGAGCCCCGGCAGCCTCGGGTGCATGAACGGCTCCTCTCCTGGAAGGCCCTGATGCAGGGGAATGGCCGCGAAGGCAGGAACCGGGGGCGCCCCCGCCGTGGGCCCCAGTCCCCCAGCCCACCTGCAGGGAGGGTGGACGATTTTAAAGCGGACGTGACACTGGGGTTAAACCCCGGTGTGTTTCCTAATGGAAAGTTGCGCCAGGGAGATGATGGGGCCGCGTGGACGGGTGGAGACGGGCTGAACTCCCAGGCTGGTCGCGTTCACCAGGGGTCTAAGAAACGGGCGCGCGCAGACTTCCCGTCAGACGGGTCCACGTGGGGCCAGCTGCCTTGGACGGCTCCTCCCGGATGGTCAGCAGAATGCTGGGCCTCATCATCGGCTGGGCGGGAACGCTCGGAGCCACCCTCCTGGGCGCTCTGGGCAGCAGAGGGGGCGGGCGCCGGGCACTCCTGCAGCACCCGCCCGGGGTGGGCGCCGCCTGCCGCTGCTGGCCTGCCTCCCCGCGCGCCTCCAGCATCCCCGGCTCCCGAGCAGCAACTTCTCCAAGATGTGTTCGCAGGAGACCTGGATCCTGGGGAGCGGCGGGGCGGGGCGGGGGAGGGAGGACTAGGCTGCAGACGGGTCAGGGTGGAATGTTCTGGACTGGTGGCAGCTCCCAGCCACAGCGGGAACCTGGGAGTTTTCTGGAGTGGTTTTTCCCTGAGAGCTTGTCCTGAAACCTGATTCCGCCATCCTCCGCACCGTCTGAACCCTTAACCCTCTGTGCTCCAGCCAGAGGCGTGGACTCTGTTGCCCGCAGGCCTGCAGCCCAGCCGACCCAGCCCTGCCCTCCCTGCGGACCTCGCTGTACCAAGGGAAGGGCCAGGCCAGGCCTGGGGTGCGGTGGGTGTCGGGGCCCGCCCGGACTGGCTGGAACCCGCTCGCGATGGCTGGCTGTTAAGCTCTGAGAACTTGTGACCCAGCTGACGTCATGGTGGCAGCGTGAGGTTGGCGGTGAAAGAGGCTTCCGGGCAGCGGACAGCAGCTGCGACCCCCGCTCCTGCCCCGAGGAGGCTGAGGTTGTCGGCTGGCTGCCGGGGTCCCCTCAGGGACCAGGTCTGCTTTCACACACCCCACCCCCCTTCAGGCCAGTTCCCAGGCAGGACGTCAAGTCCTAATCCTGGGAGCCTGTGGAGACGCGGGGAGGGCTGCCAGCCGAGGAATGCGGGGAGGAATGCTGGAAGCCTCTAGAAGCTGCAAAAGGCAGGCAGAGGGTTCTCTCCTGGAGCCTCCAGAGGGAAACCGCCCTGTCCACACCTGGTTTTCACCCCGCTTCAGACTTCTGACCTCCAGAATTCCAAGAAAATAAATCTGTGATATTTAGGTCACGGAGTGCGTGGCCCTTGGCGGCATTAGCCTCAGGGGCTGGTGCGGTCTCCCCCCTTTGAGGGCGGCCAGAGCAGGTGGCCACCTGTGCCCCACGGCCTTGCTGGTCCTCTCTGAGCCTGGATCTTGGGGTCAGCGCGTGTTTAACGCCTTGGCCGGGTGACCGCAGAGGGTCATCACCTGTCGGCTTCGCTCCCCTTCCTGCCAGACGGGAGCCGGCCTCCCAGCCCAGCGGCCGCAGTGCGAGGCCGCGGCCTGCCTGGACCCCGGACCTGCTGGCTTCCACGGCGCCCCACACGCCGCGCACACTCCCTTTCCACCCACAGCTGCTCTGTGCACACACGTGCTCACACACTCATGCCCACGCACACACGTGCTCACCCAGGCACACGTCACACACACAGTTACACACGTTCACACGCACACTCACACTGGGCCGTACACTGCACATGGCCCCCAGGAGATGTGCCCACAGGTGTGCACACACACACACACGTGCACACACACACGCGCACACACACACGCGTGCACACACACACACACGTGTGCACACACACGCGTGCACACACACGCGCGCACTCACACACGTGCACACACACGTGCACACACACACGTGCACACACACGTGCACACACACGCGTGCACACACACGCGTGCACACACACGCGTGCACACACGCGCGCACACACACACACACGTGCACACACACACGTGCACACACACACGCGTGCACACACGCGTGCACACACACACGCGTGCACACACACACGCGTGCGCACACACACGCGCGCGCGTGCACACACACACACCTCTCCCCGCCCAGCGGAGGTCTGGGGCCCCTCTCAGCCTTGCCCACCGCAGCTGGGGAGCGAGGGAGGGCCTTGCTGGCCACTGAGCAGGGGTCTCGAGGGCAGATATGAGGGGGCCCCCTCCAGCCTGGAGGCCAGGCCTCGGGTTCCGGGGAGCCCAGGCGCAGAGTCGGGGGGACAGGGGCACGTGCGCCGGCGACGAGGTCGCCTAGCTGAGCAGCCCTGTCGAGACTGGGCGTGGAAATCAGCACCCGGGCCTCCAGCGCAGGCTGCCCAGCAGGAAGGGGCAGCCTCGAGGCACGTGGACGGCGCGCCAGCGGCCAGGGTGCCTCCGCTAACTGTCCCAGTGGCCCGTGTGGTTGGGAATATTTCTACTTTCAGACCAGAAACTGGAGATGCCGAAGTCCAGGGGCAGCAGTGACGGGCTCAGCAGCCGGCTTGCCGGGGGCAGGGCTGGAATCCGCGCCTTCTGACGCCCAGGCCTGGAAGTTCTCACTCCGGCCCTGGAGCGCTGTCAACACAAAGAGGCAGGCCCTGGGGTCAGCCCAAGATTGTGGAACGGCCAGCACCAGAGGCAGGACGGGGCCCGGCCTCGGGCGTCCCGTCCCTCACGCAGCTGAGGCCTCCAGGAGCACGGATGCCCTCGCCGGGAGCGGGCGCGGCGGGGCTGCATCTGTAACCATGGCCACCGCACTGGCCAGAAGGAGGGTGGGACCGGGGTTGGCTGTCTGGCCCGGCTGTCAGAAGCGGCCCCACGCCTGCCTGGTGTGCTCCACCAAGTGAGGTGGAGAGACGGCGCCTTAGAAAGACCAGCTGCTCCCGGGGAGCGGGGGGCTCGGGAGGAGGGGCTGGAGACAGAGGGAGCGGCAGCCTGGGGGCAGGGGAGTGTGGCCCCCAGGCCGGGTCGCTGATTCCAGAGCCCGTGTGGCAGCCAGCCCTTAGCAGGGACAGGGAAACTGAGGCCCTGAGCGGCGAGAGGACCGGCCTAAGGTCCTGGGAGCCGATGCATGCCCGGCTGGGGTGCGCCCAGGCTGCCAGGCTGCAGCGGACGGCAGAGCGACGTCCAGAGGCCGTCTGCACGATCTCCGCAGCCAGCCAATGACATCGCAGCAGTTACAATGCCAAGAAAATCCCAAGGGAAGAAGACACTTTTATATGAAGATACAGGGATCACATTCACCGGATCTGCAGGTGAAACTCTCGGAATGGAGTCAGGACGGGGCGGTCACCCGCTGAAAGTCCCTTATGGCGTCGAGGCACACTGGCTCCCAGCACCCAGCCAGCCCGGGGCAGGGACCCCCACGAGAACGCTCTGCCACACACACCCCTTCACGCCCCCCACCCCCTGACACCCACAAACTTCCGGAAGGTCATCGATGAGTGTCCAGAGGCATCTCTGTGCAGCGGTCACCTCCACGCTGGAATTCCCCAAGGAGCCAGCTGTCCAAGGCCTGTGCACAGTGGGCATCCAGGCCCCGGCCCAGGCCCCCTGGCACAGCTGTGAGCTGCTGCTCCTGCCGGCCCCACCGGGCAGCCCCTCCAGCCGTACGGTGAGCTGGAGGGCACGGCCCTGGGCGGGCACCCACTGTCCTGCTCCCCGGAGCGCTCAGCACCCTGCTGTCTCTGCTCGGCTGGAACCCGCCCCCCAGGCCCACCTCTGGGCACCAGCGGGTGGGTCCTGCGGGGCTGGAAGGACTGGGACCTGCAGTGTCTGTGCGCGGCGGTCATCAGCTTGCTTAGTGGTGTGGGCCTTGCGCGTGGCCAGCCCGACCCGGTTCCCCGCCAGGCTCCCCCAGGCCTAGTGGCCTCTCCAGGGTCCCTGGAGCAGAGGCTCAGAGTGCACGCCAACCCTGCTGTCCTTGCCGCCGGCGAAGAAGTCACCTTGGAATCGGAGCCTGTCAGCCGGATGTCACAATAATTAGGATACCAAGGCTGAGGTTTTCCAAGCCAGTAACTTGCAAAGGGACCAACCGCTCGGCTTGGTTTTTAACTGCTCAGCAGCCCCAGGAGAAGCCCCGAGACGCCTGCGTCGTGACAGCCGCTCCGTGGCCTGCGGGTGCAGCGCGCCGTGCGGAGGGTTTCTCCTGCTGTGACCGCTGCTCCCGATCCGTGGGGGGCGCCGAGTTCGTGCCGCTTTAGAAGCGCTCCTTCGCCTCCGTGTTGACTGCAGCCCCGATGTGGCAGCTGCTTCCTGAGTCTGCAGGCATTTCAGCTCATTTGTATTTTTAAAAGATACAATGTGATGTGTTTGACAAATATATAAACTGTATCTCTACCTCTGTCCTCCCTTTTCGTGTACGTCATTGCCTTCACTGTTTTTCCCTTTCGAGGAAAGTTTCCCTCCAAATAGAAAAAGAAATTCTCTCCTAGACTCTTTTCATTTCTGACATTTAACATTTAACCTTACTAAATTTTGCTAATACCATGTCAAATTGTTTAATTAACTTATTTTTTATTATTTATTTGCTTTTTAGGGCCACACCTGCAGCGCATGGAAGTTCCCAGGCCTGCAGTTGAATCAGAGCTACAGCTGCCGGCCTACACTGCAGCCACAGCAACACAAGATCCGAGCCACATCTGGGACCTGCACCACAGCTCACGGCAGTGCTGGACCCACTGAGCGAGGCCAGGGATCAAACCCGCATCCTCATGGATACTAGTCGGGCTTGTTACTGCTAAGCCACAATGGGAACTCTGAATTGCTTAATTTTAACATAATTAATACCCGGAGTCTAAGCTTTCCCTCATTTTTTCAAAATATTTTTCGCCTATTTGTTGGGATGTACTTGTATAGCTCCATGAATTAAAAAGGGTAGCTTTGAGATTTCAGTGGACATCACATAAAAACTGCGTAGTAACTTGGGAAATTTTGACAAAGGTAGGATACCGATTTGCAGATTTGTCCAAATCTTTATCTCCCGCAGTCTGATTTTTGTGGTTTCCTTAGCGTTTGTTTCAAAGGGGCTCTGTTTTAACCAGGTACCGCTGGGTACAGGGCGGGGGCGGGACTGCCCGTCTTTGCAAACATGCTCATTCTGTTCGGTGAAAAGCTTAAGGGACTTCACTGAAGGCACCAGTACCCCCCCCCCAAGGAAGGTTCCCGACCTGCAGAGGCTCTTAGGGAGCAGCAGTCTCAGGACACCAGGCAGAGGGGGCTCGGCTGTGCCGCGTGGTAGAAATGGGGGGGACCCCCTGGGTTGGGGAGCAGAATGCAGCCCCCAGGGGCCCGCCTCCTGTCTGAGAACCTGCAACCACGGTCGCTTCCACAGCGGCGGGAATTACGGCTGCTGACCGCCTGACCCTGGGGAAGGTGGGTCGTGGTGGCTTATCCAGGTGGCCCCAACACTGCCTCCAGGGCTGTCACAGGTGGGGCGGAGGCGGAGGGGAGAGGTCCCCAGGGAGAGCGGGTCGACCCCACGCCCACGGCCAGCTTTGCGGGTGGAGGGAGGATCGAGATCTGGGCACGGGCGCTTCCAGAAACTGCAAGGGGCAGGAAGCAGATTCTCCCCTACCAGCCCTGCCCGTACCTTGACTCTGGCCCAGTGAGACCCAGGTGGGACCTCTGGCCTCCAGGACCGTCAGACGGTACAGTCCTGCTGTTAAAGCCACACGCAGGAAAGTAAGGTGCGGGCCGCCCGTTGCTTTGTGGACAAGCAGGCAGTGCTGGTCTGCTGTCCCTTCTCCATGGAAACCAGGCCGGACGAGGTGGGCAGGCTCGGATCCTTACACAGGCCTCACAGTTAACTGAACCTACAGAATTTTCCTGCTGTTTCTAGTACGTTCCATCAGCAAAGCGTCGGTTTGTCTCCTTCCTCACAGGCGTCCCTTTGTCCTTTGCTCTCACCACAGCGGCCAGGACTGCCTGGACTTCGGTACATAAACAGTGGTGCCACAGGCGGCCAGGCACGGCCCTGATTATAATCTGAGGGCTCACGGGTCTGGCGGTAAACAGATCGCTGGCCGCCGGCCTGAGCGCGCTCTGTTCTTGCGGGGAATTACAGGCGTGGCCTTGGGTCCACGCTTTGGGGCTGTGGCGAATCGTTTGGGAGGAAGCCCGGCCGTCAGCGAGCCCATGACCCGCCGCTCTGCACGCATGTACTTGCCAAGAGAAATAAACACACGTGTCCGCACAGAAGTGCTCAAATGGGAACAAGCCCAAAGCGGACCAGTTGCGGGATGGATGCACAAGCGATGGGCTATGCGCGCCGCGGACCCGAGCCGCGGGCCAACAGTGAAACCAGCGGTGACCGCGAGGAGCCGGCAGGCAAAATGGGCCGATGCACGGCAGCAACGCTGAACCGGCCGGGGGATCCGACCCGATGCGCGCGGCGGGGTCCCGCGGAGGAGGTCCCGAGGCGGGCAGAACCGCCCCCACACAAGCGGGGGACAGAAGCCGGTCGACCGGATGGGGCCCAGGGGCCTCGGGGGGCGAGGCGAGGCGTGGGCAGAAACTCTGCAGGCCCTGTTTGGAGGTGGTTCCAGGAACGTGTACACTTTGGAAAGAATCACTGAGCAGAACACTTAAGGTCTCTGCCTTTTTAATCAAATAAAATTAAATAGATTAAATTAAAGATAAGCGTCCTCAACAAAATTAAAAATAATATTTCAGAGCCATAAAAAGAACGGCAGGCCTCTCTGAGATGCCTCTTTACTCTGGGTTTGGCTGTGCAGCCAGTGTAGGAGGTTATTTTAAGGGCTTCTAATTTCCACCGTCTTTCTGTCAGCCCGGAAACTGCCCTGGGGCAGCGTGCGCTATTGACAGCATTCATTTGTTATCATGTGGTTTATCTTTTATGTTTTCAATGGGTCTAGCGTGTGGTTTATTTTATTTTATTTTATTTTTTAATTTTTTGTCTTTTGTCTTTTTAGGGCCGTGCCGGTGGCATATGGAGGTTCCCAGGCTAGGGGTCTAATCAGAGCCTTTGCTCACAGCAATGCTGGATCCTTAATCCATTGACTGAGGCCAGGGATCGAACCCACTGGAAAGTTCAAGTGTGGCCAGGGCAGTTGGCACACAGGGGGCACTGAGTGTGGGTGGACAGCCTGGCTACCTGCACCGTCGGACAGCCCTGAGCTTCAGCTCTGAGCCAGACCCGGGGGAATTGCCTGACAAACAGCCCCTGGCCAGAAGGAACAGGAAGATGTGTGTCCATGTGTGGGTGTGTGTGCTTGTGAGTGTGAGTGGGTGTGTGTGGCAGAGGGTCGGGCTGTGCTGCTGGTGGTGAGGTTAAGGGGTGCCTTTAGGAAAGGTCCGGCAACCCCAATGCCAGGAGCGGGGACCCCAGTGGAAACAAGGTAATTTTTCCTGCAACCCTGCACTTACTCACCTGCCGGGTCTGGGTGTAGGTTAAGTCTGGCCTGGACACGCTGGTGGAAGAGGTGCGATCCGCCCTCTGGCTGTCCTCCCCCTTGGTCAGGCCTGGGGAGGGAGCCCTGGAAGCAGGGATAGACGCAGGGGCTGCCACAGGCACGATTTCTCCAGGAAATCACCACCTGGAAGAAGTCACAGCGAAGAAGTGCAACTTGTGCAAAGACTTTCTCCGGGCTTTGTTTATCAGAGCGCAGGCCACTTGCATCCCCGTGGGATAACAGAGCACGACTAGCAATCTCCAGGATGTTGCCACAAAGAAATATGACAGGCTTGTCAAAGTGACAAAAATGTGGCCACGCCCCACTGCGTGCAAACTCCCAGTGGCTGCGTGCACCCTGGGAACGCTTATCAACAGGTCGGAAGCCAGAGACCTGACTTGAAAAGATGGAGATTCTGTAATGCTCGCTGCGTCCCTCTCATCGGCATTCGCACCTTAAATCTTGATTTACTGTGTTTGTGGTGTTTTTTTTTGGGGGGGGGGCTGCATCTGCGGCATATGGAAGTTCCCAGGCTACAGACTGAATGAGAGCCGTAGCTTTGACCTGCACGGCAGCTGTGGCAACGCCAGATCCTTAACCCATGGTGGAACCCCATCAATTTACCAGCTTTTATATCACCTGGCAGAGCAGGGCTGAGGTGCCGTCCAAGGTACACTGGCAGTGATGGGTCAGGATGAAGCCCCAGGTGGGGACAGGAGTGGTGGCTCCCTCCGTGGGCGGCCGTGCTGCTGGCCTGGTGTCTGTCATCTGTCTCCTTCCTCCCTGGGCACCAGCCGGACGTCCAGGTCACGCCAGGGAGGGAGAAGCCGTGGAGGATGGGTGCTTGGGGAGAGCGGACAGCGCCCGGTTCGCCGCTCCCAAGGGTGCCCTGAGGCTCAGCTATGGGACCAGCCGTCCTGACTTCCCGGCACCTTCGCTGGTTTAGGTCTGTGTTCGCGGGGCTCCCTGGAGAACCGTGCAGAGGGGACACTGATGCTCAGGACTGGCTCGGCTGATTATGGAGGATTTGAGCCCCCAGTCTGCAGGGAGGCGGGCACCGGGGACCCAGAGGAGAGCCTGTGGGCCGCTCCTGACCCAGCTCGTCCACTGGGGAGTCCACTTGGAGAACCCCCCCCGCCAACTGTGGAGGGTTCATCCTGCCCAGACACAAAGTCAACCTCCCCAGGCATGGAGGCGGGGGACCCCCGGGCCTGTGACCCTCCTTTTGTGCCTCTCAGGGCTATTCGGGCCCTGCCTCAATCTCAGCTACAATCGGAGCCCCCAACAGACTCCACCTCTTCCCAGGGAGGGTGGGGATTGAACAAATCCAAGTGCAAACGGGACATTGCTTGAGTTGGAGCTTCCCCTAAACTCCAAGCGCTCTGATACTGTTTGTTCTCTGCAGTATTAGGGGTGTGCCTTTTTAAAAAGGTTCCACTGTTAATCTGTGATTCAAGTTTAACCGAGGATCTTACATTTTTTATCGGGCAACTTTGGCACCAGCGGATCCATAACCCACCAGCCCAGACCCACTGGGTGCCCAGGACAGGGACTCGGCCAAGCCTTAGGGACAGTGACAGCAAGGAGACGTGCAGCGGGGCCTGAGTGAGGGGTGTTCCCTTCCCCCAAGTCCCGAGAGCGCGCGAGGTGGGGCTCCGTGCCTGTGGAACCACCCCCGCGACGTGCTGGCCCTGGGACGTCCTTCTAGCATAGGCCCCCGGCGCTGCTGTTTGCACGCTCCCGCAGCAGCGGACATTCTGGTCTGCGGTCAGCCTCGGTGTCCCCCAGACACATGGCCCACCCGCTGGCCTGAAGGAGGCCCTAGAGAAATCTCTGCTCTGGGAAATCAAGACGGCCCTGGTTACAGCCCGGAGACCCAGACCAGGTCTGCACCGAGAGCATAGGTTGCCTTCCCGGGCGGTGGGTGCCCACTTGTTGCCAGGAGCCAGCACTTGGCTGCCTGGACCTGCCGTGGAGGCCCTGGCTGTGTGATCCTGGGCAAAAATCAATGAGAATTTCCAGACGGAAACAGCAGACCCTAAATCAAGCACAAGGCCTTCGTGCCGCTGAGGTCCCAGCTGCCACCTGCCGTCCTGGAGCAGGTGGGGCCCCGAGCGCTCCCGGCTGTACGCGGACCCCGCAGGTCTTCCCAGCCAAGCTCCCGACACAGGAAATTCCCCTCATCCCCTCTCCCCCAACTTAGGAGGCCGCCAGCAACGACAGCACTGCCCGTCCGCCTCCCCCAGGCCCCCAGGACGGTGTCAGGCCATGCCCGATCGCCGAGCCAGCGAGGCGGGGTGCCCGCGTCTGGGGTGGGGTCAGAGCGCTGGACGCTGGAGGAGCTGGGCGGGGACTGTCCGCAAAGAGTGTTCCAGGTCCTGCCTGCACCACGAGGTCGCGGGGACTGGGGAGGCCGGCCTGGGCGCAGAGGGACGAGGACCCCGCTGACCGGGGCTCCCGGGGGCGGCCTCGGAGAGGAGACGGGACCCGTGCCATGTGTGTCCAGGATTCTTGACGTGGCTGTGCCCGCTGCGTCATGGCTAAACTGAGGCTGGAGGAAGTGCCGGGGAGAGGTGTGTTGGTGACTCGGGCCCACGGGCACCTCAGGCTGCGGTGGCTGAGTGAGCGCTGCTGTCCTGTGACCTGCTCGCCGGGGGGTCAAGTCCCCGCCAGAAACATGCAGATGTGGCGGTGCTTTTTGTAACGAGGGTCATAAATATATTTCAGCATAGATGGAGTATAATAAATAGCAGGTCCAGACGCGTCAAACGGCATCAGGCCGGTTCCTGCACGGGGCTCCCAACCTGAGCGCCCGGCCGCGTGGCGGATGGTGCGGGAAGGCAGCGGGGCCCCGCTGTTTTTGAGGTAATGTTTTGTGTGAGTTTCTCCTTTAAAGGGAGGTCCCTGCAGGACACCAGACTTGCCGGAGCAGCACAGGGCAACCTGCTCGTGTCCGGCCACCACGGTCTCCAGGACAAAGGGACGGTGTCCCTGGCTGCACAGGGGCTGGCACGGGGCTAGGGGTGGCGAGGTGGCAGCTACCCCCCTCCCCGAGTTCCAGGGCTTCTCAGGTGGGGTTCTGGGGTGCAGTCCAGCGGGTCTCTTCCCGGGGGCCCGGCCGTCACCCCATCCTCAGCTTCAGCACCCGGGACAGCGGCTCCTTGGCACTGGAGTAGATGAGGTAGGAGCCGGCCGCCGTGCGGAAGGCCTCCCAGTCCCTGCAGCCGAAGGTCGGGAGGCTGTGCACCGCCACGAAGCCTTCGTACCCCTGCCACCTGCGGGAGAGAGGCCGTCAGCCCGCGGACAGGGACACCGGCGCCAGACCCCCCCCCAGCCACGATCCTCGTGGGCCTCCACCTGCCCCGCCGCCCACGTCTCCCCACCCCACCCCCAGTCACTTCTCGGGGCACTGGGCCAGCCAGGGCCTTCTCAGCCTGCAGAGCGAGAACCAGCCTGGAGGGGGACGTGCTGTCCGAGACCCTGCTCGTGTCCACCCCGGGATCCACCCCTGCCCAGAGCACCCTTGGGACGAGGGCCGGGGAGAGGGTCCGGCGGTTCCAGTGGGTCGACTCGGGGGGCCGAGCCAAAGCCCCCTCCCCACTCCTGGGGCCGGTGTTGACGGTGAGGCCCTGGACACCCCTGGCACCTGCCAGGTATTGTTCAGGTAAGGCAGCCTCCGTTCGGGGAAGCACACGGCCCTGTGAGCCCTGTGCCCACGCAGGGGTCCCACACCCCGCTTTGCCCTTCAAAAGGGACTTGTCCACAGGTAGGGTCTCCTGGATCAAATGCAGCAGTAGTTTTAATTTAAATGTTCTCCGACGACTTTCTGGAGAGGCCGGGGACGTCCTAGTGGGGAAGGGCCAGCCCCGCACCCCAACACACTCGGCACTGCGGGTCTTTGAACAGCTTCCAAACAGACGGGTAAATGTGCCATCCTTGTGCTTATTTTAAAATTACTTGTCTTGGAGTTCCCATCGTGGCTCAGTGGGTTAAGAACCCGACTAGTATCCATGAGGATGCGGGTTCGATCCCTGGCCTCACTCAGTGGGTTGGGGATCCGGCGTTGCCGTGAGCTGTGGTGTAGGTCGCAGACGCGGCTCGGATCCCACGTTGCTGTGGCTGTGGTGTAGGCCAGCAGCTACAGCTCCTGTTAGACCCCTAGCCTGGGAGCCTCCACATGCTGCGGGTGCAGCCCTAAAAAAAATGACAAAAAGACAAAAAAAAAGAAAGTCTAAAGAAAACTGATTGGACAAGCTGCTCTACAGACACTGTTGAAAAGGAACCAGGCTGAGATGGCCTTTTAACTGAATTTAACCATATCGTAAGGAAAACAGGCAAGTGCGCCGTGCACACCATCCAGCCACAGAGGTAGGCGGGGCGTCTGTAAGAGAAGTTCCACATCAAGTCTGCAGAAGAAACCAGAGAGCAATTTGATTTCCTTTCAGAGATGCAAAAATCTGAAATCAGGAGTTCCCTGGTGGCTCAGTGGGTTAAGGACCCGGCATTGTCACTGCTGTGGCCTGGGTCGCTGCTGTGGTGTGGGTTCAGCCTCTGGCCTGGGAGCTTCCACATGATGTGGGCGTGGCCAAAACCCCCTGACATCAAGCAGGACGACGGCTAGTCAGTGACGTGTTAAATGACTTGACATCCTCGCTGAGTGGCGTTGTCCCGGGATTCGAGGACCCCTCTCCTTAGTCATCACACCAGCAGCTGGACCAGGAAGAACCTCGCCCGGCAGGAGGGAACGCCAGCGGGGCGCAGCACGACTGCTCCTGTCCTGCCAGGCAGTGCGACACCCAAGACCTGGGGCCGGCCGTGGCTGCCCTGATTGTGGAAGGTCCTGGAATTTCTAGTCCAAACTGAGAAGACTAGGGGGCATTAGAAATACAGAGGCAGGTTGCTTTTGTTGTCAGACATAGTCACACTCCCCCAAGACTCTCTTCAGAAAACCACCAGAGCGGATAAGAGAGTGTGGTTAGTGTAGTTGGGTGGCTGGATGCACAGACGTGTTGTCACGATAAGCGGATGGAAAGGGACACGAGCTCACAGCCCTCGGGAGACGCCCCACCACGACGGGGGGGGAGGGCGCACGGCAGGGCGCGACTTAGCGAAGGACACGCGAAAAACAGGAGCGAGACATTTAGCAGAATACATGCTAGGAACGCTCAAACCAGTGTGTCCGCACGCGCATCTCTGGCCAGAATCCAAGCTGCGAGTGTCAGCGTGGCTGGTGTCACCTGGCCAGCGCAGCGGTGTGGTCAGGTGCACCGCCGATCCCCGCGGCCTGTGACTCGCGCTGCTGAGCCTGGGGTGGCCTGTGCGGAGGTGAGCGCCCCCCGGGGGGGAGCAGGACGTGAGCCGCGGCGGGGCCTTTACCTGTAAATAATACTGTTTACCGAGAAGGTCTTTCCGTCGAAGGAGTTCGCAACCACCAGGAAGTGGTCTTCGCCCACGGAGAAGAACTCCCAGTCCAGGGCGCTGTGGGGGCAAGTGCGCGGGCATGAGGGCGCGCACACGCTGCCAGCGCTGCTTCTCCCCGTCCCGGACCTGGGGGCCGAGGCCCACCTCCAAGACCCCACCCGGGCGGGGGCGGGGGCGGGGGCGGGGAGGGCAGGCGTTTCCCTGCCCTATGCAAATTAATTGTTAAGACAACTTTTTTGTTTGGTTTTTTTAGGGCCACACTCACAGCATATGGAGGTTCCCAGGCTAGAGTCTAATCGGAGCTGTAGCCACCGGCCTACACCACAGCCATAGCAACACGGGATCTGAACCACATCTGTGACCTACACCAGAGCTCACGGCAACACAAGATCCTTAACCCGCTGAGCGAGGCCAGGAATTGAACCCACAACCTCATGGTCCCTAGTTGGATTTGTTTCCGCTGCACCGCAACGGGAACTCCTATGCAAATTAATTGTTAAGACAATTTCTTTGTCTTTTTAGGGCCACACTCACAGCACATGGAGGTTCCCAGCTAGGGGTCGAATCAGAGCTACAGCTGCCGGCCTACACCACAGCCGCAGCATTGTGGGATCCGAGCCACATCTGTGACCTACACCACAGCTCACGGCAATGCCGGATCCTTAACCCACTGAGCGGGGCCAGGGATCGAACGTGCGTCCTCACGGATGCATTCATTATATCGGGTTCATCACCACTGAGCCATGACGGGAACTCCAAGACAAAACTTTCTTAATGTTACTAAAATACACCTAATGTAAACATTTTCCGTTTTACCCCTTGTTTAAGTGCACAGCTCAGTAGCATGAAGCACAGGACTGCAACGATCAGCTCCGTCCACCCCCAGGAATTTTCCGTCTTCCCGAACTCTGCCCCCATTAAACACCGGCTCCCCATTTCCCCGCCAGCCCCTGGCCACCACCACTGTACTTTCTGGCTCCATGAGTCTGACCCTTCCGGGGACCTCACGTAACTGGA
This sequence comes from Catagonus wagneri, assembly GCA_004024745.2. NCBI lineage: Eukaryota > Metazoa > Chordata > Mammalia > Artiodactyla > Tayassuidae > Catagonus > Catagonus wagneri. Next base: position 129,351 of record PVHT021183664.1, read on the forward strand.
ATCAGTTTCTGACATTATGTGACTGGCTTATGTCACCGAATGTAATGGCCTCAAGGTTCATCCTGTCGCAGCAGGTGTCGGGGCCGCCTTCCTCTGGGAGGCTGGCAAATATTCCATCGTGAGGACAGGACGCATGCTGCTTATCTACGCATCTGTCGATGGACATGTGGGTTGCAGGTGTGAACGGTGATATTACCAACACAGGCGCGGAGTTCACTCACTTAGAAGAGGTTGGAATGAAACAGTCCCGAGCTCGTGGTCACTTCTTGAAGGCCTGCAGCGCCTCCTGGAGGCAGAAACCTGAGGGCCCTGGCTGTGAGGTCACCCGCTTTTTCCCTCGCCTTCCCTGGAGCCAGCAGCGTCTGCTGATGTGCCCTCGAGGCGGAGGCGCTGGCCCTTCCTGCAGAAAGGTCAGGGAGTTCCCTTCATGGCTCAGTGGTTAACGAATCCAACTAGGAACCATGAGGTTGCGGGTTCGATCCCTGGCCTTGCTCAGTGGGTTAAGGATCTGGCGTTGCCGTGAGCTGTGGTGTAGGTCGCAGATGCGGCTCGGATCCCGCGTGGCTGTGGCTGTGGCGAAGGCCGGCGGCTACAGCTCCTGTTAGACCCCTAGCCTGGGAACCTCCATATGCCGCGGGTGTGGCTCTACATAAAGGCAAAAAGACAAAAAACAACAACAACAACAGCACTGAATTGTAAAAAACAAACAGCAAATAAGCCACGCAGTTCGAAAGCAGTTAGAGTTAAGATTGCAGAGAGGAGCCACGGTCACTCAGCTGGCGCTGGAGAAGGTTGGCAGGGCGTGGGAGCCAGGCCACGGCACACCTCTGGGAGCGGGCAGCCTCCCATGCCAGGGCCGTGTGGCCTCGGGGGTGCCATCTGCGGGTGCCATCCAAGGTTGGCACGGCGCCCCGTTCCCTCGACCCCTCCAGCCCCGCAGCCCCCGGCACCTGCAGGTCGGGATCTCCTGGAACCTGACGAACGTCTGCGTGGTGACGTTCAGCTCGTAGATGACCGAGTTGACGACATAGGAGTCATTCTGCGCCTGCGTTTCCACATCGTAGCGGTGACTGTTGGCGACGGCGAGAAAGATCCTCTGCCCGATGTGGAAAACCTCCCAGTCTGCGGCCCCGAACGTCTGGGACAGAGTGGGGAGCGGCAGGCGCACACGTGAGCGGAGAGCCCTCAGAACAGCCCCCCACGAGGCCTGAGCCCGGCCGCCCCCCGGGGCCCGGGCCCGTGCCCCCCCGGGCTGCTGGGCGCGCGCGGAGGGGAGGGCTGGAGGGGTCCGGCCCCGGGCCCTGGCCTGAGCCCTGAAGAGAGACTGCAGGGAGACTTCTGTGGGGGAAACGGGGCGCGGACGCAGGAAGCGGCGCACTGGACAAGCACAGGGCAGGGCAGCAAAGGGCAGGGTCTGAAGTGGAGGCGTGAGAAGACGGTGGCGCGCTGCAGGAGGGCCCGCGGCTGGCGGAACGGGCTGCAGACGCTCCGAGGGATCCCAGACCCTCCCTGGGGAGGCTGTTGGGGTCTCAGTTCCTAGGTCAGCAGGGAGAGGTTGAGCCCATCGGTTCCCACAGGCTGGTTAGGGCTACGGAAGCTCTGGTGGGTCACTGCATTGAAACCGAAGTTAAATGTTCTGGTTTCAGATACTGGTGGAGAGACGTGCACGAGACTGAGCCTCCTGCCGCTGGTCATCATACACCCCGGATGCACCACTTTAAAATGTACACAGTCAGGAGTTCCTGTTGTGGCTCAGTGGTGATGAACCCGACTAGTATCCACGAGGACACAGGTTCGATCCCTGGCTCCGCTCAGTGGGTTAGGGATCCAGCGTTGCCATGAGCTGCAGTATAGGCCACAGACGCGGCTCGGATCCCATGCTGCTGTGGCTGTGGTGTAGGCTGGTGGCTACAGCTCTGATTTGACTCCTAGCTCAGGAACTCCCATATGCTTCAGGTGTGGCCTGAAAAGACAAAAAGAATGCACACAGTCATTTGAAGGTTCTGGAGAAGGGCCAAGGGCAGGCAGAAAGTGGAGGGAATGGGACCCCTGAATGTGTGTTTCTCTGACGTTCCCTCCGAGGGCACCCCTCGTCCTTTGGCACATGGGTGTGGTGCTCGAGTGGACGCAGCAGGCTGGGTGGATAGGGGCGTCCAAGGTGAGACTCGGGGCTTGCGGAGTGTCTAGAAATGGAAGGGTGATATCCTGGGAAGGGGGGACCCGGGGAGGCGATGTCTGCTAACTAACTTCTCTCAAGTCCTTGCCAGCTCCTGAGGTGCACACAGGCCAGGCCCCAGGGCCCCAGTGACAAACAAAACAGACCAGAGAGTTCAACAGCCGGGAACAAGAAGGCCAATGTGACCTACAATCAAAAGAAGAAAGAGCGCCTAGGAATAGCCTGACAGCGCAAATACTGCAGTTAGCAGGTGAAAACTCTGCAGTAACTACGATCAGAATTTACAGGGAAATATGCATGTAATGAAAAACGAGATGGGGAAATTCGGAGGGCTACAAAAACTCTAAAAGGAGCTAAACAGATACCCTGTAACTGGAAAGCAAAGAATCTATATTCACAAATCTATTGAATGGGATCAAGAGCTCCTCGGACAACCCAGAAGAAAGAGTCCGTGAGCTAGAAGACAGACCGAACGAAATTGCCCAAACAGAAAGAAAAAAAAAAAAGATTACAGTAAAAGCGAACAGAGCCGCCACGACCTGGGATTAACATACCGCAGTCTAACACACATGCAGGGGTCACAGAAAGAAGGTGGGCACACGAGAGAGAAGGAAACCAAAGAAATAAAATAAATGAAGGCTAGTATTCCACATTTAATTAAAAACGCCAAAGCAGAGATTCAAGATGAACAGAGACCCTAAGCAGAATAAATACAAAGCCCCCCCCCAACCTTGACACATCGTGTTCAAATAGCTCAGAAGGGCAAGTAAGAAGCAGATCTCAAATCAGCTGGAGGAAAAAGACGCCTTCCATAAAGGGAAGACACAGAACCGATGGCACCAGACTTCTTATCAGAAACAGTGGAAGCTCCATGTCAGCAGAAAAACATCTTTAAATGAAAGAAAAAATGTGAACCTAGAATTCTGCAACCGGTGCAAATATCCTTCAAGGTAACAATCAGGTCATTTTCAGATAAAAGTGGCAGCAGAGCCACTTTACAAGGAGCACAGAAAGAAGGTGCCAAGGCTGCAGGCTGTCACACCACTAGGGGGTCAGCGTCCACAGGAAGGAGCAGAGGGCACCGGGAGTGAGAGCCCGTGGGTGTGAAGACAGCAGACCGGTTACAGCAAGAATAACGACAAATCGTGGCGCTTAGAACCCAAGCAGAAGCGTAAGTATCCATATGCCCAATAGCCCAAGAGACAAGCAGAGATAAACGAAGTCACACTGTTGTAAGGTTACTACATTATGTGTAAGGTATAATATGAATTCAAATTAGAGTGTGGTAAATTGAACACGTGTACTGTGATTAGTATGCAAAAGGAGGAGATAGAAGATCATACATTGAACGAAGGACTTGTATCCAGAATATATAAGGAGCTCCTACATGTCGATGATGAAAGGCAAAAAAATAAAATATGGGCAAAATGATTGAACAGTCATTTCCCAAATGGGACTCTAGGAAGCCAGCAGGTGCATGGGAAGGTGCTGTTGCAAGTCATCAGGGGACGGTGACTTACACCCACATGCAGTGACACTTCGCATCAACAAGTAATACTAAAAGTATAAACGGAACCGGATGTTGGCAAGAAAGTGGGGCAACCAGAGCTCACACATTCACGGGAATGTGAGAAACGGAATCACCATTCTGGTAACCGTTTGGTAGTTTCTTCAAAAGTTAAACATCCACGTACCTTACGACCCAGAACCTCACTCCTAGGTTTTCACTCTAGAGGTGTATAAACGTTTCCCCGCAGAGAGCCTGTAGGAGGTGTCCTTAGCAGATTTATTCACAGTCGCGGGAAACTGGAAACGGCTCGGGCGCCCATCAGCAGCACAGGTGGGCGAGTGGTAATTAACATATTTGCGCCGCGGAGCGATTCCGAGCAATAGGAGACACGCCGCGGAGCGATTCCGAGCAATAGGAGACACGCCGCCGTGTAGGTGTCAACAAGGGCGCGGTCTGACCCCGTTCGTTGGATGTGGTCTAAGGGAAAGCCGTCAGCCCCCGGAGTCACCCAGGTCGCACAGCAGGGGTGGGAACGAGGGGCTGCTGATGACAAAGAGCCGCCGAGGGCTTTTGGGAGAGAGGAAAACACCCCAAATTTTGATTGAGATGGTTAGAGGGCGTATATACTTGATGGAATAAACAGACTTGAGCTCTGACCATTTCATTGCCTGTGCCTACAAAAGAGGTCCAGAAAAATGAGCCCCTTGCCCAGTGGAACACAAACCTGTTCCCTGGCTGCCTTCCACCCTTGGGGCGCCACGCTGGAGGCCAGGTCAGAGGGATGGGCCTGCCCTCCCCCCACAGTGGACACTGTCCCCCTGAAGGACAAGGACGGAGCGGCAGGTGGAGGGTGGCGAGTGGGGGCCTTCACCCCAAGGCTAACCATCGGATTCTGCAGCTGCTCGCAAAGCTAGAGTGTGTCCCCGGCCACCTTCGCAGCAAGAGAGAACGTGGTTTCGGCACTTAATTTAGCATCTGGGCACACATTCCTTGGCAGCAGCCGCAGTGAGGACAGAAAGTGGCCTCCGTGCCTTGGGGAGGGGGTCCGTCCCCCACCTGACGGTTGCCTGCCCGCGGGAGCGGGAGGGCTTCCGAGTTTGGAGAGCGCTTGCTGTCAGAGCAGGTTTGGGGGCCACTCCGGGGGCTGGCTCCACCCGGTTGTAGGGACGAGGAGCTAAGCCTGAGGACACAGGGATGTCCAACACCAGGCGTCAGGCAGGCTCAGGACCAGACAGCGATCCCAGAGGCGGGCGGTCCTGGCAGGGCAGAGCTTGTCATCCGATGTCCAGCGAGGCCCGTGCTGGAGGGACACTGGCATCCCCCGACCATACGGAAGCTGCTCGGGCGAGGGCGGGTCTGATGACTGCCCCTTTTGCCTTGCGGATTCAGGAAGGTGCAGCCCAGCGGGCCCTCTTGTCCCGCGGCTGCGCAGCTTGGTGTTTTCTCCACGCCCAGCAGAGGGCGCAGCTGCCTGCTCCTCCCGCCCGCCTGCGACCCGGGCAGAGCCGGGCCGGTCCTGAGTGCGGAGCCGAAACACGTGAGTTCAAGCTAAGAGTGACTCACCAGGACAAGTACTAGGGACCAGGACACCTGGCGTCGCTGATGAGCCAGGAGCTGGGCCGAGGCCTTTCTGGATTAGCGCTCTCTCCTCTCTGAGCTCCAGCGGCTGGCGCTATTTCTGTCCCCTGGGGCCATCCGGCGACTTCCGAGCAGGTGCAGAAGCTCGGGTCCCAGAGGACCGAGGTTAAAGACCCGCACAAGTGTGGAGCGTGGCACCCGGCAACCACACAGAACACTGGCTCCCCCCCGCCGCGCTGACGAAACCAGGTCGGTGGGAAAGGCACACACCCGCACTCCCACGCCCGCAGGGACGCACCTGCAGACGCCCGGGTGCACACGGCCGCACGTACACGTCTTTACGCACAATTCTGCATGTTATACATGTGCACACCCACACAAGACAAGAGGCCAAGGCTTCCTTCCCGCTGGCAGTTACTCCACCCGGCAGCTCCTTGCCTTGAGCCCCCCGCGGAGGTGCGGGGCATGGAGACGGTGGTGCGGGGTCCCGGGGTCTCGAAGGGGCTGCAAGGGCTTGAGAGCTGGGCGAGAAGAGGGCCCTGAGACTGAGGAGGGGCGGGCCGGGGGAGGGGCGCGCCGAGGAAAGGATGGGGAGCGGCCATCGGCAGAGAGTCCAGGCAAGTGGGCGTGGCTTAGAGGGGCTCTCACTCAGCCTGCGCTCTGTGGGCCCGCCCGGGAGGGGGCGCTCAAGGGACGGTGAGTACACGCAGCTCATTTACTCTGCATTTCAGATGAATAGTGATTTTTCATGCACCTAACTCAAAGACGATTTTTCGTTTATCTGGAATTCAGTTAAACTGGGTGTCCTATATTTTACCTGCCAGAGACTGGCACGGCCTCACTGGGTCACAGTCATTGGCTGGCAATGAGCTTGCCCCCCAACTCCAGGATGCCAGAGGCCCTCGGAGTGGGCCAGCACCCACGCCCTCAGCCAGAGGCTGGGCTGCTCCCGCTCAGAGGTGAATGGGCACATAGTTCCCACCCAGGGGTGCACCAGCTTGGGCAGGGGTGAATGGGCCTGAGGCCCTGCTGGCAGGCCACTCCTGGATTCTAAGCGCATTAGGGACTCATCAGGGAGAGAAGAAGAAATTCCCACATCAAACAGCTCTGCCAAACCTTGCCTGGCACGGAGCAAGGCGGCCAGGCCCTCCCCACCCTCCTTCTGAGCGGAATTCCCCTGGAGCCCTGCCCTGGAATCCACTGGCGCCCTGCCTGGCAGCCTTTGGAGCACCTCGAGGTAGGATGGTGCTTCCAAGACCTGGCAGCCAGGAGCATCTGGAGGCCCGGACAGCCTAGCCTCGAGGGTGGGTTGGCTCCGGGAATCAGCGGATCAGTTGCTGGGCAGGAGGCCCTTGGCTCCTGGCTTTGATGGAGCAAAGAGCCAAGGCCTGGGAGTGCAGGGGAGGGAGTGCCAATGGGCCAGGGGCGGGCGGGGGCAGCACTGTCACCCTCACTGTGGGCGGTGGCCGAGATGAGTGAGCGCCCCAACCCGGGAGGGCGTGCCACCCCCCTTACAGATGTGCCTCTTCCTTCTCATTCATTTCTGGACTCTGCCTCCCTGGTGGAGACTACTCTTCTGACAGGCCCACGCCTTCACCCTCCACCCCCACACGCCCGCTGATGCTCTAGGCAGCTCCTCTGCCCCAGCGCGGGGCTTCCTGGGGCTCCGCTGCCCCCCCCCGGGGCTCCCAGGGGCTGTCGGCCGGCCCCCCTGCCCCAAACCCCCTGCTGCCTTCGGCTCTCACTTCTGCCAGCAGCACCCCTCTCCCCTCCCGCATGCTGTCCTTTCGACAACGACCGTGACCACAGACCCCACAGCCAGACAGCGTAGGGAGAAGAAACCCCAGTGGCTGAAGGCTGGATTTCTGTGGACCCGGTCCCCTCCGTCCCAGACACCCATCTCGGACCTCCTTTGGCCCCAGAGGGTGAGGCCAGGTCGCAGGAACCTTGGTCTCCGCCACCCGGAGGAGGGTTCAAGTATTCCTGGTGGGAGAGGTGGGGAGATCCGGAGGGTGGCGATGAGGGATGCGTGGGGGGGGCAGTCAGTCTGGGCAGCAGACCCAGCGTGGGCACCGCTGGGGCTTCCTCATGAGCTGAACGCGCCCCGCCCAGCGTCCCCCCCAGCGCTCTCTGTGCGCACAGCTTCGCAAACACCAGCCTGCGCCCCGAGCTCCAGAAAGGGCTCCTGGCAATTCAGCAATTTCCATTCACACGCCTTCTAAGCACCTGCCTCCCTGCTTCAAAGCTCAGGGAGAGACGCTGCAAAGCTGCACCAAGGGCGAACGAATTAAGGCGCCCCAGAACCTAAACCATTTAAACACAATACAGAGATGCTGGCAGGACATGAAAGTGGGATCTCGTGAGCTCTGAGGACTCAACAGCTGTGAAGAGACCTGGCTCGCAGGAGAAGGTGGCCCCACACAGCCCCTCGCAGCCCCGGAGACAGGGTCCTGGGCAGCTCTGCTGCGGCCTGGAGCTGTGCTCTGTCACGGCCGCCACGGTCCTGCTCCCAGCAGGCCCTTCTGGGTGAGTCTTCTGCCCTCGTCACCCCTCAGCTGGCTCGCCCTCAGGTCACGTAGCCTGGACGGCCCGCCTCAGCTCGGCGGGCCCCGTTTCTGCCCTCGGCCCAGGCCTCCCTGGCTGGAGCCGGCCCCCACAAGCTGCCTGGAAATGCAGTTTCTGGTGCTCGGCCCTGGAGCTAGCTCACGGAAGCGACCAGACCAGGAAAGGAACGAAGGCTGCTCACAGGAGCTCGGGGACTGCGTCTGGGATTCGAGCAGACGGGTCAGGGGAAGGGGTGCAGATCCTTGTCTGTCCCCGGGACAGAGGCCCGGCACGCGGCCTTCTGGTCAACCACACGCCACCCCACCCCCCCCCGGCAGGGCTGTCACACCAAGCGCGGGAGCAAAGAGGGGTTCCTGCCACTGGCGGCGGTGTGTTTGGGGACCGTCATCCTGCAGCCGCCAACACTGGGGTCCGGCCGCTCCCACGTGCGCACAGAAGGCCAGTTTAGAAAGGTCTTCATCAGACAGCTCATCGAGGCAAGGGCCTCAGCCGGGTGCCCAGCTCCCCGGGGCACAGCCGCCAGGGGCAGCGCCACCCGCGCCGTCCTCAACATTAAATGGAAACAGAACACCAAGGGCCTCCGGCTGTTTGACAAAAGACCCGGGACATGAGTGTCAAGCTGGCTATACACACGTACTCATCCTGGAAGAGACTGAGCTGGTTCTAGAAACAGAAGAGAATTTTAAAAGTTATAATCATCTTCAGAAGTATTCACGAACATGCCGCATTTAGAGATTAAACACAGACCTCCCTTACAGAGAAGGCGTCCTTGGGTACTCAAACACCATTCCCGGCACTGCGAGAAGACACAGCAATGCGACCGGCGGGAGAGGCGGGGAGGCTTCAAGGCCACAGAACAAAAAGAACGGACGACGTAATCAGAGAGACCCGGCCGCTGGCCGGCGTCCCAGGGAGGTCAAGGGGGGCAGAAAATGAGCAAGAAAAGCGAGGAAGACCTCCCGGGCCTGCGAGCACGCACCTGCGGAGGGGACTGGAAACCGCGGTGCAGAGACGTGCAGGCGTGGAAGGCAGAGTCCGAGAGCGAGGCCCCCCGGAGGCAGAGGAGCGGCCGCAGCCCCGGTGCTGGGAGACGGGGCCGGCTGGCCTCGGCGCTCTGGGAGACTTGCAGCCCGAGTGCTGCATGGGGCGCATGGCGCAGGGTGACGGATGGGCCACCACAGCGGCCACGCTTCCCGACACAGGGGGTGGCTCTCACTGGGGCGAAGCCAGAAGCTCAGGGCCTGTGGCCCAGCGGCTGGGGAGGACCAGAGGCGGGACACCCCCAGAATCTCATCCCCAGGCCCAGATTAACTCCCGCTCCCTCGGCTCAATGCCCATTGGCCGGCCCTGGTCACCTGACCCGGCCAGCCGCATGGGATGCTGGAGAATGGGGGGAGCACCTGGGGGCACCTTGGGGTGTTACCCGAAAAGCCGGGGTCAGCCTGGACATGGGACATCAGAGCTGGATGTAGTGGCTCCAGCCAAAGACGGCAGCTGCAAAGGAAAGTTCCGGAATGGGAACCACTGTCGGTTCCAGAGGCAGCGGGCCTGGAGGCTCCGGGGGAGGAGAACCGAGGAAAGGGGTCTCCGTGGACGCACGCCGCCCAGCCCCCGTCCAGACACAGTGGAGGCACCGAGCACGCGCAGCCGGAGACCCAGGAGGCACTGGAGACGCGGGGGCGGGAGAGAGTGGCCCCCGGGGAGGGGACCGGCAAGAAGCCGAAGACCTCACTAGGTGCAGAGACGGCGGCTCTCTTCTCCCAGAAAAGACAGCAGAGGGAGGGAGAAATTTCGGAAGCAAATGGGAACTCGAGGAGAAGCGTTCTGTGCGGCAGATGAGGTCCACCTGCGAGGCGAGCCACGTGTGGTGGGCTTTGGCACGAAAGGAGAGACGGACCCGCAGGCGGGGACTGTCCCCAAGGGTGGCAGGAGGGTCGCCCCGCCACTGAAACCACCGAGGAGGAAGTGACCACTGCTTTGACTCGGTTCCACATCATGACACAGCCAGGAGGACGCAAATGCCGACAGCGTGGTCTCAATTTTAGAATCATCCTGGGGGCTTGGCCTGGGGTCTGCCACCCAGAGGGACAAGCCAGGCAGCTTGGAGGGAGGAGGGCGAGGGAGGGTGGGAGGAGGGTCGCGGCCCCACCTCGTCCTCTCAACCACGGTGGGGCCCGAGAAGAGGACGCCAACACCACCCACTAGCCTGGGACGGGCCCGTACGCGTGTGGTCACTGGGACATCCCGCTGGCGGCTGGAGCCAGCTAAGGGACACTCGAGGTCCAGCTGCCCGGCCGCCCCAGGACAGGAGCCTGACGCCCACGTGAGGGCGGGTCAGACTGCGGGGACACCGGAGGCTCAGGACACCTGCTCCCTGGTGCCGCCCGGAAGCTCCTTGCCAGGAGGGGCAGCGCCACGGCAGCCGCCCGCTCCGTTCAGGGCTCCTAGGCCCTCCCCGGGGTCCCGCAGGCCCAGCCCGAGCCTTCCTCTGGGGAGGCGCCCGGCGTGGAGGCCCGGCTGGGGCCCCGGTCCCACGTCCCCCGGGCGCCCCAGGGCCCTGCCGTCCTCACCAGAAACGACTGGAAGAGCCGGAAGGAGCCGCCCAGGCGCACGTACAGGTGGGACTGCAGCCGCGTGGACGTGCCGTTGAAGGCGTTGGCCACGGCCAGGAAGGCGTAGGGCCCCACCGTGAAGAACTCCCAGTCGTAGGCGCCCGAGGTGGCGATGGTCTGGTTGGCCTCGAAGAGCCGGGTGCCCGGGTTCCACTTGTAGATGACGCTGTCGATGTTGTGGTTGGCGCCTGGAAGCCGGGCACCGCTGAGGCGGGGGCGGGGCGCTGCGGCCGCCCCCAGGCTCCCCGGGACCACGCCCTCCCCGCGACCTCCCACCCCTGCGCCCAGCGGGAACCCTCGGGGCCCCCGACTGCGGACGCCTCCAGACCCCCTGCGGCCCTCCAGCTGTGGGGGGACCCCGCCCCTCCCGGCCTCACCCCTCACACTGCCCGAGGCCCCCCTCGATCTCCCTCCCCCCATGGGTCAGCCCGGGAGCCCCCTCCCCACATCGTGTTCTCTGGAGCCCCCCTACCCGGCTGGGCCAGCCTCTCCCAGAACACTCGCATGGGGAGACTGGGGGGTGGGCTCCTGGTGTCCCCTCCACCCACATGGGGTGGTGGGGTCTCCTCCCCAAGCTGGAGGTGCCCTGCAGGGCCGGCTGTCCCCTGAGAGTCACAGGGCAGGGAGGGGCTCGCCACAGTCCCACGGGGCGGTCACCTGGCCAGAAACCAGATCGGCCGGCCCCTCCCAGACCTGTCTCCCCGCACACCCACTGCGTCGTGGAGCTCGAGCCGGAATGGATGAGGACAGGGGGCCCTCCTACCTGGACAGGCGAGGGCTGCTCGAGCGTCGCCGTCAGGTGGCCCAGCCCAAGGACACGGCTGGGCGGGGTCTATCACGCTTTTAATGAGATACGATGAACCCTGGGGTCCAGGCTGCAGCCCTACCTTCCCGGTGGTTGGCCACGGCCAGGAAGTGCTCCCCGGACACCTCGAAGGCCTCCCAGTCCCGGGCGCTGTGGGTGGGGACCCGCTGGTACGGCGCGAACCTCAGCCGCCTCTGGCTCCATTTGTAAATGACGGAGAACTCCTGACCCTTTTCATTCGGTTCAAAATTAGCCACAGCCAGGAAGATCTGGGGAGAGGGCCAGGGTGCCCGTCCTGCGACCCGTGCTGGGCTCTGGCGTCCGGACGGCAGCCGCAGGGCGGAGGCCGAGCTGGGACTGAAGGCCCGGGGGCTGGAGCTGGGACCTCGAGCGTCCCTTACATTTAAATGCAACTAAAATCTTGGTTACACTGAAGACCTGGCACACCTGTGTTGACCCGCCACTGGCTCTCTCGCCAGCTCCCAGCCCCGGAGAAAGCCGCACGCACGACAGCGGTCTCCACCACCGGAGGCGGAGGAAAATCTTCTTTCTTTCTTCCTTTTTTTCACTTTTTAGGGCCCAGCCTGCGGCACAGGGAAGTTCCCAGGCTAGGAGTCGAATCGGAGCTGCATCTGCGACCTGCATACACCACAGCTCACAGCAAAGCTGGATCCTTAACCCACTGAGTGAGGCCAGGGATCGAACCCGTGTCCTCATGGACGTCAGTCGGGTTCTTAAACCGCTGAGTCACGAGGGGAGCCCCGAGGAGGAAAAATCTCGGCGCCTTGCTGTCCCTCAGGAAGTGTGTGCCTGTCACGCGGCTGAGGACAACACGGAAACGCCCTCCGTGTGACATGACCCGAGGGCCACACGGCTGGGTCTGGAGATTATAGCGCCCGGAAGCTCGGGGTGCGGGTCACGCTCGCTGTGGCTGAAGCTGCCCCAGGTGCCCCCCACGCCCTGTCAGATGACAGAACAGATTTCCTACCTTGTTTTCTAAATTCTAAACTTTTCTTTGATGCAAAGTTATCATCTTTTATAACGAAAAAAAAAAACCTTTCCATGTCATCAACCGAAAATCCAGAGAGCTCGTCACCCCCTCTCCGGGCCGGACTCGGGGGGCAGGCCCGTGGTGGGGAGGGGCGGAGAGCAGAGGTTTGTCTGCTCTGCTCACTGTCCCGGCAGGTGGCCCCGGGATGGGGCAAGGCGGTGCCCCTGGGGGGCAGCCACTGGGGGGCAGACAAGGGAAGGTGGCCCCGGGACACTGCAACCTGGGGTCAAGGGTTAGAAGGAGCCGGTAAGGGGCCGCTGCTCAGTGCAGCCCTGTGTGGGGGAGGGGCACGGCCGCGAGGCCCTTGCACCCAAGACCTGGCCTTGCCATCCGTGCCTGTCCCCCTCCATTAGGGCGCCCCGTGTCCCCGGGGTTTGGGGGACGGGACGGGGCTGCGTGGCGCTGGCTAGCACCGCAGAGACAGTCCGTCTCCGCTTTCGCAGGGAGCTGAGCAGACCTGCTCAGACACGTCCTGGACTCAGAGACGCAGCTGTGTCTGACCTTGACCTTCACAAGGGTTCTCAGCCCGAGAAACACCTTTCCCCACGAGATCTGTGCAGGGAGCCCCAACCTCCGGCCCCGGAGGGGTCTTCCCCAAATAGAAAGGCCCGAGGACGTCTCCGGAAGCAGACTTGCCTTGTTCCCGATGGTGAAGTGTCTCCAGGACTGAGCCTGGTGTGTGCGGATGTCCTGGTAGGAGGCGAACCTCCCGTCCGTCCACTTGTAGATGGCGGACGTGGCCTTCCGGTTGGCGGCGGCCACAAAGAGCCCGGTCCCGGGGATGACGAAGGCCTCGATGCCCAGCGTCTCCGAGGTCGTGAACAGGCGCTGATGCTCCTCCACGTAGTCCAGCCTTTCCTTGGCTTTGGTGACACAGACACGGAGACCCAGTCAGCACGCCCAGGACCAAGTCCTGACGGAGCGCGACACGCCGCCCTCAAGGGAGGCCCGCCCCAGGAGCCTCTCGTCCCTGCGCGGGTCCAGGGTCTGCTGGGCCCCGGGGATATGCGTCGGACGGAACGGACGTGTCAGGTCCTCACCAGACATCTCCCATGGCTTGTGGCTTCTATGAAATTTGTGCCTGAACGCGAATGGCAGAGTCACAGCTCGTGGGCGGCCCCCCGGGGCCCACTCCCGTTCTCCCGGGACCCCCATCCGGAGTCTCCTGGGCCCCCTCCCCTGCCAGCATCAGCACCATGCTCGGACTCCGGGCACCATGGCGTCCAGTCTCCACCCCGAGTGGCCAGAGAGAGTGAGGAGAGCGGGGGGGGGGGGGCCCAGAGGGAGGCCGGCCCCCACGGGGAGGTGACAGATGAGCGCCTGCCAGCCCACGTGTCACGTCCAGGAGGCACGCGTCTCCTGTTGGACCCGCCGGCTCGCCGTGCCACTCCACAATGCTCTGCTCGGGGGCGCTTCCTGCTGCTCGGTGGGGGGGCTCGGAGGGTCCCCAGGTGCGTAGAGCCCCCGCCTCACCTGCTAACACAGAGACCCACTCGCGGCCCATGCACAGGTACAGCCCCCTGCGGCTGGCGTCAAACCAGAACTGGGTGTCCTCCGCCTTGGTACACGGAGGCCGGGTTCCCAGCGTCACCTTCATGTGGGTTTCTGGGGGGCAGACAGGAGAGAGAGCGTTGCGGGGGGCGTGCTCCCCGAGGAAGGCGGGGTCGGGGGTGTGCCGCCCTGAGGCTCAGAGAGCCGTGTCCCCCCCTCCCGGTGCGGGCCCTGCGGGGGGAGGGGGCTGCCGTTCTCCACCGCTCGGGGCGGCTTCAACCGTCGACTTGCAACTTCACACTGGGGAGGTGCCAGCACCAGCTAAACACAGCAAACGGGGTGGGGGGGCCCGCTGGGGGTGTCCCAGAAAACAGAAATGGAGTTCCCATGGTGGCTCAGCAGTAACAAACCCGACTAGTGTCCAGGAGGATGTGGGTTCCATCCCTGGCCTCGCTCAGGGGGTGAAGGATCCCGCATGGCTGTGGCTGTGGCCGTGGTGTCGGCCGGCAGCTGCAGCTCCCATTCGACCCCTAGCCTGGGAACCTCCATACGCTGCAGGTGTGGCCCTAAAAATAAAAAAGAAAGAAAGCAGAAAGGCACCTTGTGAAGGTCGGGCCCCACCGGGGGTGCCGAGGGCAAGGTCTGTCGGGCCCGCAACGCTGCTCTGGGTGAAGCCGGCAGCCGGCGGGAGGCAAAGGAGGAGGGCGCGGCCGCTCAGCCCTGGGTCTCAGGTGGGACAGGCGGGCCAGCAAGGGCACCAGCCGTGCGGGGATTAAACGGCCACACAGAAGCCTCCTCCTCTGCCTTCTCGGGGTGGGGGGGCATCGGGCCCTGCGTCCCCTTCCCCTTCGTCGGTGTGACAAGCGTCCCCCTGGCTTCGTGCCTGGCAGGCTGGGGAGGGACGGGGCTCTGGGGTCGAGGCGTGGGGGTGGGTACCTGTGGCCTACTGACCATAGGGGTATTTTAGCACCTCGTTGTCTTCCGGCTTCCCCGGGAGTCCCTGCAGGATGGGGGGCACGGACAGCGCAGCGAGCTCGGCATTCCTGCAGGGGCACAGCCTGGGCGTGGCGTCTGAGCCGGGCAGCAGAACCAGCTGCCTCACCAGGCCCTGCAGAGGGGGCGGCACAGTCAGACCTGCGCGGCTGGGGAGGCCCCGGGCCACTGGGCTCCCCTCCCAGACCCCGGCGAGGCCTGGGAATGGGGCTGGGGGTCTAACCTGCTCTGAAGCTGGAGAGGAGTCTGCGTGTTGGGTGCGGGGGCTAGGGGGCAATGGCGGCGAACTGTACCCCGTTCTAAGGGGGTTTAACCTCGGAAGGGACTTTTCCTGTGGACTAACCTAGAATGACTGGGGACTTGCTCATCCATCCGTACATCCGTCCACGCATCTGTCTGTCCCTCCATCTGTCCACCCATCCACTCGCCCAAATGCCCATTTATCCGTCTGTCCATCCAGCCAGCCAGCCAGCCGGCCGGCCGTCCGTCCAGGCGTGCCATCATTAACAACTCAGAGCCGCTACTATGCATCAGGCATGCTGCTTGACATAGGACACGGCGAGAAACAGAATCCCGACCCTCACAGAGCAAGGTCCCCCCTTAACACTCTAAGGGAGAGGCAGGCAATGAGCAGACACACGGCTGGCGTGAGAGCAGCCGGGGCTACAGAGAAAAAGACAGTCAGGGGAAGGGGCTGGGAGCGTGGGGAGTCGGGGCCATCTTCGCGGACTGGCGGGGAGCCCGCCACAGCATGCGGACACAGGGCGGGGCCCCAAGGCCGAGGGAGTGAGCCGTGGGGACCAGCGTCCCGGGAGGTAGGCATGGCAGGTGCAAAGGCCCTGTGGGGGGGTGTGCCTGGTGTGCATGGGGTTCCACCAAGCCCGCGTGCCCCCCATTCCCATCTGGCACACACACGGGGTGGAACTAGAGCTTCGGGGTGCTGGAGCAGTGGGGACAGCCCCTGCGCACGGCGTCGGGGGAGCAGGTGACAGCCCCTCCTCACTCACCGTCAACACACCCTTGGCCCTCCTCCGGCTGCCGACGAAGAACCGGGCTCCTCGCACCGACAGGGCGGCAGGGAAGGGCATGTCGGCCATTCTGAAAACATGGGAAGGTGGGTTTAGGGCCGCAAGGGCGTGTCAGAGTCCCCGGGCGGCCACAGTGAGAACCGCAAGCCAGGCGGCCTAAACAACAGAAGGGCGTGCTGGAGACCAGCGTTCAAGGTCAGGGTTCCGGCACTGTGCCCATCTGAAGGCTCCCAGGGAGGGGCCCGCCCCTCTTCCAGCTGCCAGGGCTTCCTGGCCTGTGCCCCAGTCCTAGAGCCTTCTCCTCCGTGCTTCTTCTTATAAAGTCAGCAGTCACTGAGTCAGGGCCACCCTACGCCGGACGACCTCAGCTTAATTCCGCTGTACCTGCAGAGATACTGTTCCCACACAGGCCCCATCCTCAGGTTCCGGTGGATGAGAATTGGGGGGACACTCTTTGCCCCCGGACAAGGGTCTTCTGCACAAGTGTGTGCTGTGGAGGCGTCCCGCAGCCCTACGCGTCTCACAGGGGCCTCCAGTGGCTTCTCCCGCATGGGTCTTCCTGTCCCCCGCCTCGGAGCCCGGGCTGGAGGGGGTTCACCTTGTTAGTGGCCTCGGGGGTGCTGGAAGGTGTGGTCGGAGCTGGGTCTTGAGGGGCAAGTGGAGGCTGAACTTGGGGTGGGGGGGCTGCTGGAGCCTCTGGGGGGGAGGAGCCAGATGTGTGCTTCTGCCCCTGGCCCAGCGCCCCCTGAATCACGATGCCGCGTTCTCTAGGCAAAGCATCTGCTCCATCCAGGCTTTGCCGTCTGGCTGCGGCTGGCCGTGGTGAGGTCAGCCCTGACCGCTGTCCCGGGTGCCCTGTGCTCCAAGCACGGCTCCCAGGCTTCCTGAGTTCTGGGTGAAGCCCAACCCAAGGGCCCAAATTCCTCCTAGGACGTGCCATCGGCTCCACCCGCCCCCCCAGGCCTGTCCTGCTGCACGCCACCCCCCAACAGCTGCCCCACTGCAGACCCTCCCTGCCCTGTAAAGGCCCCCACATGTTTGGGGGTGTGGCGGGGAGGGGTTGCAACAAAGGTGTGTTTAAATAGAGTGTATAAATGAGTGTTAAGGAGACTTTTTTTTAAAAAAAATTATAGAACGCTTCATAATAACAAAGCAAAGTAAAATTCTGCCTTTGAAAGGCACGGTATAGATTTAACGGACACTGGACCATCCGTGATGAAACGAGTGGCCGGCCCAGCCAGGACGGAAGTCAGGCCAGTGGGGGTCACCAAGGCAGGACTGTGGGGAGTCACCAGTCCTGGTCCCACTTACCCAGGAGCCCGTCCCCGGGGACCAGCAGCGGCAAGGACGAGAGATGAGAGCGGCCCCTGTGCGTCAAGCTACTAGCAGTTACTCTGCCGGTATTTGGAGTTTTGGTGAATATTTACTCCCTCCTCCCAGAAAAGGGAACCGAATGAGAGCGGTTAGGCGATGGGCTGAAAGTCACAAAGCAAGACCTGGGCCTCCACTGGTCCTAGCTCCTTCCTGGCTCTGGCTGGACTTCCCCCGGGGCCTTTTCTGGGTGTAGGTACCCCCTCGGCCGTGTGCGTTCAGCTCGCGCAAGCCTAACCCAACCCACATAGCCAGCCTGCTCACTGCCGGGCTGGGCTCCCTCCCCCTCATGGGCCCCCACTTTCTCACACCCACTAGCCCATGACCCTGGCGCCCCTCCACCAGCCTACCACCACTGCTGGCGGCTGTGGCTGCCCCCAGGCCTGGGCCCACGTGCGCCCTGCGAGCTGCCCCGGGCCGCCAGGCAGGCGGGCTTGTGGCCCCACACACAATGCCGTGTGACCGTCTCCTCTCCGGGGACCCCTGTACCTACATGTCCACGGGAGGACCGCAGTCCGTGGTGAGGGAGAAGGAGCCTTCGGATACGGCCAAGACCAGCGTGTGCCACCGGCCGTCGGTCAGAGCCGGGCTGCGGAAGGACACGCGGGTCTGCCAGGTGCCGGCCGCGTCCTCGCTGAGGAAGAGCAGGTGCAGCTGCGCCGCAGAGTAGCGCAGACCCAGCAGCAGCGTGTCCGGCTCGGCCACCACAGAGAGCAAGTACTCGTTCTTCTGCAAGAGAGGGGCAGGGGACAGGCCGGTGAGGGGAAGGGGGCTGCCAGGGGCGGGGCTG
>PVHT021183664.1:159866-176002 GCA_004024745.2 Catagonus wagneri
CTGGCAGCACGCGGAGGCCGAGCAGGGGGAGGCCTGGCAGCACACGGGCGTGCAACACATAGGTGTGCAGCAGACGGGCCTGCAGCAGACGGGCCTGCAGCAGACGGGCCTGCAGCAGACGGGTGTGCAGCAGACGGGCCTGCAGCAGACGGGTGTGCAGCAGACTGGCGCACAGCAGGCCGGCTGGCAGAGGGAGGAGGTGGCTCCTGACAGGCAGGGGCTGGGCTCACAGGTGGGCTCGCAGCAGCTCTCTGGACAGTCATCCCACTGCCAGGACGAGCCGGTGCAGGGGTGACAGGGCCCGGGCAGGCAGACGGACGGGGTGGAGGCGGCCATGGTGGGGGTGGTGTGTCTGGGAAGATGTGTGTGAGTGAATGTGAGTGTGTGGGTGTGTGTGAGGTGCTTAGGGCTGTCCAGCTTTATACCCCTCTGTGTTGTGTGTTGTCTTGGCAGAAGCTTGGTGAGGTCTTTCTTCCTTGTTTTTGTTTTGTGTTTTGGTTTAGTGTTGTGCTCTGTTTGGCAGCACAGGTCACTCTCGGTAAATGCCTTCGGTTGGTGAGGCCCCTGAGCAGAGGTGGGGCTCTCCCACCCGTGTTTGCTCCAGAGGAAAGACAGTAGGAATCCTTCTGATGCTTTTGTAGGGACAGTAGCTGTCAGGCCACTCTGGTAGGGACAGTCCTCTGCCCTGTGGGGGGAAGGGGTTGTTCTTATAAACAGAACTTCCCCAAAGGAAGGGACAAGGAGGGACAATCCCAGAATCCGGGCTTTGAGGAGGGAGCTGTGTTCAGACGTGGGCAAGTCTGGCCACTGGTCAGGCCACAGAGCATCACGCCCTTTGTGAGTTGATGCTGCCTGTTGTCAGGGGAGTTGAGGGGGCCTGTGCTTGTGGAGAGTGAGCCCTGGGGCAGGTGTGAGGAAAAGTGTCCTCGCAGGGCAGAGGTTGGCTCGCAGAGGGGCAGGGATGCAGACGCAGGCTGTGCGGTGAGAATGACCATGGAGCAAAAGCACTTGCTGCTTTGCAGTTGAACTCTTATGGAACCTCCTCAGATAGTGTCTTAATGCTCATGCCTGCCCCTCTCCTTGCAGCTCAGACAATATCAGAGGCTCCTGTAGCTCCTGTGTGCAAATTAGAACAAGACCTCCTCCCTCCAGATGCCCCCTGCACAGGCAGAAGGTCCTCAGGATGTGGTGGCTGTGACCTGACCCTGTTTTCAGCTCCTGGAGTCTGTCATAGAAAATGTTCAGTAGCAGGCCTGACTTTCCATGGAGCCTTGTCCTCAGGGCTCTGCAGACATAGCTCAGGCTCCATCGAGGATTTGTCAGGGGCCAGTGGGCTTCAGGGTTTGAGGCCTCACTGACTTCTGATGGGTGGGATTGGGGCTCTGCTGGAGAACCACGGGACAGTCAGGCCATGATGGAGAAATATTACTTCAAAGAAGCAATAGTTTAAAACTGTCTAAATTTATCAAAAACTTTACACACCGGGAAGCTCCATGAACTCCAAATAAGATACACACAAAAGATTCACAAACAGACACATTATACTAAATATGTTGAAAATCAAAAACAAGGAGAAAATCTTGAAAGCAGCCAGAGAAAGACAATGAGTCCTTCACAAGGAAAGCCCTGTAAGATTAACTGCGGACTTCCCATCAGAAACAGTGGAGGTGCGAGGCCGTGGACCACATAGTCAGAATGCTCAAAGTAAAAATTCTCAATCAAGGATCCTATACCAAAGAAGCTATTTTTCAAAAATGGAGGAAAAATATTTTCCTCCATTTTATATATATCAACTTAGAGAATTTGATATTAGCAGACTCACAAGACGTACTAAAAGGAGTTCTTTAGGCTGAAAGCAAGTAACGCCAGAGAGAAAATCTAACCCACAGGAAAAAACACAAAGAACACCAGTAATGGTAGTTATATAATTACAAAAGATAATAAAAATGCATGTTTTTTCTCATTTCTTCTCTGACTTTTTGTTTCTTTTTATGGCCACGCCTGGGGCATATGGAAGTTCGCAGGACCCTGGTTGAATTGGAGGTGCAGCTGTGGCCTATGCCATAGCCATGGCAACACTGGACCCAAGCTGCCCTCGTGACCTGCGCTGTAGCTGCAGCAACACTGGATTCTTAACCCACGGAGCAATGCCAGGGATCAAATCCACATCCTCACAGAGACAATGTCGGGTCCTTAACCTTCTGAGCCATGAGGGGAACACCCCTACTTCTTCTCTTACTTGATTTGAAACAATTTATAAAACAATAAATGTATAAAGCAGTTGTATAAAATAATACGTATATAACGTATGTTGAGACCTATAGTGTATAGAAATGCCATATACCTGATGACATCAGCACAGAGAGAGTCCATGGGAGCAGAGCTCTATTGGGCAGAGGAATGGGCTGCAGATGATAATGCTGATCCACAGGAAAAAAATGAAAAGAACCAGAAATGATATAAAGAAGGTTAGGATAACAAAACCTTTAAATATACACCTGATATCATTTCTGTAAGCACCTTAAAAATCGTAAAAGTATATTAAGTAATAATTATAACAATAGATCGTTGGATAGTAACACTTTATATATCGTTGGATAGTAACACTTTAAGGTACAATATTATAACAGCAAGAATGCCCCCAAAGGACAGGAAGAAACAGAATTATATATAAAAAGAAACAATGTTTTTATATGTCTCTGGACTTGAGTTAGTATAAATCAAAAGTTGATTCTGATAAGTTAAAATAAATATATGGTAGGCCCTAGAGCAAAAAATAAGGGAAAACTGAAAAAAAAATATGGTGAAAACATCATGAAAGAAATAAAAACACTACATTGGAAAATACTCATTAAATTCAAAAGAAAGCAGTAAAGGACAACAAGAGGCACCCAGCTACAAACAGAATAAGGAAGAGGAAGCAAGAGAGTGAAACAGAAGGTATAAACCCAGCCAAAGCTAATACTCATTATTATGTTATGCACAGTGATCACAAACCCTGAATTAGCCAGTATCGAACCACCGCTTCCAGGAGAAATCAAGACTTAGGTTCCCGTGAGCCTCTGGTCTCATTTTCATCAGCTAATCAGTATGTGACCTTGTTTTATGTGCGTCTTGGAAAAATGCACTCTTTTCCTTTACTCTCACACAGCATGCTTCTGACATCAGATGTGTGGGCTTTTACCCACCCCCCAAGTTCTCTGATACCGTATGCATGTCCTACAAGTTGTTTCATCTCTGACCCTAAGCAGAGTCGGCACAGACCCCGCAGGTTAGGTCTCGGTCCCACAACACTTCCTCCACCTCAGACGCCAACTGCAAGTAGCAGGTCCCCTGGAGACCCACAGCTTCTCTCCAACTTGGCTACAAATCGGAGGTTCCCATGGCTCATTCAGGTTCGGTAATTTGCTAGAGCAGCTCACAGAACCCAGAAAAACAGTTTACTTATTAATGATTATTTATTACAAAGGGTATTTTAAAGACTACAGAGAAACTGCCATGTGGAGAGACACAGGCTGTGTTAGGAAGGGCTCTGAGTGCAAAAACTTCTCTTTCCATGGAGTTGAGGTGTCTCAGCCTCCTGGCACGTGGATGTGTTTGGCCAGCCAGAAACTCTCCAAATCCTGTACTTGGGGTATTTCTAGGGAGGCTTCGTCATGTGGGCATGTTCAGGTATTCACTCAATTTCTAGCCCTCTCCCCTTTCTGGAGACTGGGAGGTGTGGTGGAGGGCGCCAACCTTCTGATCAAGGCTTATTCTTTCTGTTGACCAGGCCCCATCCACGAGCCCACCAAGAGTTGTCCTATTAGAACAAAGGACAGTCCCATCACCCAGGAAATTCCAAAGGATTTAGGAGATCTGTGTCAGAAACCAGGGTCAAAGACCAAATATTAGCAAGAACTGGGGGGGGGGGGGTAGATAGATACAGACATGGTATTATTCACAGTGTATGTTTAATATTTATTGTTGACTCATTAACACTGAACTCACTTCCAATAGCAACACAGTTCATGCCTCAATGAAGCTCATCTAATGCAGTATTTTCCAGAAGACACAGCACAGCCTGCTTGCCCTCAGGACACTAGACAGCACCTCAGCACTATGTTCAGGGGCCACTTTAACAGCAAGGTCATAAATAAAAACCTTAAAAGTGTGAAGAACATAGCCCTAAATGACAGCAAAAGACACCTGTTTACAGTATGAGCTGACTCAAGAAGGCAGAGTGTGGCCACGTCCTCTGCAAATTGGAACGTCAAATGTTCTACTACTCTGTACATGTCTGGGAATGATTCTAGAAGGACCAACAGTATAGATTTCGGGCTTATATATCAATTTTAGAGAGTAGGCGAATTCACAAACACAAAATCTGTGAATAATGAGGACAAGCTATATGTCAATAGTAACATTAAAAGTGAATGAATCAACCCAATTAAAAGGCAGAGATCATTAGACTGAATAAACAAACAAGAAACAACTCTATGTTCTCCACAGGAGACATATTTTGGATCCAAAGATAAAAATAGGATGAAAGTAAAAGGATAGGAAAAGATCTGTCATGCAAACAGCAACCACAGAAAATCATATTTTACAAATATCAGCTAAAATAAGCCTTAAACCAAGATTGTAACTAGCGATAAGAGGAACATTTCATAATCGTAAAAGCTCAATCCATCAGGAACATGTAACAATATAGCATGCATGCAGATAAGGGCAATAAAATATATAAAGCAAAAATGGACAGCAGCAAAGGGGAAAATAGTTCAACAGTATTAGCTGAAGACTTTGATAGACCAAGTTCAATAACGGATAGAACAGAAACAAGATCAAACAGGAAACAAAAGCCCTGAATAACCCCGTAAACCAGCAAGACCTAGCAGACGCCTACAGAACACCTGAGCTGACAACAGCGGCATTCGCAGTCTTCAGAAACTCACGTGGACACTCTCTAAGGGAGAGCAGGTGCTGGGCCATACAACAAACCCTTATAAATTATAAAGGAGACAAGGAACACAAAATATGTTTTCTGACCACGGTGGAAAAAATTAGAAAACTGTAACAGAAAAAATTGGGAAATCCATAAATATGTAGAAACTAAACAATATACCCCTAAGTAACCAAAGGGTCAAAGGAAAAACCAAAAAGGAAATCATAAAATGCTTTAAGATGAGTGAAAACAAAGATCAAAATGCCAAAACTTATGGAATGCAGCGAAAGCACTTCTTAGAGGGAAATTTATAGCTGTGCACACCTATATTGAGAAAGAAGAAACACTCAAATCAAACCTAAACTTGCACTTTAGTAATAGTGAACTCAGATGGATCAAGGACCTAAACATAAGAGCTAATTCTATAAAGCTCTTAGAAGAAAACTTTGGGGTAAATCTTCATGACCTCAGGTTTATCACTGGCTCCTAAGATATGGCACTAGTAGTACAAGCAAGAAAAGGGAAAAATCGGAAAATGTGACTTCACCAAAATTTAAAAGTTTTGTGCTTCAAAGGACAGGACCAAGAAAGTGAAAAGGTAACCCATAGAATGAAAGAAAATATCTGAAAGTCTTATGTGTGATAGGGACTTATATCTAAAATATATAAAGATCTCATAAACATTAAAAAAGGCAAATAATCCCATGAACAGCTGGACAGAGGACTTGAAGAGCCATTCCTCCAAAGATGAGACAGAAACGTCCCATGTGCACATGAAAAAAATGCAAGTCGAAGCCACAGTGAGATGCTGCTTGATGCCCACGAGAGTGACTAGAATCAGAAAGTCAGGTCAGAGCAAGACTGGCTGAGGAGGTAAAGTCACAGACGCATCTGCAGCTGGTGGAGTGTCAGGTGGCGCGGCTACTCGGGAAACGGTCTGGCAGTTTCTAAAACGTTAGTCTCAGAGTTACCATAAGAGTCAGCAATTCCGCTCCTGAGTATATACCCAGAGAAAGGAAGACGCAGGTCCACACAAAAATGTGTAGGTGAATGTTTACACAGCATGATTTGTTAGAGCCAAGAGGGAGAGACAAGCCATGAGTCCATCACTTGATCTATGATGAACGGGGATCAAAATGTGACATATGCACGCAGTAAGATGCGACTCAGTCATAAAAAAGGAGCAGAGCGCTGGCACATGCCACAGCGTGGGTGAATCCTGAACACACAATGCAGAAGCCGGTAGCTAAGAGCATGCGCGATAGAATTCCATCTACACGAACTTCCACAAGAGGCAGACCCGCAGACTGAGAGCAGAGGGGTTGCAGCTTAGTGCTTAGGGCGGGGGGTCGGCCCAGGGCTGGGGGCTTCCTCCCAAGGAGGTGAGCGTGAGCTCCCGCTGGCTGCAGTGTGGGCTCTGCAGTGGCCTGCCCTCAATGTCCCTGGACTGTGTCCGAATGGTCGGGACGTGAATTGCCTCTCAGTGAGCCCGTTATGAAGTTCGCGAGTGTGACAGGAAGTGAAGAGATACCGTGGATCGCCGTGCCAGCCCTGCAGGTGAGCCGCAGGCTGGAGTCCGGTTCAGGAAGGTCACTGCCAAGGCCAAGACCTGAGAGCCGGCCTTTACACAAAAAGGAAGCAAGCGGAAATGCTACTGTAAAGGCAGGGCTGGCGCTGAGACCTCAGCAGGCTGGACGGAGGAAAGGAGAGGGGGTCAGTGAGAGGTCCCCGGAGCGCCAGGGTGGGCTCGCAGGTGGCAGAGGGAACCAGCAGGGGAGAACCTCAGCCGTGGGAGAAGCAAGGTTCTGACTTGGAAAAGTCACGCGCTTGCCACACGCCGAGGGAGTGCCTTGTCCTGGAGCCCGCGGGGAAGCTCCTGGGCGCCTGTGTCCTGCAGGCAGGTGGAAGGCGAGCTGGGCCTGGCGAACGGGACTGCAAGTCACAGGGGGAGCAGGTGCCAGAAGCATGTGTTTTAGCTGTTTGCTTTCTATCTCCTGCTAAAGACCGTCACACTGAGAGCTGAGCATCATTTCTGGCCTTTGGGACTGGAAAGCTACCACTGCCGTCCGACCGCCACCGAATGGTCACATGCACCTGCCCGCATACTCGCCGCGGCGGGGACCTCACTACCGCCTCTGGACCGGTGCCTCCCCGCCGCCGGATCGGCCGTGCCCTCTGCCCGCCCTGGCACTGAGACCGTCACAAAGGCACGCGAGGTGGCTCCAACGGGAAGGGTAGCAGGCGTCACTGACCTTAGGAGGGAGACCGGGCACTTTCAAGGTCACGACAATGGAAAATTCCTCCGGGAAGAGGTCGCATCCGAAGAAAATCCTCGAGGCAGGGAAGCTCAGGGCGTGGGGGGCGGCGGCCGAGAGCTGGAGTCCTCGTGCGCCTTGGGCCTGCGTCACCCTGACCCCCGCCGCCGCGCCGTCGGGAGGGACCGCTTCCGCCAGGATGTCCAGGGGCCGCAGGTCTGTGACAAGGACACCAGAGGTGGGTTAGGCCAGGGCGACTGCGGGGCGTGGCGAGCTCGGGCCCCGGTTTCGTGGGACCTTCGCAGGAGCCCTGCGAGCTGGGGCTCACGGTTGTCCCTGTAACCGGCGAGTGCACGCAGTCCCCAGGAGTTCTCGGTCCCCTTGGGTCTGCCCATGGCCTCTCCTCCCCACCCCCCATGCCCCTGACGGTGCTGTTGGCGGACTGGACGTCGGACAGGACCTGGATGCCACCCCTGCGGCCGGGCGCTGCCTCGTCCCTCGAGTTGTAGAGGAGCAGACAGGCTCCCCTTCCAAAGTCCAAGGTCATCAGAAATAAAACTCACCTGAGGCCAGATAATGGGGAAGGAGAGGGGGGAGCCTGGGGAGCCCCCCACCCCTGGACCCAGCGGTGGGAGGGAAGTGCTGGCCTGGAGCAGAGCCCACGGCCGCCCCCGAACCCTTGGACTCGGCCACCACGTGTCAGGCTGGGGCCCGGGGTGAGCAAGGTCCGCGGGGCTGCGGCAATGAGAGGCTGTCCCCCGGCGCCCCCGCGCTCGGGCTGCACCCCCGCAGGGGCCAGGGCTGCCCCTTCGCTCGTGCAGGACGCACAGCGGCCAGAGGGCAGCCGGCGGGGCGCCGCTTGGAGGCAGCAAAGGCACCGCAGACGGGCGGGTGAAGCAGGCGACGAGGAGCAGCTTTTCTCCAGTAAATCAGGGAGTTCAGATGGCAAAGCTCTCTCCGGAACAGTTCAGAGGAAAGATGTGACTGAGCTCCAAGAAGAGACGAGACAGACGTAAAGGTCAGGCATCAGAGGCACTGGAGGGCTCGCCGGGGGGGTGGACACGTGACAGGTCGAGGGGACAGAGCTCTCGTGTCCAGGATGCTCGAAACTCTTACTAACTCAGGACAGCGGGAAGGCCGTGCCCCACAGGGCGGCCGCGACAAGCAAGGAGCTGGGGTTCTCAAAACGAAACCACGCTCGGTCACCCCCAGCGCTCACCGAGGGACCGAGTTGGGGGCCCTCGAGCCTGGGCACAGTCGGGGGCAGCAACATCCTCCTGCTGGTGGCGTTCTGGAGGCTCCCCAGGTGTGGGCCTGCCGGGGGGGGGGGACAAGGGCAGGAGCTGGAGGGGACGGTGGAACAGGCATCGAGGTGGGGACAGCACTGGAGACACATGGAGGTGCCAGCCTGAGCAGTGCCCTGGAGGGGGCGTGGTGAGCAAGAGACGGGGCTGCTCTGTGACAGGCCAGCAGGTCACGGTCATTTAGCCGCTGAAGGCAAGAGGCAGCGTGGGAGGTGACACAGTGGCCCTCGGAAGTGTGTGTGCTTTAAACGAAGTGCCCAGGGCTCTGTGCTCTAACGTACTTCGTGGCGGGCAGGGTTCCCGCGGGGACACTGTGTGTGCTGGGGTCGGGGGTCCCAGACAGGCCCCGGGGAGGAGACTGGCATCTCAGGGCTGGAGGGGGGTCTGTGCCCACGAGCCAGACCCTGACCCAAGTCTCGCACTGGTGGGCAGGGGTCAGATTCCCCGGCCCGTGGACATGCACCTGGGCAGGGTCCCGGGAGAGCGTGGGCCCTAAGTAAACACCCTGCACCCCAATTCAGCCCCAAGACTGAGACACACAGGTACCCGGGCCCTGCCTGGCAGTGGGTGGTCCCCTCAGCTGTAGCCGTGGTCCTGCCGCGTCCGGCCCCTCCTTCGGGAAACCTGGGCCCTCCACCCAGCAGGCCTCGCAGCTCCGGACATGCCTTGGCCCGGCCAAGGCCCGGGCTCAGGCAACCAGGGAACCGGACCAGGCTAATCCTGCGAGCCTCCCCATCTATTGTTTCAGGAAAACGGTCTCTTCCCGGTGCCACCCGCGCTCCAGCCCCTGCAGGCCTCCGCCTTGCTAGGTGTCCTGTCCCCTGGGGCTCTCCGCCCGCGCCTCGTCCGCACGGCCTGCCAGGGGCTTTGGGCTCTTGGGCCTTCCCGGGACGTCCCTCTGGCTGCAGGAGCGAGTGAGTGACCCGGAGGTAGAGCCATCTTGGGACCTCCAGACACGCAAGTGACAGAGTCCCCAAATCAACTCTAGTGGCCGTGACACAGTCATTAGCATCTGATGGGTCCATCCAAGAGGCTGGACACAGTGACAGAAAGTGGCTGAGCCATAGCAGCCGGTCAGAGAAGGCTGACCTATGGCCTCTGTAGAGGCCAGAACTTGGCCTGTCACCACCAGCCGCCCCAGCTTCTGTCCCCACTTCCAAGTCCGGACCAAGCAGGGACACCGGATCTGCTGCCTCACCTGGCACCCCGGCCACAGCTTCTGGCCCACGCCCCACTCCCCACGCCGCCAGCTTCCATCGGGCCACACCGGGGCCCTCATTTTCCCAGTCCAAGCTGGGCGCGTCTGCGTGTCTGCCAAGCCCGGCTGATGGCGGCGGCCGCCCCGCCAAGGCCAGCCTGGACCCAGCAGCTGTGCTTGTGCCGTTGGGTGGTCTTCGCTGTGCTTGTGCCGTTGGGTGGTCTTTGCTTTTTCCACAAAGGCCTCCGGAAACAGCAGTTTCCAAAGTCGGTGGTTGCTGCCCTCGCTGCTTATACCTCAGCCCAGGACGCCGCGGCCGCAAAGAGATGAACTCAGAGCTGGCCGCGCGTAAGGCCCCAGGCCAGACCTTGGCGTTGCACTGTCTGGCCCAAGGTGGACCCACTGCTCCTCTCGGAGCCTCAGTTTACTCATCTGTAAAGCGGGCGGGTGGTGGGCATCGGCGTCAGGGGCTCGGCGGAGCTGGGACAAGAGCCGAGCCGCCCCGTGCGGGAGGGGCGGCCACAGCACCAGGCGGAGCAGAGGCAGAGCCGTGACGTAAGCCTGTGCTGTGACCGTGAGCGGGACCCATCTTCCCGGGGAAGGGCACTGGGGGTCAGGCCAGGGAACCCGGGACAATCGCCGCCTGCGGCTGGCTGAGCCCCCGGGGCTGGCGCACAGCAGGTGGAAGGGCTGGGACTGGGAGAGGCCGGGCGGCTGGGCCAGGGCGGGGGACGTGTCCTCACAGCAGGCCTGAGTGGAGGACCCCCGGGCTGGGAGAGCAGGCGTGCATGTGAGTGTGGCCGTGGCCGTGGGCCAGCCCCTCCAGGGCGGCTGTGCCCGAGCCAGCGGGTGGGGGAGCTTCCTGGGAGGCCTGCTGGATCAAGCGGAGGATTGTGGGGAGCCAGGCTCCTCGTGCCCAGGAATAGCTCCTTGGGGAGCCTCGTGCGGGGGGGCGGGGGCGCCGTGAAGACTGATTTATTCCGGAGGGGCCGACTCCCTCCGCTGGATGTGTGGGTGCGAGCCGCAGGCCGCGGCCAGGTGCCCCCCAGCCGGACTGAGACGGTCTGAGATGGGCCCCTCCCTGTGCTGGGGGGAGGGTGCTAGAACATTCTCCTTCCTCTTGATTTTGCTGAGTTCATTAGGTGCCCAGGGCCCAGAAGCCACTCATTTCCAAGAATTTACGTGAGACTCTTATAAGAGCAGCCCTGCAGGACACGGGGGCGGCGCTGCCCAGCTCGGGCCCAGAGCTCAGAGGCCCCCGGCAGGTGGCGGAACGGGCCGACTGGGCCCCATGCAGGTCAGGGGCAGGTGTGGACGGGGACAGGAAAGCTGGGCTTCGGTGGGAGGGAAACCAGGCCAAATTCCTCCCTGGGCGGGACACGCGGTGTCACTCCAGCCCGGATGGAGGTTTACACTCGCAAGTTAGGGGGAGGAGTGGGGGGCTGCCTTTGTGACCGGGGGCTAAGGAAGATTTCTCGGCAGTAGACACCAACCCTCAGAAAGAAGCTGGTAGCTGTGCTCGCATCGAAATGGAATTTCCGCTCGAGAAAGGACAGCATGAGCGGTGCTGTCGTCACAGGACAGAGAGGAAGGGTTTGCCGTCCCTGATGCTGACAAGGGTTTGCCGTCCCTGATGCTGACAAGGGGCTACCGCGCAGAGGAGCAAGGCACCCGGGACACCAGCTGGGAAAACGTGAGAACAGTCCTTACCCAGAAGGCAGGCCGCCAGAGAGAGAAACGACCCAAACACGATGACAGCTGAGTCAATACAGGCAGAGAAAAACCAAATCGAACACCGACAAAGCATCACTCTTCTCCCATTACCCTGCTTAAAAAAGGAAACAGGGACCTCCAGTCCTGGCTCAGCAGTAGCAAACACGACTAGTATCCATGAGGACGCGGGTTTGATCCCTGGCCTCGCTCAGTGGGTTAAGGATCCAGCGTTGCCGTGAGCTGTGGTGTAGGTCGCAGACGCGGCTCGGATCCTGCATTGCTGTGGCTGCAGTGTAGGCCGGCGGCTACAGTTCTGATTACACCCCTAGCCTGGGAACCTCCATATGCTGCAAGTGAGACCCTAAAAAAAAAAAAAAAGAAACCGGAAAAGTAGAAAGGTGGAGCACAACGAGGGAAATGACCTTGTCCCTCTCGTGTGTTTAGATCTGCTTTCCTTCACTGTTTTGTTTTGTTTGTGTTTTTAGGGCTGCACCTGCAGCATATGGAAGTTCCCAGGCCAGGGATGGAATCAGAGCTGAAGCTGCCAGCCTACACCACAGCAGCGCCGGATCCTTAACCCACTGGGTGAGGCCAGGGATCGAACCCACATCCTCATGGACACCAGTCGGGTTCGTTACAGCTGAGCCACCAGGGGAACTCCTCCACTTGTTTTGAAGGGAGTCAAGTGGAGTTAGGCGGGGCTGGGCCACTGGCGTTTGAACAGGACCCCGGCTCTGGGGCTGGGG
The DNA here is from genome assembly GCA_004024745.2 of Catagonus wagneri. Classification (NCBI taxonomy): domain Eukaryota; kingdom Metazoa; phylum Chordata; class Mammalia; order Artiodactyla; family Tayassuidae; genus Catagonus; species Catagonus wagneri. Next base: position 172,007 of record PVHT021183664.1, read on the forward strand.
CGTGGGATGTCCGCGGCCCGCAAAGCCAAAGCCCACGTGGTGGTGACCAGGCTGTGGAAGCTGCGGGAGAGGCCTCAAAAGAGCAGGACACCAGCAGCGCCCAGCAACCACGACAGGGCTCCCAGGCTGAGCCCTGCCCCTGTCACTGCTTCTAAACCCACACACACCCGCCCCAGTCATCCCGCAGGGTCTGTGTCAGCCCCAGGGGTCAAGAATTCTCAGAATGCGAGACAATGTCCAGCAATGACTGCGGCCGCTGCGCCCAGCTGCCCCGGGACCCGCTGTGTCCTACAGACGCCGTGGCCGCCCTCTCAGGGTCCTGGTCTCCCCTCTCTGGGGGGGTGTGCTGCCAGAGGGATCGGCACGTTGTCTGGCAGGTGGAAGTTGCTCCCAAAACGCTGACCAGGTTGGAGACGGGCTGCCCATCCCCCACAGCACAGTCAGCCCCGAGCTGGGCCAGGTTTTAGGTGGATTTTTAATTTCCCGCCCAAGTCTGCAAGAGGATCTGTGTGTGCCTGTGGCAGGTCTGAGTCAGATCCAGTGCGGCTGGTAACCAGCTGCTGTTCACTTTGCATAAACAGGTGAGAGGCCACCAGGACACCTCAGTCAGCTGACGCAGGGACGTCCACAGGCCGAGCAGAAAGTGTCCCCCTTCCAGCCCCACCCTTGCCAGCTCCAAGCCCCAACCTTCCTTTCTCACATTTCTCTAATGTTGTCCATTGTGTCCAGCAACCTCCCGGCCCCACCAGGCACGGGGACGTTCAGGAGGCAAGGACAGCCTGCGCACGGGGCCGCGGGGGTTTGGACAGGATGCTTGGCTCCCCGCGGAGTCCCACCCACAGGAGGCGTCTCCACTGACCCGAAATGCCTCCTCCCGGTTTTCCCCTGCTGGGAGCAGAGGCGGGCGTGGCCAGGATGGGGGGAAGCCCCTGCCCCAGGGACCCTGGCGATAAAAGGCTGCTCTTCCCTGAGAGGCGTGAGTCTCTTGCGATCCAGCCAGCTTTCTGTTCCCTTATCTCACATCCTCCGGGCAAGCGAGGACACCAACAGTGACAAGTGGTGGCCTCAGGCTGCAGGATGTGGAAGTCCAAACGCGGCACCTCGAGGCTCAGCTGCCTCCAGACCCCGTGTCCCATGAGCCTTCCGGACCCTGTGACCCTTAAACTCGTGTTTGAATCCAGCAGTTACGGAGCCTGGGCAAAAGAGGGCAGCTCACGCCAAGCCTCAGGTTATAGACCAGGGCGGTCAGCACAGAAGGGAATGTGGGCGCAGGACTAGAGGGAGGGCTGCGATCCTAGGGGCGCCCGTCAGAGAAGAAGAAGGGTGCCGAGTCAACCATCTGAGCTTCACCCGGAGAAGCTTGAACAGAAGCAGTGGGACCCACGGTGAGCAGAAGGGAGGAGAAGGGCAGAAATCAAAGTGACCAAAACAAGATAAATTCGCTGTGACTCAAGCCCGTTCTTAGAGAAGATCAGTAAGACTGATAAACTTCCAGCCAGTTTGACAGGGAAAAAAGAAGGAGAAACTATTTGTTCAATGTCAAGAATGAAAAAGAGGGTATCGCTAAACATTTTTTTCAGAAATTAAAAGGTTAATCAGGGGACCCTACAAACAACATTAAGCCTGCATATTCAAAACTGTAGATGAAATGGACCAGCTCCTCAATGGGCACAACTGTAACCGAGCTGGACCCTAGGGGGCCTTCCTGGGACAGACCCCCCCCCCCATGTCCTCTGCCTTCCTCTTGTTTACAGAAAAACTTGAGCCTCTTAGGTTTTCCCCGAGTTCCAAAGAATAAATTTAATCAGAGAAGTGGGAAGAAGCAGAAACAAGGGAAAACAGTCAAGGAAGACAAAATAAGTTTGGCCACTGCACAAAGTCAAGGACCTTTAGTTGCTCTTAAAGGGCCATAGATAATATGCCAAGCCATAGCCTTGAGCTATTTTTGCAGAAAATGAAACTCCACTAGTGGAAGAAGTTAGCTGTGTGCTGGTGACCCCGGGTTGGCTGGAAACAGAAGGTCGATGATGCTGACTCGTGATGACCTCACCACCCACCAGTCAGAAGAATGTCTGTGAGCTGACCGTGGACCCCACACCCCCACTCCCTCACCATGTCCTGAAAGCCATTGAGGACTTAAGGCCTTTTGTGCCTTAGCCTCCTGGACTCCTTTTCTGGCACCTGCAATAAACCCTGCACTTTCTTTCACAACTTGGTGTTAGTAGCTTGGCTTTATTGCACATGGGTGAGGAGACCACCCCACCATGTTGGTTTGGTAACAAAACTACCCAAACTTACTAAAGCAGAAAGAGATAACTGGAGTGTCCTATGTCTACTAAAGAAAAGTCCAGGTCCTTAGGAATTTCTAACAAACATTTAAAGAAAAGAAAATGTCAACTCTGCATCATCTCTTGCAGAAAGTGGGAAATGAGCTGTAGATCCCTATGATGGGGACAGCGTCATTAAAACCAAAGATGTTACAGTAAAAGAGAACTCCAGACCAATATCCTCGTGAACATAGACTTGAAAATCTTGAACAAATTAGATAATGAAATCTAGCAGCATGCAAGGACAGACAATCCACCACAGCCAAGTGGGTTTATCCAGCAACTCAAGACTGCTTCAACATTCAGAAACTAATCAATGTCAGTACACAGCACTTCTCTGCATGAGCTTCCCAATTTCCTGTGGATCTACAGCTATTTCAAAGTAAAAAGCTTTTAAAAATCAGTTAAGATATATCACCATATAAACAGACTTACGAAGAAAACCATAGGATCATATTAACAGATGCATAAAAAGGATTTCATGAAATCCAACTTCAGCCATGATAAAAGCTCTCAGCAACAGAAGAGAAGGTTCAGCCTGAGAAAGCTAATCTGGACAAAACTAGAGTGGACATGATCTTTCATGGTGAAAGACGGAGGCGTCCCCCTAAATCCAGGCATGTGTTAGTCAACAGACATGCACCTCCGGGCTCCAACCACCAGAGGGCCTGGGGAAAGATGCACAGCAGCAGTGAGCACCCCTTGCTTTGGGTCTTGGCTTCTAAATACCATTATCCACTGCAAGGAACCAGGGCTCCTGGAAGATGGAAGCGTCCAAGGGCCAAATGAAAGAGCTCCAACAGTCCAAATTTCAGTGATGGATCATTGTCCCAAAGCTGGGACAATTTGAAAAAGAGGGGAATAAAGCCCCCAAGCCCCAGAATCTAGGAGAGCCTGTGGGACAGATTCTGGCCCACAGCCTCAGAAGGAACTGGCCCTTCCAACACCTTGACCTCAGACATCTGACGTACAAACTGTGAGAACCATTCCTGCTAAGTGAGGTGACCCGTGTGCTGCTATGTTCCGGTGTGAGCCCCAGGGCGCTGACGGAACAAAAGCTGACTCGCATTATCTTTATTTAGAAACCAAATAAACCTCTCTCTGACCTTCCAGCCACAGAGACACACAACCCATCGAGCCAGCCCGGCAACTCCAGCCACCCTCACCTCAGCAGGAGCCAAGATCCGGCGCCCACAGACACGCTGTGCCTTGGCCCCAGTGACATCAGTTAAGACAACAAGACAACTTAAACTCCACCCCAGGGTTTCTTTCTAGGACAAAAACAAGATGCCCCAGGTCAATTTCAAGAGTTTTGTGAGCTGAGCAACTCCTGGAACAAAAACAGCTGCTGCTTATTCTCTGGACCCACAACCAGGAAGGAGGGGGGCCTGGAGCCTCCTGCAGGGACAACACACACAACCAGGAGGGGTATAAAAGCCCACAGCCCAAGCACCTCACACACATTCACAGACACACACTCACACCCTCCTCCAGCCCCACCGCCCCCACCATGGCCGCCTCCACCCTGTCCGTCTGCTCCAGCGACCTGAGCTACGGCAGCCGCGTCTGCCTGCCCGGTCCCTGTCACCCCTGCACCGGCTCGTCCTGGCAGTGGGACGACTGTCCAGAGAGCTGCTGCGAGCCCCCCTGCTGCGCCCCCGCCCCCCGC
>PVHT021183664.1:190403-212280 GCA_004024745.2 Catagonus wagneri
CCTCCGCGTGCTGCCAGCCCAGCCCCTGCCCCTCGTCCTGCTGCAGACCCTCGTCCTCCGTGTCCCTGCTCTGCCGGCCCGTGTGCCGCCCCGCCCGCTGCGTGCCCGTCTCCTCCTGCTGCGCCCCCGCCGCCTCCTGCCAGTCCGGCTGCTGCTGCCCGGCCTCCTGCGTGTCCCTGCTCTGCCGCCCCGCGTGCTCTTGCCCCGTCTGCTGCTGACCGGCTAGACCGCCTCCCCCTCCAAGCTGCTGTCCGATCCTGAGCACAAGTGCTCTCTCGGGAGCCCCAGGAGCCCCTCTGCTGGCACCAGGACCCCCCCTCCCTGCCAATAGACACCCAGAGGGGATTTGAACACACCCTACCCCACACATCCCTCAGCAAGGGCGCTCTTCAAGGGCCCCTGGCGCCTCTTCGGCAGAGCTGGTGGCTTGTATCCCATGTGACAAAAGTCAGCTGCTAACGTCAATAAAATGTTTGTGTCAGGAAATACGGACCCATGTCTGCTGTGTCCCTCCCCCGAGCCTCCCAGTCGCCCAATCCAGGCTGTGGGTGCTCTGTTGGCTGCTGCCAGGAAATACAGACAGAGTCGCAAATCTGAGTTCAAAACAGCTGAGAGAACCCGGGATCTGAAAGCAAGTGCCGTCAGCAGGCTCCGTGTCCCTATAGTTTACTTTTCTGGGGAACCACCCTGGGAGGTGCAGCTGAGGAGGGGACCCGGGAGGAGCGACGTCGCATGCTCCGTGAGCATCGCAGCTGGCGCTTCCTGCACCTTTGATGCTGGACCGCTGAGCCTGGACGGCCTGCGCTAGCCAATGCCGGCAGCTTGTGGGTGACCCAGGCTGGGGCTGGGGAGGCGAGGGGGCCAGTCCCTTGGCCTGGCTGGCTGGGACTGAGCAGCTCTGCTGTGACACCTTCCTGACGGGTCTGGAAGGTGTGAAGAGAACAATGTCTGGGCCGCTTGTAGGAGTTCAGAAGGCTGGACGCTCCAACGCCACATATAGGGGAGGGGTCCCGCTGGCCTGAGCTCAGCAGCAGGAAGGGACGCTGCTGGGGACAGGTCTGCAGACCAGGGTGGTGAAGGAGGACTGGCAGCACCCAGAGGATGGACGGGAAGGGGACACACACAAGGGACCTGCTGCTCACGAGCGAGCATATGGCGGCTGGCTTGCAGCTCTCGGAGATGCAGCAAGCTGCCTGGCATTGACTGGGCACACAGCAAATGGCCTGGCAGGAGCTGGCACACAGCAGGACACCTGGCAGCACACAGCAGGTGAGCAGACAGCCTGAGGAGCAGTGGCACATGGTGGCTTGGGGCTGTGCTGGGTCAGGGCTGGTCAGGAGGCTCCTTCTCCAAGGTGGCCTATAAACCTGGGCCATGGTGTCCTGGCATCGAGGCCAGGTGGGTGACTTCCTTGTGGCTGCCTGGTGTCTTTCCTCCTCTTCCCCTCCGGCGGCCTCTTCCTGGAGTCTCTGGTTTCAGTGACTATTCAGGAGGCTCCTCCCCTGCTGGAGCTCACAGTGACCCCATGGTCCTGAGATTTCTGGAATCAGAGCCTGAGCTGGAGGATGAGAGGCCTCAGGTGGGGAAGGCGGACCCACGTCTTCATTTTCAAGGTCCTCCCCCAGTTTAAACCCCCTGTGTCCGTCCACACCAGCACAGGTACATTTGCTGCCCTAGTGTTCCCTGTTTTGATTGGAAACTCAATGATCCAGAAGGTTCTCCTTCAGATTGGGCTCCTCACTGTCACGACAGGCTTCCAGCTTTGTACCAGGACCCAGCTAAGCATTTTATGTGGACTCTGGTGACTGACTGTCAGTCCTGCCACCGTTTAAGGGGCAGAGGATGCCCTGTTTGCACAGATATGGAGTCAAAGACTCAGAAGGACCCCGTCACACCTGCACGTTCTCAGCACTGAGAATGGAGACACGGCTTTGAGGCCGCTCCATCTCAGGCTAGGGTCCTCGGTCTCTCTACCATGTGCTTAATGGTGCTGGGCCTGGGGGGCGGGTTGTCTGAGGGTCTTGGATCTGTAAATCAAATTTGGTATGAAATCCCTGGATCTGTAAGTTGTACTTTTTTAAATCAAATTTGGGAATTTTATCCATTATTTCTTCAAAATATTCCTAGGGTTCAGTGTCATTCTCTTCTCCTGCTTGAGTTGAAATTACTCCCCTGTTAGCTTTTCTGACACTATCTCCTAGACCCTCTTCGTTTTTCTTAAACCCTCCTTCCTTTTTCTGCAGATTGAGTACTTTCTACTGATGTGTCTTCAAGTTCACTGACTCTTTGTTCCACCAGCCCAGGGTGTGCTGCCTGGTCCTTGGGCTCCAGGATCTGAATCTATCCACCTGCATCCACCCCGCCCAGCACCCTAGGCTGTGGGATTTCTGGCTGTTCCTGGAACACAACTTTTTCTGCAGCATTGTCCGCACAGACACACACCTCTTGGCTGCCTCTGCATGGAGCACCACCCCGTCCATCTGCATCCATACCCCAGCACCCTAGGGATTCCCTGCTGCTCCTGGAACACACGTCTTTCTGCAGCAGTGTCCACACACACACACACCCCTCAGCCGCCCCTGACCCTGCACAGCACCCAGTGCTGGCTCAGCATCACTTCCCCACGGAGGCCCCCAGACCACCCACCAGCACCCCTTTCCTTCTATCTGCTGAATCTGGTTTCCTTCAGGCCTCAGCGCCCCCTGGAATTAGTTCACGCATTAATCTTCCATTCACACATTTATTCATTGCCCTGGAAGCCTCATGAGGCTGGGACGTCTCTATTGCCAGCACACAGTATAATCTATTGCATGGACAAATCAGTTCTTGAACAGATTACGATCAGTCAGGAGCTGGGAAACTTTCTGTAAAGGGCAGAGTAAGAATCCCAGGCTTTGCAGTCACACAGTCTCTCTCACAATGACTCGGTCTTACTGGGGAAAAACAGCCTGAGACAAACTAAACGCACAGGCTGGGCTGTGCTCCCAGAGAGCCCGACTTCCCCACAGGCGGTGGGACAGATTTTCCCCACAGACGGCAGTTTGCAGGCTCCTACTTTAATGTTTTCCTGCACAAGGTAAAAAGTCAGAATACACAATTGACTCCAAGTCTTCATCAAAGGCATGAGATAAAAAGGAGTGAAAGGATCCAGTCCTCTGAGTGGATCCATGGCTGCTCCGTGTGCAACAATGGCCTGGAGAAACAACGCGAACCCCTCGGAAACCCAAACAGGAACATCCTGTTTACAGCGGGGGGGAACCGGCCTCGCAGCCCAGCTAATTGATGGTGAGAACGGCACAGGAAAGTGCATCCCAGGATAATAAGACGTTGGGGAAACACGGTGACAAGAGCCACGAGGAAGTCACCAGGTGTGCTTCTGCGTTGCTGGGACGCCCACAGCCCGGGTATAAAGGCTACCCCGGGAGGAAGCCCGCAGACATCACTGCCCTCCTTCAGACGCCAGCCCAGCCCCGCGCCACCATGTGCCACACCAGCTGCTCCTCGGGCTGCCAGACTGCCGGCTATGTGCCCAGCTCCTGCCTACCATCCTCCTGCACCTCCATCTCCGGCCAGGCGTCCTGTGTACCCGTGAGCTGCCAGCCGGCTGTGTGCGTGCCTGTGAGCTACAAGCCTGTGTACGTGCCCGTGAGCTGCAAGCCCGCCGTGTGCGTGGCCCCGTCCTGCCAGGCCTCCGTGGGTCTGCCTGTGAGCTGCAGGCCAGTCGTGTGGGTGGCCCCGTCCTGCCAGTCCTCAGGGCTCTGCCAGCCCTCCCGCCCCAGCCTGCTCTGCAGACCCCTCGCCTGCAGCACCCCTTCCTGCTCTTGACCACGAGCCCCCTCCCCGCTGCTCCCAGTGCAGACGGTCCCCACCCGTGCCCCTCCCGAGCCAGTCCTCAGTGGGCCTCCAGGTTCTGCACATGGCAGATGAAAAGCATCCTCAACCAGCCCCCTGAACTCGGTGGAACGAGGCAGGATGATCTGGATCCTTCCCTGAACTGGTGTGTCCCCTCGGGGAGCCCAGGGTCCCGGGTCCTTCTCTGCCTCCAGGAGGAAACCACGCCCACCTGATCCAAATAAACCGTGTTCTCTCCATGCAGCTTGTCCCTCCGTTTTATCTTCTCACAGTTTTGAGGTTTTCTTCTTGCAGGTGCATACAAATCATAAGAACAGCAGACCCTCCTCTAAGAGCCCCCTTCTCCACGGCTCAGCTGAAGGCAGAGGGTCCTTGATTGGCGGGGAGGGTGGCTCAGCTGAAGGGAGAGGGTCCTTGCTGGAGGGAGGGTGTCTCAGCTGAAGGGAGAGGGTCCTTGCTGGAGGGAGGGTGGCTCAGCTGAAGGGAGAGGGTCCTTGACTGGCGGGGAGGGTGGCTCAGCTGAAGGGAGAGGGTCCTCCCTGGGGGGGAGGGTGGGGAAGCTGTGTCCCCACGTCTGCCACTTGAGACTCACCCAGTGGTAGGGGAGGGACTTCCCCTCCCTCGGAGTGGGGGATGGGAAGCAGACGGGGGCCCCGGGTCCCCCCACCCCAGTACCTAAAGGATGGCTCCACAGGAAAGACCAGGAGCACTCACACAAACCCACTGCGCCTGCAGAGCAGAGTCCTCCCATCCCAGGAAGAGGAGGCAGGGAGACTGAGACCCTCACCTCACCCCCCAAGCCCCGGGCACACAGCCTGCCAAGGCCGACCTGTGCTCCTGCCTCCCAACTCCGGCCTGGCCGGCCCAGGGGCCTGAGCAGCCCTGGTCTCCACTGGGGGAAGGCAGACCTGTGTTGAGGTCCCTTCCATGTGCCAGGCATGCAGGGGCAGCTGAGAACACAGGGCAGAGTGAGACCACTGTGTCCTCCGGCCCTCATCCCAGGCACAAAGTGCTAACAACTCCCCACAAGGAAACTGAAGTTGCTGGTACCCTGAAGGCCCTCAAATAATAACAAAACCCAAACCAAGGTCAACATCTGAGAAGGCTGATTCAAACCTCCTCACACACTGATGACCTGACACCCATTCCCAGGAGGAAACATTGTTAATGTCCATTTAAACTCTCTTTTTAGTTGATTTATAATGTTGTACTGATTTCTGCTGTGCACAAAGTGACTCAGACTTACATATATATACATTCTTTTACATTATTTTCCATCATGGTCTAACTCAGGAGACTGGATATAGCTCCCTGTGCTGTACAGGACCTCGTTGCTTATCCATTCTAAGTGTAACAGTTTGCACCTGCTCTCCCCAAACTCCAGTCCATCCCAGTCCCTCCGGTCTTAACCTTGGCAACCACAAATCTGTTCTCTATGGCGTCCATTTAAATTAACACAAGATATCTGAGATTCGACAAAACTTAAAAGGTATACAAAAAAAGCAAGGGAATATCAATCCATTGTCAAGAGAAAAAGTGATCAATACAACTAGACTCAACATGGCCCGGATGTTGGAACGGTCAGACTTCAATTCGAAAATAGCTGTGACTAATCTGTTAAGGCTTGGTAAGTAGAACATGGACCATGCTTACAAACAGATGGGGAATTGCTGCAGAGATGGCAATTACAGGAAAGAGTCAGACGCAAAGCATAGGAGTCAAAATATCAACAAAGATGATTTCTTCCAGTAGATTCTTCAGGAGACCTGACACAGCCAAGTGTGGAATCACTGAATGTGAAGATGGGGAAATAAAAATTACCAAATTCAAACACAAAGGGAAAGATGGGAGGAAGCAGAACAAGAACAGAAATTTAAGACTCCAGGACAATAACAAATTATCATTGATACAGGTAATTAGACTCCTAGAAAGAGAAGAGAGAGGGGAAAAAAGCATGGAAATTGCCTATTCATAAAAGATATATCTGAAGAAATAATAGCTGAGAAATTTTCTGAAAATGATGAAAGACATAAGACCATAAATCTAAAAATACTAGAGTGCCCCAAGTGGAATAAATATCTCCTCACTACTGAAAAATGACCTGGACACACCATATTAAAACTGTAGCTGTTGAGCACAGGAAGACAGTGGCGGCTGTTCCACGGCAGGCCTGGACCACGGAGCAGCCACGCAGCAAGCAGCCACTCGAGAAGGACATTGCCAAGTTTCTGCAGGGTCACAGCTCAGACTTGTTTCTTGCAAAGCATAAGTTATTAGGAAACATTAAAAATGTGGCCAAGACAGCTAACAAGGACCGTTTGGTGACAGCCTATAACCATCTTTTTGAAAGTAAGCACTTCAAGGGTACTGAAAGTACAACTGAAGAGTCTGAGCAGGTGAAAAATGCAATGCTTAGTGAAGATAAACCCATAGAAATCAAGCCTGAAGAGACTCTGGATGAGGGTCCACCAAAATATACAAAATCTGTTCTTAAAAAAGGAGAGAAAGCCAGCAGTCCTTCGCTGCTGGTAACAGGAACACTGTAAGACAAGGTTGTCTTTGATATTGGCGTTCAAACAAGTTCAAGGAAGAAGAAAAGTGCCAAGCCTTGAAGTTTTAAGGTTGGAGCAGGCAAAGTTATCAGAGGATGGGACGGAGCACTCGTGACTGTGAGAAAGGAGCAAAGGCTTGACTGGAGATTGAACTAGGACGGGCTTATGGGATAAAAGGACAGCCTGATGCCAAAATCCCACCAAATGCAAAACTTATTTTCCAAGTGGAATTAGTGGATATTGACTGAGACAGTAAAGAATAGCAACAATTAACTTGGCCTTGAAGAAATTTCTGTATCTAATTAGAGCAGGTTACTGTAAGGAAAAAGTCAACTGGAAAATTCAAGAAGTTACAACTTGTTCACCTGATGCCCAACCCTCTAAGACATGCAGCCTTTTTTTTTTTTTTTAAGGCTGCAATTGCAGCACATGGAGGTTCCCAGGCTAGGAGTCTAATCGGGGCTGAAGTCGTCAGCCTACACCACAGCCACAGCAATGCCAGATCCAAGCTGCGTCTGCGACGTACACCACAGCTCACAGCAATGCTGGACCCTTAACTCACTGAGCCAGGCCAGCAATCAAACCCACAGCCTCATGGTTCCCAGTCAGATCCCTTCCACTGCGCCACAATGCGAACTGCTAAGAAATGTAATCTGTTAAAAATCCTTTAAGTTTAGGAGTTCCCTTCTTGGCTTGGTGGTTAACGAATCCGACTAAGAACCATGAGGTTGCGGGTTCCATCCCTGGCCTTGCTCAGTGGGTTAAGGATCCGGCGTTGCCGTGAGCTGTGGTGTAGATCGCAGATGCGGCTCGGATCCCATGTGGCTGTGGCTGTGGCGCAGGCCGGCAGCTACAGCTCCTATTAGACCCCTAGCCTGGGAACCTCCATATGCCACGGGTGCAGCTCTACATAAAAAGGCAAAAAGACAAAAAAAAATCCTTTAAGTTTAAAATATTTTACTACAGCTATGTAAACTATTGCCTAAAGAGAACTGGTTTTCCTTATACCCCATATGGCAAACTAAAAGGCTCAATAAAAATTTACTGTCTTAAAAAAAAAAAAGGTATGTGGTAGACACTCCAGGTCAATCGGCTTCCAAAACATGTGTAAGTAAAGAGAGAAAGTAGAGATGAAATGGAATAATTAAAAGGAGTAAAGCTGAAAAAAGGAAAAGAGGAAAATGAACAGATGGGACAAAGAGGATACAACTAGTAAGACAGCACGCTTCTGAATCATGTTGCTGCAACTAACACAACACTGTAAGTCTGTTACACTTTGACAAAAATTAACTAACTAATTACTCTAAAAAGAAGAACTCGACAACCTAAATAGTCTCTATCTACCCATGGAACTGAATTTGTAATTAAAAATCTTACAACGTAGAAAACAGTGAAACTAAATGGCCTCATTGGAAAATTCTACCAAACGCTCAGGAAGAAATATTGCCAGTTGCACCTGAACTCTTCCAGGAGATGGAAGGAACTTACTCTGCCCAATTCATTGTATAGGCCAGCACAATAGTGACGGCAAAATTGGAAAACCATTGCAAGAAAATGAATCATGAACCAAGATGGGACAGTCCTCAGTAAACGATGAGTAAATCAAACCTGGAAATGTATGAGAGAGGTGAAGCCACATGATGGCATGAGATCCATCCCAGAAATACAAGCTGGTTCAGTGTTCAAAACCAGGAGCGCCCGTCATGGCTCAGTGGTTATAACACCCCGACTAGCATCCATGAGGACACAGGTTTGATCCCTGGCCTCGCTCAGTGGGTTAAGGATCCTGAGTTGCTGTGGCTGTGGTGCAGGCCGGTGGCTGCGGCTCCCATTAGACCCCTAGTCTGGGAACCTCCATATGCCACAAGGGTGGCCCTGAAAAGACAAAAAAAAAATGTATGTAATTCAGCATACCAACAGACATATATATCATCCTGATCGGTTCAGAAAGGCACTTGAAGAAATCCGACATCCATTCAGGACAAAAACTCTCAGCAAACCAGGAATTAGAAGGAACTGCTTTTAAAGGGCACCTACCCTAAACCACATCTAGTATCAAACTTAATGGTGAGAGGCCTTGAGTTTTCCCCTTAAAGCCAGGAACAGGGAGTTCCCTTCGTGGCTCAGCCATTAACAAATCTGACTAGGAGCCATGAGGATGTGGGTTCGATCCCTGACCTGGCTCAGTGGGTTAAGGATCCGGCGTTGCTGTGAACTGTGGTGTAGGTTGCAGATGCGGCTCGGATCCCGTGTTGCTGTGGCTGTGGTGTAGGCCGGCGGCTACAGCTCCGTTTCAACCCCTAGCCTGGGAACCTCCATATGCTCTAAAAAAGAAAAAAGAAAAAAATCAGGAGCAAAGTCAATTTCCAGTTCTACTTTTCCCAATAATTATCACACTGCTGCTCCTAAATAGCGCAGGAACAGAATGAAAATAAGAGTGTGCTAACCAGAAAGGAAGAAAGAACACTGTCTCTATTAATATGTTACATTATTGTCTACCTCAAAAATCCCAAAATGTCTTTAATAAAGCTACTAGAACTATTAAGTGGGTTTAGCAAAGTCAAAGAATAAAAGTCAATATACAAAGAACAATTTTGTCTCTACTTACTGGCAATGAATAATTGGAAATTGAGATTTGTGTGTGTGTGTGTGTCGTTTTGCCTTTTCTAGGGCCGCACCCGCAGCATATGGAGGTTCCCAGGCTAGGGGTCTAATCGAAGCTGTAGCCGCCAGCCTTTGCCACAGCCACAGCAACGCGGGATCTGAGCCGCGTCTGAAAACTACACCATGGCTCATGGCTTAACCCACTGAGCCAGGCCAGGGATCGAACCCGCAGCCTCATGGTTCCTAGTCGGATTCCTTAACCACTGAGCCATGACAGGAACTCCACGGAAATTAAAACAGTATCTTTTACAGCAACATAAAACATATTAAACGCTTAACGAAGAATCTTGGCGGGAAGTGTGTAAGATTTGCATGTTGAAAACTACGAAACACTGGGGAGAGAAATCAAAGACCTAAATAAATACACCACGGCCATGGGCTGCCAGATCCATCAGTCTTCCCAAAAGTGACACAGTTCCAACACAACCCCAATCAAAACCTCAACGTGAATTTAGTTTGAATATTGATAAACTCACACCCATATCTATATGGAAGGACATAGAAACTAGAATTTCCTAAACAACTTTTTTGAAGAAGGAACAAAGTTGGAGAACAAACATTAGCTGATTTCAAGACAACAGTAAGATTACATTGATCAAGGCAAGACAGTGTCGGCAAAGGGTGAGACACCTAGCACGCGGCCTGGCTATTCCACACTGAGACATTAAATCGAGAGAAACAGAAACATGTGTCCACAAAAAAAAAAAAAAAAAAGCTGCGTACATGAATTTTAGAACAGACTCATCCACAACACCCCAAAACTTGAAACAAACCGAACGTCCATCAACCGAGCAATGAGAAAACAAACTGGTTTGCCCGATGCCACCCCACAAAGTACAAAACCAACTACTGGAGTCTCCACTGTGGCGAAAGGTGACCCGTGGCCTCTCTGCAGCACCGAGACGCAGGTTCGACCCTCGGGCCAGCACAGTGGGGTAAGGATCTGACGCTGCTGCAGCTGCAGCATAGATCGCAGATGCAGCTCAGATCCAGTCCCTGGCCCAGGAACTCCATATGCCACAGGGCAGCCGAAAAAGAAAAAAAAAGGAAATAAACTACCGATGGAGGCAGCTGCATGGAAGAAGCTCAGAGAGATCACATGCTGTGATGGTCTAGGGAAAGCAACACAGGAAGAATGACACCCGGTCAGTGGGTGGGAGATGCTGGGAGGGGGGGAGGGCCTTGAGTACCAAGTGGCCGGAGGAGGTCCAGGTGGGCTGGGCTGTTCCGAGTCAGGATTGCAGTGCAGACGCGGTATATAAAAATTCACTACAGGTGCGCCTAAAGAGACAAAACGCGCTCCATGTCTTTGTACACACACCTGACTTAAAATGTCAAACACACAGGGAGTTTCCATCATGGCTCAGCAGTTAATGAACCCAACTAATAGCCATGAGGATGTGGGTTTGATCCCTGGCCTTGCTCAGTGGGTTAAGGATCCGGCGTTGCCTTGAGCTGTGCTGTGGGTCGCAGACACAGCTCGGATCTGGCGTTGCTGTGGCTGTGGCGTAGGCGGCGGCTACAGCTGATTCGACCCTTAGCTTGGGAACCTCCATATGCCGTGGGTGCGGCCCTATAAAGACCAAAGGGGGGGCGTGGAACACACAAAGGGGGCGACAGCACTGCGGGGTCCAGGTGATATGACAGGAGCCAGTCGAGTCCTGGCTTTGCCTACCCCCCGGCCAGCCAACGACCCCCGCGGAAAGTGTGGCCTCAGGACGGGGGAGGGCAGTTCCGGCTCCTGTCCCTGGCGGTGGGGGAGGCGGGGTGTGCACCTCGAGACAGGAAATAAGCAGCCCAGGGGTGTCCCACTGCTCCCGTGAGAAAGAAACACCCCCAGAGGAGGCACTGGGGGAGGCCCCCCACGACCCCCGCGCAGTGGCAGAGCCCCGGGCAGCGGGCGGGGAAGCAGGTGCACTGGGCGCCAAGAACTCGGGTCTGAGCCCCACGTCTGGAATCCAGAACCAAGGCAGAGTTTCCGGCCGGGTCGTGTCGGGTCGGGTCGGGTGGTGGAAAAGGCCACGCGGGGAGCAGGGTGGCAGTGACACGTGAGCAGGAACCTGCGCGGTGACCCGCTGGCTGGGCCAGACCTGGCTCCCTCCCCAGGGGCTGCAGGGCCCGGGGTGGCGGGGGTCTGCGTGCGTCACGCCCTGTCCTCCCCTCCCTCCCAAGACCAGGCCCCAAACATCCCCACAGGAAGGGCCCAGAGCACGGACTGAGCCGGGCGCCGCCGTGGCTGTGCCCTGCCCCACGGGCACACGTGGACTCCTGGGGCGAGCCGGTGCCAGCGCCTACCAGGGACACCAGGGACCGGGTGGATGGGTTCCCCGGGACGGTGACTCCTGGGGGCACATTGCCCACCCCAGGTCAGCAGGCCCCAGAGGCCGGCCCGGCCTGAGCCCAGCGCACTGCCGGCCCTGACCGCTCCCGGCTCAGGCTGTTCTGCGGCCCCGCGGGGAGGGGGCAGCCGAAACAGGAACAGGAGAGGAAATCACGGCCAACAGCGCCGCAGCGGACGTGCCGCAGGGACCCTGGCCGGGCGACAAAGGCTGCGGGAGAGGGAGCCTCCAGGCCAGCCCGGCCCCCGCCACCACGGGCCACAGCGGCTGCTCTGAGGGCTCTGCCAGGCGGCCAGCCCCGGCCCCCAGGCTGCGCCCCGACCTGCTGCCTGTGCTGCGGGGGTGCCTGCAGCCTCCCCAACGCCCCCATGGGTGTGTGTGCTGTCCCTGGGGCTGTGCGGTCACCTCCTGCAAGACAGCCTGTGACCCTCAGCCCACGTGCAGCCCGGCCTGCTGTGTGCCCTTTGCTCTGCCAGCCCACGGCGTGCGAGGCCCCCCTGCCAGCTCTGCGTCGGTTTGCCTGCCTCCCCACCCGCTGCTGGCCTCTCCCGGGTCATGGATGGCCGGCTGCACCCCGAAGCTCTGCCCTTCATGGGACAAGCTCTCAGCCCCACAGGTGGTCTCTGGCTAATGACCAAGGGCCTGGCACGGCTCCTCCAGGGCGACTGAACCGGGACCCAACCCGCAGCAGCAGGTGAATAACCTGGTCGCTCTGGTGTCCTCCCCTGGGAGACGTTCATGAGCCCCTGCGCCCCAGGGCCCGGAGGCGTGGCTTGTCACCTGGAGGCAGGGTCTGGGAGGCAGGGCTGGGGGCTGGCCCTGTTCGTGAGGATGTCCCAAGTGTGGCCGAGCCCCGTGCCGCCCCTGTCCCCCTGGCTGGCTGCCGGTGTGTCCCTGCCCTCTGAACCTGCTGCAGCCTGCGAGGCGGAACGCCACGCCGCCTTACGGGACCCTCGGCTACGGCCATCTCGGACAGGGGACGGCGACAGGCCCCAGGACAGCGTGGGTTGGGTTAGCCTGCTCCCTGGGCTCCTCAGCAGAGTCGCCACAAGGTCCAGCATTCCCACTGCTGCACAAAACTGTAATTCGAAAAGATGCACATTGCCACGAGCTGTGGTGTATGTCGCAAATGTGGCTCGGATCCTGCATGGCTGTGGCTGTGGCGTAGGCCAGAAGCTACAGCTCCAATTCGACCCCTAGCCTGGGAACTTCCATATGCTGCCACAGAAGTAACCTAAATGTCCGTTAACAGAGGAACGGATAAAGAAGACATATACACAATGGAATACTACTCAGTCATAAAAAAGAACAAAATGATGCCATTTGCAGCTACATAGATGGAACTAGAGACTCGTACTGAGTGAAGTCAGACAAAGACAAACACCATATGCTATCACTTGTATCTGGAACCTAAAATACGACAAGAACGAACACATCTGTAGGACAGAAACAGAGTCACAGACACGGAGAACAGACCTGTGGTTTCGCGGGTGGGGGGGTGGGGAGTTTGGGGACAGCAGCTGAAAACTACCGTATACAGATTATGGGTAAACAGCAAGGTCCTTCTGGGTAGTGTAGGGAACTATACTATTCAATATCTATGATAAACCATAATGGAAATAACCAGAAAAAGGATGTGTGTGTGTGTGTGTGCAGCACTGACTCACCTTGCTATACAGTAGAAACCAACACAACATCGCAAATCAACTACACTTCCATTTCTGAAAAAAGAAACGTGCACAGTGCAATTCCACTTAGAGGAGCACAAAACTGCTCGAACACCTCATTCCTGCTAGACGTCAGGGCAGTGGTTTTCTGGGAGGACGGGGCCCGGGGGGCTGTTGGTGGAGGCCCCGGGCAGTGTTGGACACGCCCGCTTCCCAGGCAGCGGGGCAGCTACAGGCCACGCTCACTCAGTGAATAGCCATCGAGCTGTGCCCTTATGTTCTCTGCACTGTTCTGCATGGGCATCATCCATAAAAAAATACGCAACCTAGAAATAAACTTCCTGAGATATATCCCCCGAGGAGCAGACTGTCCGCAGCGGCTGCGGGTGCAGACACGGGCGAGCGCGGCCCCACCGCTGCAGGGAGCAGCCGCTCTTCAGAGGGGCGGGTACCCTCCGGGGCAGGGCAGGTGTGCACGGTGACATGTGAGCGGGTGCTTCTGGGCAAAGACGCTCAGGAAACGCTGGCACACGTGCGCAGGGAACAAGCTAGCGGAGCAGCTGAAAATCCAGAATAACCTGAACGCCTGGGTCAGGAGACAAAGTGGGTAGAAGGCAGCGTGTCTGCTGACAGTGGCTACTCCGCAGCCCTGAGCAGCCGCCAAGCGGCGCGTACCCACAAAGCATAACCTAAGGGGAAAGCGCGAGCTACCAAGTAGTACACAGCCTCTGACTCCGTCTAAACTTTAAAAACGCGCCAAGGAATCTGGTGTACTGCTTCAGAATGTGGGTGAAGAAACGCAATGGGCGCTAAAGCCCGACTTCCAAATTTAAAGTCCCCAAATTTAAACAGTGGACATAGGGCCCAGACGCCTCGGCTAAAAGAGTATGAAAGCAGCAGCTCTAAGCTTATCACCCGCCTCTGGGCTGTAACCTCAAAGGTTGGAAACCCAGCCCATCCATAGGAAGAGGGTCCTGGGAGGGGCCGCATCCACTCCCCACCCACAGGGAAGGGGCACCACCCTTGACAGTGAGCAGAGGAAGCGGTCCCTGGAAAACTCATTACAAAATAAGCCCCCAGAAACAAAAGGCATGGAATCTGGTTGCTTCTGAGACTGGAGGCGGGGGGGGGCAATTTTCCTGAATCTCTGGCATTGCCTGTAGCTTCCACCTGTTCCTCAGGTGGGGACCTGAGGCTCAATTTCCATGCCCTCAGCGCCCACTCCTGACGGTGAAGCTGGTCCCGCCGTGCACACGGCTCCCCGCCCGGCTTTCCTGCAGAGCCTAACTCTCCTCTCCCGAGAGCTGTCACTGCTCTGTGGGCCTGGCCCAAGCAGAAAGGTCGTGGACGCCAGAAGGAGGAAGCAGGACAGCCCAAAGCCCAGACTACATGGGGCATGCAGAGACGCTCAGCTTAGAGCAGGGAGTGAACAAGTGAAGTTCCAGAAGATTCCCTTTGGGATATGCCCCCCAACATCGTGCAGAACCCCAAAACAGAAATTACACCTCCCAGGATGCTAGATGGGACTCAAGCCTGCGTTTATCAAAGGTGACCAAATGAAGAGCAGACACTTCCAACTGTGCACCCGAGAAGTTAGGGGTAAATCATGATGTTAACTTGCCACGGCGGGGAGGGCGTTCCTGGGGGGTTGTTGTAAGAACCAATAGTGGGCCATTAGTTGATCAATTCAAAATGAGTCACATGGGGACCAGCGATGCACGTGACCCGCTGGCTGAGGGCCAGAGCAACCCTGGTCCTGCAACCTGACGTCCCATGGAGTCCAGGCTGACCCACTGGACTCAGCCCTGGAGACCCAGGAAACGGACATCTTCCCCAGGGCAGGACTCAACAGTTGAGGGCGAGCCAGACAAGCCACGGAAACGAGGAGGGTCACCACCCCGCCACCGGCACCTGGGCAGTCACCAGCCACTCCCTCCACCCAAAGCCTCCCACCTTCCCAAGAGTCTCTGGGGACGGGGACTACTGAAGGGGGACCAGCCTGAAGTCCCTGGGGACACAGATTTGAGAAATGAACGCAAGACAGGAAGAGATCACTGCCTGGAGAGAGCAGGTTTATTTGGCTCAGGTGGGCATTGTTTCCTGCTGGAGACAGAGAAGGACCCGGGACCCAGGGCTCCCCGAGGGGACACACCAGTTCAGGGAAGGATCCAGATCATCCTGCCTCGTTCCACCGAGTTCAGGGGGCTGGTTGAGGATGCTTTTCATCTGCCACGTGCAGAACCTGGAGGCCCACCGAGGACCGGCTCGGGAGGGGCACGGGTGGGGACCGTCTGCACTGGGAGCAGTGGGGAGGGGGCTCGTGGTCAAGAGCAGGAAGGGGTGCTGCAGGCGAGGGGTCTGCAGAGCAGGCTGGGGCGGGAGGGCTGGCAGAGCCCCGAGGAGTGGCAGGATGGGGCCACCCACACGACCGGCCTGCAGCTCACAGGCAGACCCACGGAGGACTGGCAGGACGGGGCCACGCACACGGCGGGCTTGCAGCTCACGGGCACGTACACAGCTGGCTGGCAGCTCACGGGCACGCACACAGCCGGCTGGCAGCTCACGGGTACACAGGACGCCTGGCCGTAGCTGGAGGTGCAGGAGGATGGTAGGCAGGAGCTGGGCACATAGCCGGCAGTCTGGCAGCCCGAGGAGCAGCTGGTGTGGCACATGGTGGCGCGGGGCTGGGCTGGCATCTGGAGGAGGGCAGTGATGTCTGCGGGCTTCCTCCCGGGGTAGCCTTTATACCCGGGCCGTGGGCGTCCCAGCAACACAGACATGACTGCTGTCTTCCTGGTTTTCGCTTCTTCTGGGCCACCTCCCAGAACATAGTTTTCTGTTGTAGCATTTTCATTTGTTTGTCTGGCCCTTAGCTCATGACTAATTGCCCCTCTTCAAGCTCTTGTTACACTTGGCAACCTGCCCCAGTGTCTTACAGGCTCCACCTAGATTCTGCCTCCTTCCTTAAAATTTCACCTGGGCTACCTTCGTGTGACTCTCCAGACATCCCTCTGTGTGACTCTGGTCCTTGAATCCCCAGGAGCGGCTCTCCTTTTGTGTCAGGCCAGCTGCACAGCAGATGTGAGGAGAGAGTGCGCATCTGCCTGGTCCCCAAGGGTCTGGGGTGTCAAGCTGTGCACGGATTTGGCGGACACACATGAAGGACGTGAGACTCCTCACCTGCAGGTCCTGGGGATAAAGGGAGGGTCTCGGGGAACTTCTGGTGGGTGGGGACCTTGGCTCCTCATCTAAGGTAGCCTCATAGTTAGAGAGGAAAGTGACAAAGCCACAGCAGTGCAGCTCCACCAGAAGCAGGACCAGAGTGTCCCCAGGGAAGTGTCCCCGGGCAGGTGTCCCCAGGGAGGTGTGTGAGGAGTGGGGGCCCACGGAGAGGTGTGGGCTGCTTGTGGAAGGTCAGCCTCTGAACACGTCCGGGGGGGGTGTCACCGCCTGCCCCTACACAGCCAGCACAGCTTCAGGGCAGGAGAGTCTATGTGGGGGTCACAGGGGACTTGGGCCAAGGGCTGTCTGGTCTGACAGTGGTTCTCCTTGGCCTATTTTGACCAACAAGATGAGGGGTGCAGCCACTTGCACCCTCCGCACTGTTTTTATAAAGAACTCAAGGTCTCTTTTATTTCACCTCTACCTCCACCCTTGATAGTGAGAAGGTGGCAGTTTTACAAAAACTCTTGCAAGAAGCTGCTGAGTTGGAAGCCACAGAGCTGGATTGATGAGATTTTTCTAAAGTAGGGTTCCTAAAGGCTGGCGCAAAACTCAGCATGGTCTGGGCCCCACTTGAGGGCACCTGTATCCGGGCCCAGAAAACTCACAGGCATCCCTGTCTCTTAGGGGGAATGCTGTCCCCGACCCCTGAGTTCTTGTCCATAAGGAGAAACCACCAGCAGCGCTCTGGGCCCTCTTCTCCTTGCCCTGTAGGAGGGGAGGATCATCTGAGGGGTGACCCTGGGATGAGGAGCGGGGCCTGCCTGCCTGCGGCATCTCCTGATGGTCTGCCTGCAAGGGCAGTCTCAGTATGAAGACCCTCGCCCTCGGGGTCTGCGGTTTTCCTGGACAGCCTGACAGGAGAGTCCGTCTCATTCTGTTCTAGAGGCCACAGTCTTACCCAACTCCTCCAACTGTTCTATCAGCAAGAGCGGGCGGATTTACCTCCACCTGCCTGGAAGCCTCCTCTGTCCACTGGCTCCACACTGAAGCAGAGATGAGGGAACCCAAAGACCTCCAACCTCAACCTCTGCTGCCCTAACCAGAAACCTTCTGGAACAGACAGGAGGTGAGCACAGAGAACAAAATAATCCCAGAGGACGTGATGGAGTGGCTGTACCAAGCCAGCCCTCCCGTCTGCTCTTCAACCAAAGAGAACTGATGAGATATCCATTTCTGGGCAGTGGTCAAGAAGCAGCAGAGACCGTGATCCCTGAGAGGAAGGAAACCCACAAGGGGGCCTCCAATTTGCCCGCCTCATCCTGGGGTCAGCTTCCTGAATTCAGCACGGTGATCCTGAGTTTGGGCAGAGGCTGAGGGCCCCACAGTCCTGAAGAGGGAAAGCTCAGTATTTGGCACTGGAAGTACCTAGCATCTGAGGGGTGGGGCATCAGTAAGGAGAGACCATGCATAAGCCCCCTGAAAATCTGTGAAAGAGGGAGGGGCTGTCTACACTCAAGACAAGACCAAAGGAGGCTATGGAGAAGTGGCTGCATGACCGAGAGTGGAACTCCCCTGGCGTCCCCCTGAGACCCCATACAGTCTACACCTAGGGAGCAGGGGTCCCTGCTCCTTACCCTGGAGTAGGACCTACTCTAGACCTGCCCTGACAAAGCCTAGTCAACTGTGACAAGACCTCCAGGGAAGACAGTTTGGAAGCTGAGTCTCACCAATACGTGGGGCTTTCCACAGACCCACCCTAACAAAGTGTAAAACCAAACCTGCACAAACAAGTTCAAGGTGATCAGTTAGTAAGTGACTATCTGCTAGGAAAAAAGTGAACTGTCAGTAAAAAAATAAGAGAACACAGGCTCTCCCAATGTATTATCATAATTTTAATATATAATAAAAAATCACTGACATAAAAACATATAGGAAAATGTAATTCATAGTTTAAAAAAATAGTAATGCAATCTGAAATGGTCCAGATGTTGGCCTGGCAGGCAGCTATATGTTTAAAGAATCAAAAGACAATATGTTCAAAGAATGAAAGGAAAATATTATTTTCATGTGTGAGTAAATAGGGAACCTCAAAAGAGGAATGGAAACTTTAAAAAACAGGAATTCTAGAACTGAAAAGCACAACAGCTGGGAAAAAAATCCACTAGGCAGGAATAATAGTAGATTGAAGATAGAAGAAGAAAGAGTGAGTGGATGTGAAGATATAACAATAGAAATCACCCAGTTTAAAGGAGAAAGAAGAATTAAGAAAAATGAAAAGGTCTATGAGACAATATCAAACAGTTTAACACCTATGTAAGTTCAGCCTCAGAAGAAGAGGATATTGAAGCATACAAATGTTTTGAAGAAATAACAAGCAAGTTTCCCAAACTTAATTGAAAACAACTTACAGATCTAAGAATCTTAGAAAATCCAGAGTAGGATAAGTACAAAGAAAACCAAATCTGGGCACTTAATAGTTAGTGATGAGAACCAAAAGTAAAAAGAAATATCTTTAAAGCAGTGAGACAAAAAAATTCTCCATGCAAGACAAAAGATAACAGCTGACTCTTCATCAGAAACAATGGGAGACAGAAGACAGTGGAACCATACCAGTAAAAAGCTGAAAATAAAAACTGCCAGTCAAGATTTCTATATCAAAGCATTCCCACTGTGGTGCCATGGGTTAAGGATCTGACTGCAGTGGCCCCAGTCACTGCAGAGGTATGGGTTCAATCCCTGGCCTGGCACAGTGGGTTAAAGGATCCACCATTGCTGCAGCTACAGTGTAGTTCACAGCTGTGGCTCAGATTCAAACCCTGGCCCAGGAACTTCCATATGCCATGAGTGAGGCCATAAAATAAAAATAAAAATAAAATAATTCTACATTTAGCTCAAAAAAGTGTTTTTCCTTTGAAATTGAGAGTGAAGTGAAACAATTTCAGAAAAACAAAAGCAAGACTCTTTCTTACCAGCAAGCTTGCCCTACTGAAGAAATACTGAAGGATGTATTTCAGGTGGAGTAGAAGGGTCCCGGGTGAAAACTGGCTGTACAGGAAGGAATAAGGAGCACAGGAGAAGCGGAAAGCAGGTGGATACAGAGGACTCGCTTTCACTTTTCTAGTGACTGACTTGCAAGATGGCTGACTGTTTTAAATGTATTACTCTGTAACGAGGGCATACATGGACTTGTGGTCACATGGGGCTGCCCCCAAGTCTCTTGAAAGGTGGTTCTGGCTTGCGGTCAGAGCCTAAGGAGGAGGGTGTGAAGGGCTGCACTCATGGGTTATGGCTTACCTGGAGGCCTCGAGGTCATTTGCTGTATGGTCTCAGGCCAGCTCTTGTCTGTTTTCCAGGTTCTGCCCACCTGAGACCACCTTGGTCTCCAGCTTGGGGTGACTTCATTGCTGTGGTGTCTGCTCATTACATGCCTTCCCAGGGGCATTCCCCCCAGCCACCCCAGCTGTCACAAAGGGTCACACAGGTGCAGAGGGTCTCAGGGACACAACCTCGGAGGAGGGAGTGGCACTGCCCTGAGAGACAGCCACCCCTGTGGGTGGCTCCCACCTTAGAGTAAGGTGCTATGGCCAATGTATAAACAGAACACAGGGGAGGGAGAGGAATTTGTAACCCACCCTCCAATCAGCTGTCCTCTCCCCAGAGGGGCACCAGGGAGTCTCACATCCTCCCAGGATGAGTGGATATCCAGGGCAGTTTAACACCCCACCGGGGAGGGCTAAGATTCTGAGGGAGCTGCTGGCACTGCCAGTACACAGATTTTTTTTTAATGGCTTCTTTAATTAAAAGTGGGATGGATGAGTTCCCAACATGGCACAGTGGAAATGAATCTGATTAGGAACCATGCGGTTGAGATTGGATTAAGATGGCGGAATAGACGGACTGGAACTCAACTTCTCTCCCAAATAACAGCAAAAATACAACCAAATGCCGAGCAACCTTCAACCAAATGGACTGCAAACTTCCAAAAAAGATACTCTGCTCCAGAAGACACAGCGGAGACCACATCAAGAGGTAGGAGGGGCGATTATGCGATAGAAGCAACCCCATACCTCCCGAGTGGGAAGCCCCACAGACTGGAAAGTAACTGCATCACAGAGACACAGCTACAGGACTGGGAGTTCTGTGCCTCACGTCAAATCCCCACACCTGGGGATCAGGCACAGGGAGAAAGAGCCCCCTGAGCATCTGGCATTGAAGGCCAGCGGGGCTTGTGTGCAAGAGCTCCACAGGACTGGGGGAAACAGAGACCCCACTCTTGAAAGGCACAAACAGACTCATGTGCACTGGGTCCCAGGGCAAAGCAGTCTCCAGAGGAATCTGGGCGGAACCTGACTGCAATTCCTGGAGGATCTCCTGGGAAAACAGGGATGCCTTGTTGTGGGGGAAGGACATTGGAGGTGAAGCTCTCGGGGACATTCAGCAGCCTGCATTTCTCTGGAGGTGGCCATTTCTGGGAAAATCTGGTCCCTCCCAACAGCGCTGAGAAGCCCCATGCCAAACAACAATTCAGGTGGGATCTCAACCCCACCCATCAGTAAACAGGCTGCCTAAAGATCCTTCAGGCACACAGCCAGCCTCTAATCTCATCCAGAGACAAAGCCCCATCCATCAGAGGGAGAGGAATCAACCCCTCCTACCAGTGAGCAGGTATCACTCCCTCCCATCAGGAAGCCTACAGCAAACCACTTCCATACCAACTTTAGCCACAGGGGAGGCAAACATCAGAACTAAGAGAGGCTACAACTCTATTGTTGACACAAAGGTCACCACACCAAAAGCCTACAAAAATGAAAAGACAGAAAACTCTAACTCAGATAAGGGAGAAAGAGAAAAGCCCAGAAAAACAGCTCAGTGATGAGGAGATTATCAGCCTCCCAGAAGGAGACTTTAGACTGTTGATGCTGAAAATGATGCAAGGCATTGGAAATAGACTGGAGGCAAAGATTGATAATTTACAGGAAACACTGAGCAAAGAAATACAAGCTGTAAAAATTAAACAAGAAGAGATGCAAAATACAATCACTGAAATAAAAAATTCCTTAGAAGCAGCCAACAGTAGGATACAGGAGGCAGAAGAACGAATCAGTGAGGTGGAGGACAGATTAGTGGAAATCACTAATGCAGAAGAGAAAAGAGATAAAAGATTGAAAGGAAATGAGCAGAGTCTCAAAGAACTCTGGGATAATGTTAAACGCACCAACATCTGTATTATAGGGGTGCCAGAGGGAGAAGAGTGAGAGAAGGGGACAGAAAAAATATTTGAGGAGATTATAGCCGAAAACTTTCCTAATATGGGAAAGGAACCACTCACTCAAATCCAGGAAGCGCAACGAGTACCATATAAAATAAACCCAAGGAGGAACACCCTGAGACACATATTAATCAAAATGACCAAAATTAAAGACAAAGAGAAAATATTGAAAGCAGCTAGGGAAAAGAAACAAATGACATACAAAGGAACCCCAATAAGGTTATCAGCAGATTTTTCAGCTGAAACCCTACAGGCCAGAAGGGAGTGGCATGATATACTAAATGTGATGAAAGGGAAAAACTTCCAACCAAGATTACTTTATCCAGCAAGGCTCTCATTCAGATTTGAAGGAGAAATCAAAACCTTTAC
>PVHT021183665.1:5838-16903 GCA_004024745.2 Catagonus wagneri
CGCCCCCGCCACGGCGGCTTCCGGACGGTACGCGTGGAGTGGCGGGGCCGAGGGCCCGCGTGCTCTCCTACAGGGTCAAGGGGGCCCTGTGGTCACCCCATCCACGGCCTCACGAGAGCCCCATCCCGGCAGGGACAGCAGCCTCTGTCGAGGTTGGGACGGAAGCTCCTACCCAGACACAGTGCACGTCGGGCACAAGGGACCCTTCAGGGCAAAGGGGCCCGAGTGGTGCCTCAGGACCAGGGGTGGGGGCGGCACAACCCTGGGAGGGAGCGGGAGCCTGGGCACGCGGCGGCGGGCTGCCTGTGTGTGGCTCCTCCCCGAACCGTCCCTCCTCGGGTCACGCGCTGCTGCCCGCTGGCCAAACAGCTCTTGGGTTTTGGGAGCAGCTACCAGAGTCCGTGTGAGTCTGTCCCAGGAGCCAGGACTTCGAAACCCAGGCAACACGTCCAGCTGCCCAAGGAGCACTGCTGCTCCCCCGAGACCAGCTGGGGCCGGGGACGCCACCTGCCAGTACGGACAGAGCGAGGGCCCAGGGCACACAGCCTCTCCCGGGGCGGGCGGAAGCGGGCGTGAAAGGAAGTCACCTTGAGTGAGCGAGGTATCCGACGCCCTCCGGCCCTCCTGGAAGCTGACGGGGAGCAGGGCCGCTCCCCCCAGGGGCCCCCGTGCCTGCAGCACGGGGGTGGCAGACTGGGCCCCCAGGAGCGGCGAGGCCAGTCTGAGCGGGGAGCAGGTGCCCAGCAGGCCCTGAGCAGCCAGGTGTCCACTGAGTCCGGCCAGGCCGTCGCCCGCAGAGGTCAGACAGCTGTCGGAACTGGTGCCTTCGGAAGGACTGGCCACGGACGGGGAGACGACGATACCTGCGGGAGGGGTGGGCGTCGGTGAGGCCTTCGCGCCTCCGAGGCCAGACACGACCCAGCGCCCGACACTGGCACCGCGAGACACGTGCCCTTGATTCTGGGGCTTCGAGCCCACTGCGGCATCTCCCAGGCCCTCAGATGGTCCGTGACCCCCCGACCCTCCCAGCTCTACCCTCAGCTCTGGGGCGGAAGCCTGTGATGGCTGGAGGTCACCACCATCCAGGGGCCTCAAGGGCCGGCACCCCAGCAGGGCGGCTACAGCTGGCTGCCAGGGCTTGGATCCAGGACACACAGGGGCCTGGGCCCAGGACTTGCCCTCCCCGCTCCTGAGAGCAGCTAAATCCCAGGCTGTCCCTGCTACTCAAGAGCCACTAACGAGCCGGAGCGTGAACTCTGCCTGTGTCCACGTGGGCTCAGGCATTCTACAAACGCCAATTCCGGACAACCGTCATCAGGGGAGGCTGCCCATCACAGCCGGACCACCAGCCCACCGCCGGGCTACGGTCCTGGCCCGCAGGGACACTTACACGGGGGGGCGCACGGGGAGAAGCAGGTGGAGACCCCGGCCAGCGTGTGCCTCCGGCCAGCGCTGCCGGGCAGGGGCTTCTGCACGTCCTGCTCCTTCTCCGGGCCCGGGTCCTGCCAGGCCTCTTCGCTGATGGCCGTGTCCAGCAGGCTGCTGGGGGAGACGGAGCGGTGCCGGAACACGCCGCTGCAGCTGGCGTCCACGGGGAAGAGCAAGGGCTGCGGGGGCACAGAGGCAGACAGACCGGTGACCCCTGCGCTCCACGAGGCCCCGCACGGGAACCAGGGGAGCCCACCCGGACGCCGGCCGGCAAGGCGCTCACACACCTGCAGAGAGCCGTGGAGGTCACAGTCCACTTCAGGCGGAAGGACAGACTGGCCCAGGGTCTGGGGCTGTGCGCACAGCAGGGCCGAGCAGAAAGCATCACCGGGCAGGCCTTGCTGAGGCACCTGGGGGCCGGCAGACGGGGACGGGGGCCATGAGGGCGGTGGCCCAGGGCACAGCTGCAAGCAGCATCGAGAGACAGACAAGCTGGCTTTCCTCTGACGACGGGCCTCGGCCACCAGCCGCCAGGCCCAGGACATGTGCGGGCCCCCGCCCGAGGCCTCGGTGTGCGGGGTGACCAGGAGGGGCCGAGAGGCGGCACCAGACAAGGAACGAGGGGCCACGGGGCAGACCTGGCCCCTGCCCCAGACTGGCACCACGTGCACCACGCAGCCGCCGCCTGGGGCTCCCAGGAACCAGCCCCCTGCCTAATGGGTGGGGACGCGACCCGGGGGCCGCCCAGGCGTATCTGAGCAGCGGATCCCTGACTCAGGGGTGTGCCCGAGGCAGAGACGGGTGGGCACAGAAGGCGCGCCCCTCACCTCGAAGGCGCCGAGGTCGGCGCTCCGGCACTGCTGCTGCTGCTGACGCTGACGCGCGGGGCCGGGGCGGGCGGGCGGCTGGGCCAGCCGGTACTCCCTCAGCCGCTCCAGGAGGAGGTAATAGATGGCTGCGAAGTGGTTGTAGCTGCTGTTGTGCAATGACTGGGGGCAGAGGGGCCGGGTCAGGGCCGGGCTGCAAGGGGCCCGGTCCCTGGGTTATTCTGGGGCGGCCGAGGGGGCCCTGTGTGGGACGAGCTGCCCTGGAACTAGCCGTGCTCCCAGTTCAACTCGGCTCGGCGGGTGAGCACCTGCTGTGCCGCCCGGCCGCCCCAGGGAAGGGGGCGCCCTCCCCACGCGGGGCGGCAGGCTCACCTCCACGGTCCTCTGCCGGTCTACGCCCAGCGCCTGCATGATGGCCAGCACCTGCTCATCGTAGTCACCCAGGCTGGAGTTGTAGCTGAGCAAGGAGAAGGCCGGACGGGCCTGCGGCAGCAGGGAGGTGTCAGCCTGCATCCACCGGTGCTGCCGGATCTGGGCCATGCCGATGCGCTTGGCGGGGTCAACCACCAGCATGCGGCGGATCAGCGTCTCACAGTCTGGGGGTGAGCGAGGCGGGCTGAGTCCACGCAGGCCCGCCTGGTCCCTGAGGGGACGCAGCTCCCTGCACATGGACAGCGGCCAAGTAACCGCCCCTAAGAACGCCAAGGCCTGGGTGTCGGCTCAGACCTGCTGCCCAGGACAGCCACCCACCGAGGGATCAGGTCCCCGGGGAACACAGGTCTACGTCCACCCGGCCGAGAACCACCTGCTGTGGCCACGTGCACTAGCGGGCGGTGGTCAGACCCCTTCCAGAAGGGAAAAGAAACACATGGGTGTGGAGCGGGTGAGGCCCGCGGACGCACCCCGAGTGCTGGCGCCAGGCCCTCAGCGGCTCCAGGAGCAGCAGCAGAGCCCGGTCACCGCCCGCCCGACAAGTAGGGCACCAAGGAAACAGCTGGCGGGTGGGGCTTCTCCCGCAGGCATGCAGCCAACGCCCCTCGGTGACAGGGCACCGGCGCCCAGGCCCGACTCAGAGGGCGGTCAAGCAGGCATTTCAGGAAACGGATTCCTCCTCCGCCCGCAAAACTCGCGTCCCGGGTGACCCAACAGCCCCGGCCGCGCACCTGCCGCTCCTACCTCGAGACATGAAGAAGGGAATTCGAAATCGGCCCTCCAGCACGCGCTGCCGCAGAGCCGGCAGGCTGGGCCCGTCGAAGGGGAGCGACCCGCAGACGAGGACGTACAGCACGACGCCCAGGCTCTGAGGGGGACAGAGGGGGTCAGCGCCCGCCCCGCCGAGCCCCCGCCTGACCCCGGGCCCCGCCCGCCCCGCCCCGCCCCGGGTCCCCGCCCGGTCCCCGCCCCTGCCTCGCCCCCCGCCCCCCGGGCTGCGCTCGCGGGTCCTACCCAGATGTCCAGCTGGGGGCCTTCGTACTCCTTCCCCTCAAAGACTTCGGGGGCGGCGTAGGGGGGGCTCCCGCACCACGTGGACAGGGGCTCTCCGGACTTGTAGAAGTTCCCAAACCCGAAATCTGAGTGACAAGGGAGCAGGCGATGAGGCGACGGCGGGCACGGCAGGGCCTCGGGGTCACACGCGTGACTGCAGAGGCCCGGGCCCCTCCTGCAGCACGAGGCGCGCCCGGCCGCCGCACCTGCCAGCTTGATGTCCATGTTGCCGTCCAGCAGCAGGTTCTCGGTCTTGAGGTCCCGGTGGACGATGTGGTGGCTGTGGCAGTACTCCACGGCCGACAGAATCTGCCAGAACTTCTTCCGGGCTTCGCTCTCGCTCAGGTGCCCGTGGGACGTCAAGTAATCTGCGGAGGGACAGAATGAAGCCTGAACCGCACATCCCAGAGTCTGGCTGTCGCCTGGAGAAGGCTGGGGGGACCCAACACGGGGCGACTGCTGACAAGTTAGCACCCGTTCTTTCCAGCAGACGTTAAACATCAGCGTGGCGGAGCCCCCGGGGGGCTCGGCCGGTTAAGGGTCCGGCACCGTCACTGCAGTGGCTCAGGTCACTGCTGTGGTGCAGGCTGGATTCTTGGCCCGGGAACGGCCACATGCCACAGGTGCGGCCAAAATTTTAAAACAAAAACAAAACCCAGCGTGCCTTACCGAACATCTCTCCGTTTTTTGCAAATTCAGTGACGATGTAAAGCATATCCTTTGTTTCCATAACCTAAAAAAAGAGACCCAACGTTGAACCATAGAAAAGGGAATATACCAATGGTATAAATTATCTGCTTGACCCCCAGTAAATGTTTAACTTCTCCAGAGCACATTTGCTGTTTCAAAAAGAGAAAGAAAAGAAAAACTTTCATAACAAAAAAAAAACAAAACGAACCAACCAAGGGGATTCCTATTCAGAAAAAGCTCCGAAAATCAGAGGCGAGTTCTTCATTCACTCGTCCATCCAGGCACAGCTCTGGCTCTCCAAAAATGTCTCCTCTACCATATTTTTAACTCCCTGACCTCACCCAAAGGGAAGACTGCAGACCACAGAAGTAAAACAGATGGTGAGGGTTCTTCTAGAAGCCTAGCAGGCAACAGACTAGCCAAGCCATGGCCAGCCTGGGCCGAGTAACAGGTAGCACGCTCCCCTTCCAGCTGGGTTACCGACCCGGTACAGAGGCTGCGGGGAGCCAGCCTTGTCAGGTAAGCTACAGAACACTGCTCTGGGTACAGCCCACACCTCGACATGTGTCAACAGCCAGGGTCGATGTCAACTACAGCTTAAAGGTTCACTTACTGATCGAGACTTTAAAGTGTTTTTTAAGAGTTAAAAACATAACTAATTATCGAATCTTTGGTACCAAAAGGAGTAAAACATACTCATCTCAAAATATTTCAGAGGGAGACAATACAGCCTTGCAGAAAAAAAGGTCTCTTCAGGGTTCAAAACGTAGTTATTCCGTTAAAAAGGCACTTTAAAGACAACTGCTTTGAGCCATAACTCTAATAAGAAAAGCGAATACAAGGCAGGTGAACTAGTGTCATCTGCCCTCGGCGGGCGCGGCACAGCGACGCGGGCGTCATCCTTTCCCTCCGTTTAGAAAGGAGACGGAGGAAGAATGGAGAGTCAACGTGTTTTCAGTTTAAAAAAAAAAAAAAATCAAGGTAAGAATTGAAGCGCCTCTCCGCGGTTCTGGGGCCTGGGCCAGCTGGATGAAAATTAGACGCTAGTGTCAAAACCAGACCCGGAACAGTCACTGCTGCCCACTGAACCCTGTCCGCGAACAGTTAAAGCCGCTCCCGGAGCTGACTCCCAACGTCCATCCCACGGCAAGGCGCCTGGCTCACCGGGCCACTCCGGCGACGGGCCAGCGGCGGACAGGAAGACGAGGAGTGCTCTGCCCATCCCCACCCCCGGCAAAGTCAAAGGCAGACAGGCCTCAGCCCACTCCTGCGGAAGCGGGCCTGGTACACTGCTCCGGCGCTGACATCAGTGAAGGTGGAGGAAACAGCCTATCTCGGCCTCACGACTCAGAAATGACAACAGAAACAAAACACGAGCCAGAGTGCACGTGACTCGAGCTGGGCACTTAGCGACACCGAGTAAACTGTCATTAGGGGAACATAAGCCCTGTGACTCGCCTACCTTCACTGCAACTGTGTGCGGGAGCCTGGGGGGGCGTCAACCACGATCCCCTCTCCCGGCCTTGCCAGTGGCGCACGTGTGCACGCGCACGTGCACACACACACACCACACCTGCCCATACATATTCACCTCGGACGCACAGAGTTTCATGAGAATCAAAAGGAACTTATACCCAACACAACTGGGTGAAATACCGAGCATCTGACAAGAACTTCTCCTCCTGCAAGGAGACCCGAGTTCATTCCGCAGAAGTGGTCGGCTGAGGGAGAGACTGCTTTGCTGTCCTAATTAAATCAGCACTTAGTTGCCAAAGATACAACTCAGTTTCATCGGGAGAGCAAAAATAAAGTCACAGAGCAAACCCAAAGACAGGCAGGGCGAGGGACGTCCTTAGCGTGGATGAGATGGGAGGCCCCCGTGCTCACCACCGCCAAGGGTTTCGTCTCGCCCTGTCGGACAGACGAGCTGAAGCCGGACAAACGCTTGCTGCTGCCTTTGCAAAAGTAAGCTTCCGAAACCTGGTAAGAGCGGCTGGTCTTAAAGTTTAAAAACTATCGGCTACGGTGGAAGTGCTCAGTTTCACTCCAACGTGTCCCTCCACACTACAGGGCTGACAGAGAGATCTGGCCGTTTGTTTTCACAGTAAATGAACCACCGACCTCCACGCGTTTAAAATTGGAATGAACAACGATACTAAATAAAGTTTTAATGAAGCGGATCTGAATTATGGTCCAAAAGCAAGAAAATAATTGCCCAGCTTACAAAAATCAATCTCTCTCCCTTAAACCTGCAACCCCGAGTCCCGCATACACCCAAAGAGACAGCCTTCCAGGAGCGGAGGCTTAAGCTGATGAAAATTTAAAAAACGATATACTTGCCAGAAGTAACAGCGACAGGCGAACTTCGAGTCCTTACCTGATAAAGCTTTATGATATGGGGGTGATTCAGAAGCTTCATGATCTGAACCTCACGATATATTTTCTCCAAATTGCTTGAATCTAATCGTGTTTTGTCGATTATTTTTATTGCAACCTACAATTTTTTAAAAGATAAAGGATGTTTTGTCTTAAAAAAAAATCTCTCACTTAAGTTGATTTACACATTTCACTTTTTGTAGGTTAATTTCTAAAACATTTTGCGTCCCCAAAGGTCACAAAAAGTTAGGCGAGGAAAACTGAAGTAAGCATTAATATTACTTAAAAAGTCCAAGTTCAATAAATGCCTCGTCCTTGCAGGCTCCAGCTCCCGGATCGTTACTGTCTTTGCTGTCCCGGATAGTCATACAAATTATGCATAACCATAACAGAAAGCTCTTTTTTTCTTCACCAAACTAAAAACTGTCAGCATTCAGACCTCAGGACGAAGGACCCCAGAGCCAGGGAGGGACTTCATCGGCTCCCGGCCCCAGCGGGGAGCGTCCACCCCGCGCCCGGCCGCCCCACGCACCTGGGTTTTGGTGACCCGATGGCGGGCCAGCTTCACCACCGCGAAGTTGCCCTTGCCCAGGGTCCGCTCGATGTCGTAAAAGCCCACCCGGAGGGGCTTCTGCTGGCCCTGGCCCGAGCCCGCGGGGGCGGCGCTCAACTCCGACATGATCACCATGGCTCCGGGCCGCACCTGGCCGGGGGGAGCGCGGGTCGCTCAGCTCGGCGCTGGCCGGCCGACCAACCCCAGGAGCCCCCAGCCCGCGGGCCGCGCGCACCCGCCGCCACCCGCCCCCGCCGGCGATCGGCTCCGTCGCGACCCCCGACCCCGGAGCCCCGCGGGACGTGCGCCCCGCTCCCAAGCCGGCCGGCCGCCCCTCTCGGGCTCCGGTCCCAAGCCCCCCCGGGGGTCGCTGACCCGCCCGCCGCCCGCGGTCGGCTCCGTCCCGAACCTCGAAGCCCGGCTCGCACCCGCCGCACGACAAAGGGGAGGCCGGCGACGGCGCCCCGGCCCGCGCCCCCCGCGCGCGCACCTGCGGGGCCGCCGGTGCCCACAGCCCCGAGCCCCGCGGCGGCGGCCCTCCCGCCCGCCGGGCTGCGCCTCACCTCCGCCGCTCTCGGAGCGCCGAGGCCGGGATGCCGGTCGCCCCGCGGCCCCCGCCGCCCGCTCGGCCGCTCGCGCTGCCCGGCCGCACGCTGCTCGGCCTCCCGCCGCCCGGGCCGCGCCGCATGTCAGCTCTGAGCCCGGCGCGGCGCTCTCCGGCCGCACGCGCCGCGCGCCCCGCCCGCCGGGCCCGCCCCCGCCACGCCCCCACGTCGCCGGCCCCGCCCACGGCGGCCCCGCCCCCGCCGCCGCCGCCGGATTGATACATCCCCATTGACGTCCTTTTGACGCCAGAGCGACGCGCGGCCGAGAGCCAGGAGGAGGGAGAGCGGGAGATCGGGCGGTTGCCAAGAGACTGGCGGCTCTGACGCGCGCGCTGATGAGGCCGTCGCCATGGCGACCGCGGGGCGGTGACGTCAGGGGCGCCGGCCGCCCGAGGCCCGCCCGCCAGCCCCCGCCCTCCCGCCGGCGCGCGCCCCCTACCGGACACCTCGGGCACTGCGGGCGGCTTAACCCTTCCGTCCCCGGGCGCCACCTTCCCTCCTGCACGCGCCCACGGGGACCTCCCGACAGGCTCGGTTCTAGAGTGGCGCCAAAACCCTCTGACGTGCAGGACAGTGGCGACTGCGTCCTCTTTGGACTCCTACTCCAGGGTCACCATTAGCCGGATACGGATCTCACGTGTCCCCCATTTTCCGTCGGAAGTAATAGAGGCGAGGCCTGGGAGATCTTACAGCCTTGCAGATGGGGGCCACACGGGGTGCAGGTAAGAGCGGGCCAGTTCCCACACCCCAAACTGGCTGCCCTCCGGAGCGTGGCAGCTACATGGAGGACCTGGGCAGCCCAACGCCAGTTAGGAATCTCAGTTGTTTAGCTAATTAGAGGCTTAAACATGGGAAACCTGACCCACCTCTCTGCAAGCTACCCCAGGGGGGCTGTGAGTAAGCCTGGGGTTGGGGAGGCGGGGGGCGCGGCTCACTGTCTGTCCCGCCCTGTCTCACCCCAACCAAGGTGGCCAGGGGTGTAGCTCATTCTCTGTCCAGCCTGTTGGACATGGGCTGGCCTCTGGGATGGCCGGAGGACAGATGGGAACGGACCCCACTCAAGGTCTTCCAGTTCTTGGGGCCAGAGTATTGGGAAACCCAGTCGCAACATGCTCAGTAAAGGCCAGCCCTTTGACTAGCATCCAGGTGCCCGTATGCAGGTGGCAGAAGAGCCCTGTGCCTCGGAGGAGTAGCCTCTTCCACGGCGGCCGACAGGCAGGGTCAAGGGTGAGCCTGGACACCACAGGTCCCCCGGCCTCGGCTTCTTTTGCCTGCTGCCTGGTCCACCGTGCTGTCTCCCCTGGGCTGCGGGGGAGCGGCAGGGTGGGGATCTGTGCCCTCCAGACCCCAGTGCCCGCAGCCTCGTCCCCACCTGGCAGCAGAGGTGGGGTATCCACCGGCATCGCTGCTCGCTGCACGTTCCTTCATCCTCACCAGAAAAGGAGATGTTTCCTGAAGGAAGACAGAGGGTAAGACCAACGGTGCTTCTTAAATTCTAGGAAGGCAGCGCTGTGAGAGTTAAATTCTGCATCCAGCCCAAAATCACATTTCCTTGAGTTAAATAAAAAGACCACTTAAGAGAAGGAGGTGGGAAGCAAGAATTAAAGTGCGAGTTCCCTTGGGGCTCAGTGGTTAAAGAACCCGACTAGTATCCATGAGGACGAGGGTTCGGTCCCTGGCCTCGCTCAGTGGGTTAAGGATCCGGTGTTGCCGTGAGCTGTGGTGTAGGTCGCAGATGCGGCCCAGATCTGGCGTGGCTGTGGCTGTGGTGCAGGCCGGCAGCTGTAGCTCCAATTTGACCCCTAGCCTGGAACCTCCATATACTGTGGGTTCGACCCTAAAAAGGCAAAATACAAAAAAAAAAAAAAAAAGAATTAATCAAAGTGGATACAAAACGTTGACACCTTCTCGGGAGGCTTCTGTGTGGGCAGCTGCCCTGCCAGGGCCCTGGCTGGCACTCCCACTGCTTTTCCTGGTGCCGATTGCCCACCTGGCCAGATAGTTCCCACCAGCCCTGCTTGGGCACTTGCTTGTGGGTTTCACTTGTTCTGAACGGCCTTTCAAGGACACGAAGAGTCCCCAGGTTCTCTGGAGTCTTTTGGAAGTGCCTGCGTATCTGCCCCAGGTTCACCCACACCCAGAATGTGGAGGTTGAGTTCGACTCTTTCTTCCTGCTGAACTGTGTACGGCCGCGTCCCTCCCCTTCTGGGGTCCCAGCGCCCCGCTAAGCTGTCTCTTCCCAGGAGAACAAGACGCAGAGTGAAGACCCCAGGGCCCTGAGTGCGCTCCCCACACCGTCCCTCATTCTCTGACTTCACAGCTTGCCTCGAATTCGCGCAGGTGACACCCAGGACACCGGCCCCTCCACCCACTCTCACGCCCGCCCTAGATCTGGCCTGAGATGTTTGCAAACACGCGGCTGGCTCTTTTGGAAACCTTTCAAAACTGCCGCCCAGGAGCCGAGGCCGCCTTCCCCGAGGGCCCCGGGCCCAGGCATACCCGGCCCGGCTCGCAGCCCTTCCTGGTCCCCGCCATCCGGCCGGCCCCGGGCGGGGAGCCGGCGGGCAGGGCAGGGCAGGGAGAAGCCGGTCTCAGGAAGGCTGTCCTCTCCCACGGGGGGCTCTCCCTGGCTCCCCCGCGAGGACGAGCCTCTGTCTCTAAGCGACTTTAGTTGTTGCTGGTCTGCTCGGCCTCTGGAGGCCCTGATTCCTTCCAGAAGGCTCTCTTTCTTGTCAGGTTGCTAGTCTTCCGCGCTTTGTACAAGTAAAGAGGAGAAGAAAAGACGAAGGGTGTCCTTCTGCTGAAGTAAGCGAACCACTCGAGGAGGTCCCCACGTCACACGATGGGCGGGGCGCTCACGTTCTGCAGGAAGCGTGCTCGGTGTGCGTGCTTGGCGTGCGTGTGCGTGTGCGTGCTCGGTGTGCGTGTGCGCGTCACCGCAGAGTCGGGAGGAACCCTAAGTCGGATTTCTTTTCCGTTGGGGCTTTCTGAAGCCCGTCCTCTAACTGCCGTGTTTCCGGACTTCACCTTGCCTTTCCCAGATGGCGAGCCTGCCGCAGGAAGCGTCTCCCAACTGCCTGAGCGCCCGGCCGGGCACACGG
>PVHT021183665.1:24824-43131 GCA_004024745.2 Catagonus wagneri
ATTTTAGAATTTGGAATTTTAAAACCTGGAATTTCCAAATCACTTAATTCTCAATATGAATTATTTTCTTCAGCTAAAGCCTTCAAAACGGAGTTGCCACCTTAAACAAGAGAGATGATCTTCAAGTCTCGGACACACGTTGCCAAGCTGCTCAGATACTCCTGGCTCTAAACAGTCCTAGCCTTCAGGAATTTGCGTCTGAAAGGAACTCTACTTACTGCAGCCGTGGAAATCGTATCTGCACAGCTTTCCTAGGGCGGCCGTGATTCAGGCACCGCAAACCGGAGGCGTCCGGCAGCACAAGTCCGCTCTCCCCC
Organism: Catagonus wagneri; assembly: GCA_004024745.2. NCBI lineage: Eukaryota > Metazoa > Chordata > Mammalia > Artiodactyla > Tayassuidae > Catagonus > Catagonus wagneri. The sequence continues at coordinate 25,142 of PVHT021183665.1, forward strand.
AGGGCCGGGGGCCGGAGGTGGAGGCCCAGGCGCGGGTGGCTGGGGACCCCCCATCCCCAGGCTCCAGGGGAGGAGCCCTCCACGTCCCCAGCTCCTGGCGGCTCTAGACCCCTCGTTCCCATCCCCGCCGCTGCCACCGCTGGGCTTCTTCTGGGGAGGACACTCTGCTCAGATCGGGGCCCGCCTCCTCCAGGACGACCCCTCTCACTGATTACATCAGCGACCACCCTGACGCCAGATAAGGTGACCTTCCTGGGTGAGAGGGGTTAGGACTTTGGGGGGCAGGAGGGCCCCCAGTTCAACCCACAGCAGTGTGCGCTCCTTTTAATGTGCAGTTCTTGAACGTTCTTACTCAAACTGACTCCGATTTCGTGTTTATTAGCCTTTCGTGTTTCTTCTGCATGTCGGCTAGGGGGTCTCGGCCGGGACTCCTTACTTATGAATGACGGGAATGCAGCTCAAACTGCTAAAAGAAGTCCGCGGTTGGCATACCCAGAGGGTTCGGGCCGCGCTGGGCCCGGGTCCTCTCCCGGCGTCTCTCGACCACGGTCTCAGCACCGCTGCCTCGTGTGCCTTTGTCCTCGGGCAGCTCGACCCGTTCCCGGCAGTGACCGCTGACATCGCACCGGTTTAACAGCCCACAGGGAAGGCGTGTCTTTCCCCCACCGTGGTCCCAGCCGGGGGCCCAAGGAGACGCTTGTCGGCCACGTGTGTCCCAGCTTCACCGCTGTGGGCGAAGCGGGGTCAGGCCCTCTGAGCTCCCGAACTAGGGGAGGTTCCCGGCCGCTGCACCAGGCGGAGGAGACACAGGAGAAATCAAACGCATCCGCTCGGAGGGGGACCGCTTTTCTTATTTACGCTGAGAACTCTTTACATAGTAAGGACTTTAGCCCTTGACAGCTTTATTATACACGTGTTTATCTTTGCAGGGTTTTTCCTGGAGCTAAATGCTGCCTTTGGGTCTCGTCTCTACGGCACCCTCACCATAAGCTATCACTGTATGGTAATGTCCTATCAGAGGGTTTGTTCAGGCCACATTCTCTGGTGGCAGAAGAGAGAAAAACCCGTGGCTAGTAGGTCGATAAGCGAATTGGCATCACAAAGCTTATCTTCACGGGCTCAGACGTCACAGGTGAAGGCTGAAGCAAAGAAACCGTCTCAGCACCGAGCGAAAGAACAGCCGAGCCCACAGAGCGACCGTGGTTGTGCAATAAAGGACAGAGGACGCCGAGGGCCCTGCTCAGTCCGCACGACCTGATAAGGAATGCGACTTTGAACTCATTAACCTATGATCCGGTTATGGGCCACAGGGAACCGGAGCGGGTGCCCGGACGCTCCCGGAGGCTGCCCTGCCCGCGGCGTGGGAGGCCCTGCCAGGTGGGCCCTGGGCCAGGAGGGACCGAGGTCCAGCTCCCGGCACACCCCCCGTCCACGGAGAGCCCCCCCTTTCCAAGGTGCAGCCCCAAAGCCCGGGAGAACGTCCTTGCTGGCTCTGCCTTTCCTTTCACTGTCGGGGGCCCAGGTCACGCTATTACGTTTCAATTCAAGGGTGACAGAGCACCGTGAGGTTCCGGAAAAGAAGGCTGAACAACAAACTGGGCCCAAGGAGGACACAGCCGGCAGGACGGGCTGGCCCGCGGCCGGGAGAGAGGTGACGGCTGTGCGCAGTCACAGAGGCACCTGTGCCCCCACACAGGGGAGGCGTCCCTGGAGAGCGTGCAGAGCCACCCCCAGCATGCAAGCTGGCTCTGGCTACAGGGGCCCGAGCCCGTCCCTGTGCCCCTGGCCGGCCCGCACGGTCCCCTGGCTGCAGGAAGGGGGCTGGGCTGGCGGGGCCAGACACCCATCGAGGAGCACAGCAGGCAGGCGCAGGCCCAGGGCTGGCAGAGCAGCAGAGGGAGGTGGCTTGGAGGGGCCACAGGGAGGGGGCCGCGGAGGACAGGGTGTGAGCAATGAGGTGCGGGTCGCCTGAGACGGGAGACCCCCCTCCCGAAAAAGTAAACTTTGCGGTGGTCAGAGCCGACGCTGGGGGGCGGCGAGACAGACAGACAGACCCGTTCCTGGCCAGTGGCCTCGGTCTGCGGGCTGGAGGCCCTGGAGAGCTGCCTGAGAACCAGAAGCTCTGAGCCCGGTCTGGGCCCGAGGGCAGGAGGGCACGGGGCGGCCCAGCTCAGCATCGGCAAAGGGCCGTGTCCGCTTCCTCCGGTGGGGGAAGCCTGGCCAGAGTCCTCTGCAGCCCCTGCCGCCGCGGCTGGCCCTTCTCTCCCGATCCCCAGGCCTCAGAACGAGGGGTGGGCTTGGCCACGGTCGGGAGCAGTCCAGGGCCAGCTTCCCTGGGTGCGGGCCGGGACCATGGGGGGAGGGTCCGGAGAGGCGGGGGGGTCACACAGAGGCTGCCCCCAACCCCTCCTACTGCCCCCCAGGGCTGTTTTGGGGGGCCCCAATTTTGGGGGAGAAATGCAGGACGGGGTGGGGCTCGGCGTGGATGGGGAGTGGGCGGCTCACCCCCGCGGGCCTGCGCCCCAGGGAGGGGGTGCCGAGCGTCAGACCGGCGGCGCAGGTCCTGGGTCTGGAACAGAGGACACCAATTCTCTCGTACTCAGGACATGTGACTGAATTTTCTCTCTTTATAGCCTTTTCAGATAACTTCACAAGTCAGAAAAATGTCTGCAGCCCTTCATGGTGAGGCCGGCCGAGCCGGACCCAAGGCCTCGGCCCGGCACCCCCACCCTCCCTCTCCCGTGTCCCCGCGTGCATGGCCCCCGGCGCGCCCCCCCACCCCGGACCTGGCCTCCCGTCCAGCCGCCTCCCGGCCGGCGCGACAGAACTCATGCCAGCGGCCGCTCAGCCGGGCCCCGTGTAAACACGCCTGTTGCAGCCTGTGCAGGACGCTGCCCCCGGGGCCGCTGGACGTGCTTCCTGCCAGGAAGACCGTGGACCTGAGGCCAGTTAGGACAAGGTCAGCCAAGTTACTGGCCGTCGGCCGGCCGGCCTGGCCTCCACGGTCCCCTGGCTGCAAGAAGGGGCGGGGCCTGGGCCCCTGCGGGTGACGGGGAGGGGGTCTCGGTCCCGCAGGACCAGAAGGCCGTCGCCTTGCACTGCGGGCAGGGCCCCCCGGGCCCAGAGGCACGCCCCCCACCCCCCAGCAGCCGAGGGACGAGAGACCCCAGGACGGAGGCACTGGAGGCCTTAGCCGGCAGGCCGGGCGTAGGGGGCAGCGCTGAGGGGCCCAGGCTGGAGGTGGGAGGAGACACGGGGCCTGAGGCTGAGGAAGAGCCAGCAGGAAGGGGGTCGGGGCCGGGGGCTAGAGCCCAGGCCTCCCCCACGCTGGCTTTGAAGGAGTCTGAGAAGCTGCCTCCTCCTGCCCGAGTCCCCAGACCGACCGCGTAGCTGCAGCACCGACAGCGACTGTGCAGCGAACGCCAGGTTCTTTCCTTGGCGTGATTTCAGTGATTTTTATTTTATTTTGGAGCATACGATGCTGTGCTAGTTGCGAGTGCACAGCAAAGTGATTTGCTTGTACATGTGCGCGCGTCTCCTCTTTCTGAGATTCTTTTTCCGTGGTAGTTATTGCGGACCACGGGCTTCCCTGTGCCGCACAGCCGCCCCTCGGTGGTGGTCACCTGTTAGTAGGTGGCACTGCGTGTCTGTTAATTGCAAACTCCTAATTTCTCCCTCTCCTTCCCCTCCCCCGTCGGTACCCGTAGTTTGTTTTCTCAGTCTGTGAGGTGCCAGTTTCTTTTACATTGACCCTAAAAGTCACAGGATGGCAGAGGAGCCACCATATGGGGCCCGCAGGTGTTCCCGCACCTTTCCTGGCGCAGGACCACGCGGGAGCCAGTGCACTTGGAAGGCGGTCCCCTGGAGGCCTGAGCAAGGAGGGGTGTCGGGGGCTGGATGCCCAGCAGCCGGGAGGCAGCAGGCTGGGGGCCCCCAGGGAACACCCGTCTGCGGGGCAGCCACTGAAGCCGAAGGCCGGGTCCCAGCTCCTGGGTCCTCCGTCCAGGTTCTAGCTGATGACCACGCGCTCCGCCACTGTGACACCGTAAAGCTTGCCGCGAGCTGTGGGCCGGCCGCACTCTGGGGTTACCCAGTTCATGCTCATTTCACACAGAGACGGCCTGGCTCTGACCTTGTCCCAGCACTTCAGGGGCCCACCACGCCCTCCTGAGTGCCAGCCTTGAACCTGAGTCAGATGAGCGAGCCCCTGGCTCCAGGGCGACGGCTGCAAGGTGAGAGCAGACAATAGCTCACCTGCGTAGGCTAGCCCCCACCCCCCTCGCCCTTCCGTCCCTGCCCGAGGGTGTTCCCAGGGCGTGGACAGCTTCTTCCGAAACCCCAAGAGCAAAGTCCAAGCCACAGAGCTGGGAGCTGGTGGGGAACTCCGGGCCAGAGGCCGCAGCCAGCTCCCACCTCCCGCCCCTCCCTCCCCACCTCCTCCCAGGCCGTCCTGCAGTCACCTCCGCACAAACCACCTTCCCCAAACCCTTGCCTCAGGTCTGCCTTTGGGGCCTTGAGTTTGGGCCAAGGGGCTGGCTCTGAGCAGGCTTGGGGCGAGGGTGCTGAGCCGGGCACGCAGAGTGGGCTGGGTTCTCTGCTTGGCTGGCTGAGCCGTGAGGACAGGCAGGTTTACTCAGAGCCGGGCAGCGGGCGGGGAGCGGCGCTGTGAGCCCTTTATCCACAGACGTCGTCACTGCGTCACAGCAAAGCCTCCTGACACCCTGGGACGTCACCCTGCGTTCGCACCCTTCCTTTCTCGGGCCTGAGCCCAAGAATCCTTTTTTAGATGAGGTTGGAAATAAGCTCAGAGGCAGCTAATGGCTGATTTAATCCAGGAAAACGGGTGGAAGCTGGTAATGACGTTACCTGCCAAGAAAGTGGCCCTTAACAGCCACAGCCTTGACCTTGTGGGAGGCCCTCCAAGGGCGTCTTTGCCCCAGTGTCACTGGGTGCCCGCCTGAGCCTCTGCCTGGGGCCAGCGGGGCACCCTGGGAAAATTCGGAGCTTGGCATCCGGAGGCTTCCTGGAGACCCACCTTCAGGAACGGATGTATTTAAAAACCAAACTGAAATAAAAGGCAAGTTCCTAAGACATTATTTTCTGAGTAGTGGTTCCCAGAAGGCTGCCTTAAGTGGTGGGATTTTGGTGGTGTTTTTGAGCGCAGCCTAACCGAGCCCGTCCTGCCCAAAACGTCCTTGACTAAAAACGGGGGTGACATGCCAGCCCCCCAGCTCATCGGACTCCCGGGAGCACCACCACACTCAAAGAGGGGGACGGGCTCCCTACCTCTGCAAGGCCTGAGGCGATGGCTGCAAAGCCGTGTCCCCCGGCACGCGTGGTGCTAACCGGGGTGCCGCCAGGCCGCTGGCAGCCGGAGCAGGGACTGTTCTGCAAGCGTGTCTCTACGTCCAAATGAAAAACAAGGACAGCCCGCAGCCGCGGACCAGGCCCCACAGGTGTCCTGACCCCTGGCTACCCAGACCTGCCCCTGAAAATGGAAACCCCAGTCGGCGCCAGTTCTCGGGCCCAAGTGTGGTGGGGACACAGCGTGAGCTCAGAGAACCCTTGGTGGCATCTGTCAGCCCCCCCGGGGCTTCCTCCACCTGCATCCCCGCGGCCGAGCAGGAGAGCAGTGCCGGGGGTCCGGGCCCGGGCAAGCCCCCCACGTTCCCGGGACTCTGGAGACAGGAGGTCTGCGTCGATTCCGCAAGCTGCTTTTTCTGGTCTTTGAAAGTCTAGGCGATGAGCCAGCCTGTCTGCAAAAGACACTGCGGGGCCGCGGGGCCGGGGGCGGCCAGGCCTGGCTGGGGCCCGAGCGGGCACAGGGCGGCCGGGCCGGGGCCCGCGCTCTCCCCGCCCCGCCTCCTCCAGCCCCCGGCCGCTCCCTTCGGAGCTCTGCACGGGGGTGAGGACGAGCACCAAGTCCCACCTCGGGGATGCGGGCAGCATGGGGGACATGCTCGCTCATTTCCCGAAAGTTCTTTCCCGTGTGGAGAGCTGCGTGAACCCTGGGCATGTGCTCTGACGCTCGGGCTTCCCCAGATTCCTGCCGGTCAGGCCGACGTCGGCCAGGCCCCCGGTCGGTGGGAAGGACTCGGTGCACTCGTCCTCTGTGCTGTCTCCTACCGTCCGATCTAAAAGATGAGCACGCTGGGCAGAGTGTCCTTTCAGCACTGCCCTCGGCTGCCCAGGCCCACGGGCTCCAGGTCTGGATCTGGCCGTGGTCAGGAGGCGTGGTGTTGAAGTGGCTCAGAGTGGCCTGGGGTGGCCCGGGTGGCCCTGGCGGTCTGATGGGACCCAGGCTGGTCCGGTCCGAGGCGGTCCCTCCCACAGGCGCAGGCTGCTCTTCTCGCTCCGTCCCGGGCAGCCCTGGTCCGCGCTGGCCTTGGTCCAGGCAGGCGCCCCCTGAGCCCCGCCGTCTGCCCTCCCAGCCCCTGCTCGGCGGCCGACCTACGGGAGGACCCAGCGGCAGCCAGCCATCCCTCGGTGCCTGGCCCTGGGCGAGTGCTCCACCCCATTGTCACCTCCCTCACCCCACACCCAACGGCTCTCGTCACCTCCACTTTGCGGAAGAGCAGGCGGAGGCTGGGAATTGGCCCGCCGCTGCGGGAGTGGGGAGGAGCCAGGAGTCACACTGCGGCATCTGCCTGAAGCTGACGCACCGCCGTCAGCCTCCAGGCATTGCCAGCTGCCTCTCAGAAGCCTCCATCAGAGGACGGACGTGGCGAGGACCTGCAACCACTCCTCTCTGACAGCTCCAGAGCAGAAACGCTGGCTGCGGGCATCAGGGACAGACTCAGATGAGATCTGTTCACTGTGCCCGCCCGGGGCTGGCTGTCAAGGGCTCTGCCCAGCTTGGCCAATTGGGCTCCAGGCCAGGCCCGGCCACCGACTGGTGGCGGGGCCCAAGCACGTCCCTCCCCACCAGCCCCGCTTCCTCGCCCGCCGGAAAGTTCCCAGACCCCTGCCTCTCCAGCCCCGAGCTCTCAGAAGTGCCCCCTCCCAGGCCTGCAAGCAGGAGCCCAAGCGGGGCCCGGCAGCTGGACCAAGGACAGAGGGGCTGACGGCCGGCAGGCCGGGTCCCCGCTCCTGGGGACACCCAGTGCGACTGGAGGCAGGTTCTGACTGTCTCTGGTGCCCTGGGCAGTTTTCCGTGAGCCCCCCCGCCCCCCATCAAAAGCGTCCTCAGCAAAGGTGCACCCAGAACCCTGGGGGCAGGGCCGAGCCAGACGGGCCCTGGAGACTGTGGGACGCCAGGGACGGGGGTAGAGATCTCCCCAGACGAGAAGGCCCGGCGTCAGTGGCAGCTCAGAAATGCGACTCTGTCCGACCCCCGGGCAGGACAAGCAGAGGGCCAGCCCCTGACCCCTGTCCAGAAACAAAACCCCACCAAGAGGATTTGAAGATCGGCTTGGCTTTTATCAAGGATCCGGGGGTTGATGGGCAGCATCTCATCCGGTAAACAGGGCTCCAGGGGCGGAACAGGCGGGCGGTTTTAATGGGCAGAAGGAGGGCAGGGCAGCAGGTATGAATGAGAGAAAAGAAAGGCTGCTTTCCAGCCAGGCCCCGCTGCTGGAGCTCCGCCCGCCGCCTGCCGCCCCGCCTGGCCCCTTCCCCCTCCGAACCACCTCCAACTCCCGCCCACGCCCCCCCCTTGCCTCCTGACCGCCTGGTGCTCCCACCCCCCGGGGGGGGGCTGCGTGGCGGGCCGCGCCCCTCCTCTGCGAATCCCTGGCGCTCAGGTTTCCCCCAGATTCCCGCCGGTCAGGCTGACATCAGCCAGGCCCCCCCGATCGCTGGAAGGGACTCAGCTCCTGATCTGCCGGCGTCACCGCCCCCGAAACTCATGAACCTTCGTGTGAAAACACTCCCAGGAGCTCCCGGGGCAGCAGCGGGTTAGAGAGCCCGCACTGCCTCCGCCGTGGCACAGGCTGGATCCCTGGCTGGGGGCTTTCACATGCCCCAGGCGCGGCCAAAAAAAAAAAAAACAACACGGAACACAGGACTCCCTGCACGGGCCTGGCCACTTCCCAGCCCTGGGGGCGGCTCTCCCGTCCATGGACTGACCGGCTCAGCCCCCAGCCCCGCAGTCCCCTGCAGGTGCGGATCCGGTGCCCTCGCTGGCTCCCCGTGGCCCTGGCTCCGCTGCCCACGTCCCGTCTCGTTGTGGGGAGGTTCAGCCACGGGGCAGCCGCTGACGCAGAGCCAGGGCTCTCGAGGGGGCTGCTTGGGGGCGTCCTCAGAGAGGAGCCGGCCCTGGGGAGGGCTGCTTCATTGATACCGCTGGGGCCTGCCCGTCGCCCTGGGGCCACCACTTTGAGCGCCCTAGACAGTGCAGCGTGAAGGGGCGCCCCGGGCCCCGCCCTTGGACCAGCAAGACTCGGCAGCAGCTTCACGCAGCCTCTTCTGTGCTTGAGGCTGGGGCGCCGGGTCTTCTCGTTCCAAACTCCCCCCAGCGTTTGCATCCCACCCCTGCTTCTGTTCCAGCACATTCTGGGGAACGGCTGCCGGAGCCACACCGCCAGCGCTTCCGCTGCCTGATCCTGTAATCCCTTCGGAACAGGTGGCCCCTGGACCGAGCGGGCCTGCCGGGCCCGAGCGTCCTCACCCGTCCCCACCGCCCCCAGCAGCCGCTGACTCAGTGTCGCCAACCTGAGTGCTGTCCTCTGAGGATGCCTTGGTTCGCGGCTGCTGTGGAATCCAACCGCTGCGTCTGCGGAGGCCGTGTCGCGGCCACGGCGCCCCTCCTCCCTGACCCCTCCCGTCCCCAACGCCCCAGCCAGCGCCCGCGGGGCTGCAGGAGCGCCCGAGGCTGCAGAGGAGGCAGCGCCACCCCGGCTTGTCGTCCCCCCCCATCACCGCTGCTCGGTACCCCCAGGGACCAAACCCAGGATGTGCCTGAACAGGGGAGGCCGACCCACGGAAGCGACAAGGGACCTGGCCTCACCTCGCCCGAGGAGGCTGCTCCTGGCACAGACGGCGCAAACCCTCGCTCAGACCTCCTCGGGGCAGGACAGGAGGGAAGAGAAGCAGAACTGGGGGGTCCCCTTCTCGGGGTTTCTCAGCGTCCTCGGGGTCAAGCTCTTCCTCCAGGGACAGAGGCTCAGGCAGCAGGGGTCAGCACCCCCAGCCTGAGGCACCACGGTCACGGCAAGGTCGGCCGTGAGCCCCTGCCCCCAGCGGAGGAGAGATCACCCCCCGAGCCAGGGCCCGGTCAGTGTCGGAGCAGACACACGCCAGAGGCAGTGGCGCTGGAGGCCGGCTGACGCAGCCCGGGACGTCCCCACAGGCCACGGGGACAGGTGGCAGGTTAGGCTTCCGGTCAGCAGATCTGACCTCAAAGCGTGGCAGATCCGTTTCTGGTCAGAGGCCCCAGGACCAGACCGGGCCCTGGGAGGCTGGGGAGCAGGTGACCCCGAGTGCGTGCCCCACGCCAGCCTCCGGACCTGCTGCTGGGCACGCGCTCTTCCTCCCGGAGACCCCGGCCCCCGCGGCGTTGGGGGGGGGTCTGGGCTGAGCCTGGTCACATGGCTCAGCTGGTTCCGCGTCTGGGTCTTGACTCAGACCCAGGTGGGCGAACCCACATCCTCATGGATACTAGTCAGCCTCACTAACCACTGAGTCACGCAGGGAACTCCCGGTGCAGATCTTAATTTAAAAAATACCTTATTGGAGTTCCCGCTGTGGTACAGAAGGTTAAAGATCCGGCGTATTCTCTGCGGTGGCTCAGGTCCCCGCTGAGGCAAAGGTCAGTCCCGAGCCCAGGAACTTCCACATGCCATGGGGTGTGACCGAAAAAAGAAAAAAAAAACTACTTCATGGCTAAAAAATGCTAACCACAAAAAATAAATAAATAAATAAATAAATAAATAGAAATAAAAAATGCTGACCACCACTGAGCCTCAGCAAGTCGTAACCTTTCTGCAAGAGTCACATCAAAGACTGCTGATCATGGACCATTGTAATGAATTTCATACTCATGAAAATGTTTGAACTATTGTGAGAATTAACAGAATGTGGCCCAAAGACGTGAAGTGAGCAAATGCTATTGGAAAATGGTTCCAACAGACTTGCTTGACTCAGGGTTGCACAAACGTTTGATGTGTTGCTGTAGTTGTTTTAAAGCTTTCTCTGTGAAGCACAGTGAAGCAACACAAGGCATGGCTGGGTTGTGTTTCTAAGATGAACCGTGTGGACACATGTAACTTACCCAGCACTCCTTGTTCTCTGCTGTATACTATTCCACTGGGGACACTCACACAATCCCATATGGTGTCACTGGCGATGACCCGAGGGCCTGGAATAGTCTTCCGTGCATGTCCTGGTCTGCGTGTGGCTGCTCCAGGCTCTGTACCCACCTCAGGCCCCTCCCTCCGGCTTCCGTTGTTCAACCACTGGGCAGAGCTTGGGCCGCAGACCAGGAATGGGGGCTGTGGGGCTGGCAGAGCACACAACAGGTGTCCGGTCGATGAGTGTACATTCCCCGAGGTCATCGATCAGTTTCTTGACCAGCGTAGCTGGGTTCGCAAGGCAGTGGGCCCTCCCCAGCAGAACAAGCCTCTGCCTTGACAGCCCCTTTCCAGTCTCTCTGAGCGTAGGCAGGTGGGGTCAGAGGACACGAGCAGCAGTGGGGCCGGCAGAGGCCAGGCGGCCCACCTCCCTTGAGGCTGTAAAACGGGCCCGGGGGGGTCGGAGGCGAAGGCCTGTGCCTTCTCTCCTGACGTCTAGAGAAGGACCCGCTGTGGTCTGCCAGACAACTGCAGGTGGATGCTTTTGCAAAATACAGTAAAAAGGAACAAAACGGAACTTGAAACAGAGAAGCAAAGTATTCAGACTGGAAGGCCAGCTATCGAGACACAGGGCCACAGTCCCGACGGCTATCGACGTCTCAGGGTTGGGGTTAGTCCTGCTGTGGGGCAACGATAAGCGGTTCCCAGGGGCCTCAGTGGCCACCTCCGCACGGCCGCGCTGCCCGGACAGGCCGGACGTCCACTGCTCGCGGCCCAGCCTCCTGAGTGAAGAAGGAAACAAGTGCCAGCGCCCGCTCCCGGAGTCCGTGGGCGCCCAGCTCTGTGAGCTGCTGCGGCCGCTGGGGGTGGGTGGCTGGGAGGCGGCGCGCACAGGGGCCTGGCCTGCCGCACCGGATGGCAGGAGCCGGACCCGGACCGCAGGCGCACCTGCCGGGGGCGTGTCGTTCGGGGGGTGAGTGTTTCGAAGTCACACGCTGCAGTGGGTTGAAGACTGCGCCCCCGTCCCCACCCGAATTTGTGTCAACTCAGAAGTTGGGAGCGCTCTCTGCAGGGGGTCCCAGCGGAGGGGGTGGGCCCTAGCCCCCTAGCCCAGTGCCCGCCGTTCTACGAGAGGAGGGGCGTTTGGACACAGGAGAGGCCACGTGACACCACAGGCAGTGACGCAGCCACACACCAGCAATCGCCCGAGACCACCAGCAGCGCCGGGAGCAGGAGGGGGCAGGAAGGACCCTGCCTGGAGCTGCTGGAGGGAGCGGAGCGCTGGACGTGGGCTTCAGACCTCAGGCCCTGGAACCGGCAGAGGGTAGATTCTCCTGTTTCCGTTTTTGCTTTTTAGGGCCGCACCTGCGGCATACAGAGTTTCCCAGGCTAGGGGTCGAATCGGAGCTGTAGCTGCCGGCCTACACCACAGCCACAGCAACACAGGACCCGAGGTGCGTCTGTGACCTACACCACAACCCATGGCACTGAGCGAGGCCAGGGATCGAGCCCACATCCTCATGGATACCAGTCGGGTTCCCGCCGAGCCAAGACGGGAATTCCCAGATCCTCCTGTTTTAAGTCTGCAGTCTAGGTACCTGCTGCGGCAGCCCCAGGCGGCTGATGCAAAAATGTCCAGCTGTCAGGGGACACCCGTCCTTGGAGGCGGGAGCTTCTGCATCTCCCGGGCTCGTCTGGAGCCCTCCTCGCCGTGGCCACCACTCGCTGGAGCTGACGGTGGGAGGCTGCCACCTCCTAGGGAGCCGACCCTGTCCCCAAAGTGCCCCCCAACACCTGGCCACTCCAGCACCCCACCTGGCAGGCGCAGCATGGGCCTGCCACCCGTCTCTCGCTCACCGTTATGCCCGGAGTGGGGGTTGGGGCCGCACCGGGGTTTGGCCCCTCACTGGCCTTGAAGTGACACCGTTCCCCAGGCCAGCTGCCCGGCCCCAAAGGAAAGTTCTAGAAAAACACGCCGCCAGACTCCTCTCTGACGGGTGTCCTATGATTTCCAGCAAAACCACATTCCTTCAAGCCCACCAGGCAACCTGGAATTAAAGACCAAAGATAGCAGGTGGTGTCACTGGGGTCGCTGGTACTGCTGTGGGGGGTGACTGGACACCCCACTGGGAACAGCCCCCCAGCACCCAGGACCCGACTGCTGAGTACCCAGCGGAAACCAGTGTGGTGCCCTAAACGCGTGTGTGCGTGAAGGCTGGGAGCAGTCTTCGTTCTCCAGTCTTACTCGGAAATGGGGACCGCCCCGATGTGCCCCACCCACCGAGGAGGAAGTGCCTGGTGTCTGTCTTTGGCCGCACAGCCCTGCGGAAAAAGAGCCGACCACCGCTGCCCAGGGCTGCCCGGGGACGTGGTGCTGCGTGATGGAGCGCCTCCGTGCCTGAAGTCCAAGAACAGGAGGACAGGGTCCGGCAGAGGTCAGAGGTCAGGGGTGGTGACTGGGAGGAGAGGGGGCACGAGGTGCTGTCAGCGGTGTGGGGGCCCCTCGCTGTTGCCCCACACGGATGGTGGTTACGAGGGTGTAGACCGGTGAAGCCGCGTGAGCCGGACCCAGAGGACTTTGCGCCTCTTATGGACGCAGCCCCACCTGGACGTCAAAGGGCTCGTAAACGTCATTCCAGGAGTCTCTGCTTCTGCCTGGAAAACCACGGGCGGGGAGCTGGGGAGCGGTGCCCAGGAACCGCCGGGCGCCCGCTGGTCTTGCCCAGATTCTCTCTGGGAGCCTCAGGTGAACAAGCTGGCGTCAGGGTGACGGAGACCTGGTGGCCTCGTGGCTGAGCCCCCCACCCCTGCTCCGCAGAGGCAGGCACAGAGCTGGCTGTCCCCACAGGCCCAGTGTCAGCTGTGTGTGTGGTGTGCAACCGCTGACGGCTCGGAGCTTCAGGGACCAGGTGTGCGGGCTGTGGCTCTAGGGTGCCTACAGCCGCCGGACGACAGTGGCCACGCTGCCTGACCACGGGCGGCCCCCAGAGCTCTGGGGACCCTCTGCCTGAACAGAAGGATGAGGATGGTCCCAAGGACACGGTGACATGGGGACAACGAGAAGTTCCCAGGACCAAGACGTGGGGGGGCTTCTGAGCGAGAGGCCAGCATGAGGTGACGGGGGAGGAGGCAGGAAGGGGACCGCGGGGGAGACGGGCCAGGCGGAGGAGCCCACCCCCACGCAGCGCCCCTCCCCCCAGCCGGGACCCCAGCCAGGTCCTCACCCCGTGCGAAACTGGAGAGACGGGAAGATTCGACTACGAGGCCACGCCGAGCACCTGCCCGGGGCCAGCAGGCAGCGGTGACCCGTCTTCACGCACGGGGCGGCCTGACGCCTGCACGAAGCCGGGGAGCGGAGACCCTCATCTTCCACAGGACAGTTTGGGGGTCTCCTTGCGTTAACAGCCCCAGTGTGCGTGGCCGGGTCACAGACCCCCAGAGCTGGGGCCGCACTGCCCCGGGCCGAGCACCTTCTGGGCGGGAGGCGAGGCCAGACTTATCTTCCTCACAGCGGATGCCTTTCTAAATCAGGGCTTTCCGAGCAGCCTGGCTGCTTGAATGGTCAGACGCGGCCTGGTTGTGCCAGACTGGTCGGCAGCTCTGGGTTCAATCACCTGCCACGTCTCGCTCGTCCCCCAGGGACCATCTCTGATGGAAGTGTCACTGCCGCCCAGCTGCTGGACAGACAAGCTGAGATGTCCTGTCGGTCAGGAAGACCGCAGCCAGAGCTGGATCCCAGGGGGACCTGGGAAGCACCCGTGACGAACAGCGGCCCAGGAAACAGTGAGGCCCCCCGGTCGGGTCTAAGAGTCGTGTTTAAACCCTGCTGCCGAGGGCAGACTCGCCACCCGCAGGACGGCAGCGCCCGCCACCCAGGAAAGAAAAAAAACCTCTGTCCCAGAGCGGGCTGCGTTTTCTTAGAATCCACCTGAATTTTTTGTGCCAAGTTTAGACCTAGCCTCAAGTAGCACAAAAACCACAGGAGAAGATGATTGAGTAAATTTAACTCCACACACACTCTTAACACACTCTGCCTACCCTTGGGGTGTGTCTGAAAAGCTGAAATCCCAAAACTTCTTTCTCAAAGTAAAAAAATAAAGTATAAGCTTTTGACGATGAGTTTTACAAGACCTTGAATCTGAAACAGCAAATGAACTGAAATTGTTCCTGATTCTAAAAGACACACTTTTGAAGTTCCCTTCGTGGCTCAGCAGTTAACGAATCCGACTAGGAACCATGAGGTTGCGGGTTGGATCCCTGGCCTTGCTCAGTGGGTTAAGGATCCGGCGTTGCCGTGAGCTGTGGTGTAGATTGCAGACGTGGCTCGGATCCCGCGTTGCTGTGGCTGTGGTGTAGGCTGGTGGCTACAGCTCCGATTCGACCCCTAGCCCGGGAACCTCCATATGCTGCGGGTGCAGCCCTTAAAAGCAAAAAAATAAAAAAATAAAACACAATTTTTCGCCAAGCCCCCGGTCGTACGGGGAGGTAACCGGCGGGCGAGAAGCGGGACGCTCAGGACAGAGGGCCTGTGGGCTCCAGAGTCACAGGTGCAGGGCTGGAGGGGCGGGGGCAGGGGGCCTGGCCGTGGGTCACGGGGCCGCCAGAGTTTCCGCTGCACGCAAGTGCCCCGGCAGCCAGCTGACCACGCCCGGCACCTCCTGGCCCCTCTCACACCCTTCTCTTCATGCCCGGGGTTTGCTTGGTTCCCGGTTGTAGGAGGCATTCGTGGACCCACTTCTCAGATGGGGACACTGAGGAACAGACAAAGCTCTTGCTTGATCCCAGGTCATGCGGCAATTTAGGGCCCCCTCTGCGCCACCTCCTACGACCCCCCGTGTCCCTCTACACCTGCCTCCTACAACCCCCTCCCCACCCCGCCCCCATGTCCCCTGCCGTGTCCCCGTCCTCGGCTCCCTGGCCATCCTCACCACCCCCGCCCCCGCCTGGCAGTCCAGAGCAACCTTCTAAGTAAAGGCCAGTGTTTAAGTAAGAAATGGGAGTTCCCGTCGTGGCGCAGCAGTTAACGAATCCGACTAGGAACGATGAGGTGGTGAGTTCGATCCCTGGCCTTGCTCAGCGGGTTAACGATCCGGCGTTGCCGTGAGCTGTGGTGTGGGTCGCAGATGTGGCTCAGATCCTGCGTTGCTGTGGCTGTGGTGTAGGCCGGCGGCTACAGCCACGATTCGACCCCTAGCCTGGAAACCTCCATGTGCCAGGGTGCGGCCCTAAAACCAAAAATAAATTAAATAAATAAATAGATAAATAAGAAATGGTCCTTGTACCGCCTGGACTCCCTTTAAGACCCTGAATCTAAAGAGAAAAGACAGCACTTTGAAGATCGCTGGCGTCTGTGCCCTGCGGCTGTGCCCTCTGGCTGCAGGCGGCCGGGGTCCCCTGGCACATGAGGCAGGGAAGCAGGCACGAGCCACCCCGAGGAGAAGGTCACGGCCTGGCCTCCCGGTCACAGAGGGCCGTGGCAGCCCAGGCCAGGCCAGGCCAGTGACCGAGCATTTCCCAGGCCAGGGGCAGCAGGAGCGGCGGGGGGCACAAAGGCCCAGACCCCGCGTGCAGAAGGCACGTGCCCCCCACAGGCCTTCCTCCCGGTGGGAAGCTCTGGGTTTAGGCAGAGCCAGCTGGTGTGGGGAGGGGTCTTCACTTCAGGAAACACAGAGCTGGGAGTTCCCCTTGGGGCTCAGTGCTAACGAGCCCGACTCGTATCCATGAGGACTCGGGTTCAAACCCTGGCACATTAAAGATCTGCTATTGCCCTGAGCTGTGGTGTTGGTCGCAGATGCGGCTCGGGCCCTGTGTTGCTGTGGCTGTGGTGTAGGCCAGTGGCTGCAGCTCCAATTCAGCCCCTAGCCTGGGAACCTCCACATGCGAGGTTGCGGCCCTTAAAAAAAAAGACCAAAAAAAGAGAAAACACAGAGCTCACTTTAGGGGAACCTCATATCAGGAATGAGAGTGCGGGGCTCCCCGCGGTGTCCGGGGAGCCGCCCTGCCCCACGGCCTCCCGTCGGGACTAGAACCCCCTGCATGCGAAGACACGGGGCTTCACAGGGCTCCGGCGACCCCACTGGCGGCCCAGCAGCGCCTGTCGTGGTCACTGGTGGTCTAGGGGGGCCCCACCAGCTTTTAGGCTTTACCCCCCAGTTCTGCCCCGCTGCATGGCCTCGAGCAAGTGGCCACGCCGCCTCTGTGCTCTCGTCTGTGAACGGGCAGAGGAAAGCCAGCTCTGGCTAAAGAGTCAGCGCTGAAATCTCAGGGGATGCCTGAGAAAGGGGCGGACGGAGGTACGGTAGACGCGGCCCAGTGGCCGCCCTGCAGGAGTCCAGACAGGCCAGGGGGAGGGGGGGGTGGGGAGCAGCAGGATGAGCCCCGGACCTCAGCGCTGTGCTCCCCACAGGGCCCAGGCTCCCAGGACAGCAGACGGCAGCCCTAGAGCAGCCCATAGGTCTCCCGCTGGCCCGCCCCTCCAAGCACAGGGACACCGCCTGGAGCCCCTGGAAGGGTCATCTGGGACCAAACCCTAATAACAGACCTGTGCCCTGAGCCCTCGGCCTGGCCAACACGGGTGCTGGCTGCAGGCCTGACCGTCCTGCACTCAGAAGCCCCGGGGTTCCAGCTGCGGCAGCCTGAGCCCCCAGCCCTGCCCAGCAGGCCCCACGCGGCTCTGTCTCAGGCTGAAGGCCAAGGTCCCATCAGGCGGCCCCACGAGACATCACTGTCAGGCTCGTGACCCGTGAAGGGCCCGGTCCAGAGACAGCCTGAGCCCAACGCATCACGCCGCCAACCTGGCGACCAACCAGGGCTTGACCAGAGCGCAGGGCCCCTCCCCCAGGGACCCCCTGCCCTCTGCCCGGAAAGCTGGGCAGCCGGTGACAGCCACTCCCCAGGAAGTCTCCTCCCTGGCCCGCCCTGCTCCGGCCACCCCACCCCCGCTAGGTCCCCAGGCAAAGGGACGCCCAGCAGCCCACCCGGGAGACCCGAGACAGGTTGGGCTTGTCGCCCCAGCTGCGTCCACGGCAGACGTCCTGAGGACTCGTCCCCTTGACCAGGGCGAGCGGGTCCCACAGACGCCTTGTCAATGCTGCCGCCACTGTCACTGGCGGCGCAGTCTCACCAACACCGCCTCCACCAGCACACTGTCGCCATTGGTGCCACCATGACCGCAGCCCTCAGCGCTGGCAAGAGGAGCCTGGCACACAGCGTGCCCGTTACTCATCCGCTCACTCACCACGTGCGGTCTCAGTGCAGCTCCAAGCTCTCCCGGGCAGCAGCCAGCTCGCTGGCCATTCGTGGGGCACCCGGGGACCAGGCCCAGAGCCAAGCCCCGGGAGGCCCCATGAAGATGGAGTGAAGAAGGAATGGGGGGAGGCGAGCCGAGTGGGAGGGAGGACGGGGGACGGGGGCCCTGGCCTCTTGGCCACACGTCCCATCCGTGACCCAGAAAAGAGCCTGGGATTGCTAAGAGCTGGACAGGAGGTGCCGTAATCCGGACTTCTCCTTCCTTTCAAATTCAGACTCCAGGAGTTCCCGTCGTGCCTCAGCAGAAACGAATCTGACTGGCATCCAGGAGGATGCAGGTTCGATCCCTGGCCTTGCTCAGTGGGTTAAGGATCCGGCCTTGCCGTGAGCTGTGATGTGGGTCGCAGAAGCGGCTCAGACCCCACGTTGCTGTGGCTGTGGTGTAGGCCGGTGGCTAGAGCTCCTGTTAGACCCCAAGCCTGGGCACCTCCACATGCAGCGGGTGCAGCCCTA
>PVHT021183665.1:50671-62022 GCA_004024745.2 Catagonus wagneri
AGGAAGGCCTTGGAGGTGGACGGAGGTGGACGGAAAAGGTGGCCCCAGCACGGCCTGCCTTCGGGAAAGCTGGCTGTTCAGGTGCCATGTGTTCCTTTTACGTGTAAGCGGTTCATCTTCAAGCGTCTAAAGTGCTCAGGCCAGCCGGGTCAGGAGGCACAGCCACACCAGCCGCCTCAGGCCCCAGGCTCCGCTGTCTCCCAGCCTTCCACTTGCCAACGGGGGAACTGAGGCTGGGAGGGCGGGCGGCGCGCGCGCGGTCACGCGGGCCCTTCCCACCTTGGCTGGCCTGAGACCCAGGCTGGGCCACCAGTCCCGCGTCCTCCAGTGACACCGGGCACCTGCGGATCCCAGAGACAAAACCGATCACACTCTTGCCACACCGCTGTTCTCCACTCAGGTTTTTCCCCGTAAGAACGTAAAGGAAACAGGTTTTCCTCCCATTGTGCCGGCCGTGCATGTTCCTCCGAGGTTCGCTCTGCCAAGAGGAAGGTTCGAGGCTTCGGCCCAGATCAAGGCCCCCAGCCTCAGGGTTTCCCACGGCTGCCACGGCCTCACTGCCGACGGGAGAACGTGACCTCTGGCTGGGGAAGGACCCGTGTGGCTCAGCCAGGCCCGCGCCGCCCTCCGCGAGCAGCAGGGCGTGCTCTGGTGACACCCCGCTGTGCCACAGCCGTGCCGAACCCCCCGCCGCAGCCTCACCTGGCCTCTCGCCCCCGGGCCCAGCGCCGAGACCCTCCTCTGCAGCCCACCGGCCGTGCCAGCCGTGAGCCACCCTCCTCCCTGTAGACGGTGTCAGATTTGCTGCCCGGACCTTTAGGCGCTTTTCTGCCCTTATCCCTCCGCATGTCCTCCCCCCACCCGCAGCTGAAGGCCGATATCCGGACGGCTGGGCAGGATTGCGGGTTTCCGAGTCAGGCCCTAGCATCTGCTTCTTAGCCTTGTCTGGAGCTCGGCTTCCGAAACCCTAGCGTCACCCCCAACATCTGTTTAGTATCCGCGGTGGCAAAACCATCCTCAGTGCTCCCAAGAGATGAGCTTGCTGAAGCATGGCACTCACGGGCCGGGGACTCGGGCCCAGCCCTCCGTGGGTCCCCACGTGCCAGGCAGTGCATGGAGCCACGTGGCTGTGATCCAGCTTCCTGGAACTTCTCTTGCAGGGAAAGACTTTGGCCAGAGTGGAGGGTGCTTACATAACCACGTAACCCCAGGCGACTGAAAGGTAAGCTGAAACACACACAAATCTAGGAAAGCCAGGTCACAGGGGGGGGCTGCCAGGACCTGCCACGGCACTGCCCCTAGATTTGGAGCAGAACACGGGCTTGGCCAAACCCCACAACCATCCCCCAGTGCAGGCTGGAGCCCACGGCAGGGGATCAGCTGCTGGAAGCCTGCGTCCCCGAGCTCCCAGCCCACGCGGAGCAGAGCCCAGCGCAGGGGGACACACACAGTTGTGTCCGGGAGCTGCAGCTGGTCACCCCACGCCCTCCATCCGCTGTGGCGCCCCGGGAGGGCCAGAGAGACCCCACAGAGTGCCCAGTGGCTTCTGTGGCCGCTGAGGCAGCTTTGCATCTGGAGTCAAGCCCCTCGGGGCTGGGCCCCACCCGCAGAGCTGCCCGCAGAGCTGGTTGTTGGGAGGGTGCACTGCGGTGTGTCCCCAGCCCGCAGCTATCTCCAGCCAGCTCAGAAACTCACCAGAGTCACCCACTGACCAACCTCTCTATGGCTATTTACCAGGAAGACGGGGAAAAGAGAAACTTCTGGATGTAATAATTTGAGGTATGAAGGAAATGGTTTTCCCTGATTTGATTAATATCATATTTCTTAGAGTTCCCGTCATGACTCAGTGGCTTAAGAACCTGACCAGTATCCGTGAGGATGCGGGTACAATCCCTGGCCTCGCTTAGTGGATTAAAGATCTGGCGTTGCCGTGAGCTGTGGTGCAGGCTGCAGATGCGGCTCGGATCCCTCGTTGCTGTGGCTGTGGTGTAGGCTGGTAGCTGCAGCTCTGATTCAAACCCTAGCCTGGGAACTTCCATATGCCGCAGGTTTGGGCTCTAAAAGAAAAAGAAAAACAAAACAAAACAAAACAAGATTATATTTCTTGCCATTAGGAGGAATGGAGGTTTTCAAATACAGGTGAAGCTGATTCTCTGAAGAATACAACTACAATTTACACACACACATGGAGTTCCGGTCGTGGCTCAGTGGTTAGCGAACCCACCTAGCATCCATGAGGACGCGGGTTCAAGCCCTGGCCTCGCTCAGTGGGTTAAGGATCTGGCGTTGCTGTGAGCTGTGGTGTAGGTTGGCAGTTGTAGTTCCGATTTGAGCAGTAAAAAGCAAAAAAGAAAAAACAGAAAAAAAGAAATCGTTTTTACACTCCTGAATTCAGTGGCCTGAAAATACTGTGCCGGCAACACCCACTGGAATGCCTGTGTGCCGCCTGGCGTGGGCTTCTGCTCCCGGTGTAGGGGACAGCCTGGTAGGGCTCAGGGGCTCACCCCAGCAGGGGCCGGAGCACGGCCCTGGGGGGGCTCCGTCACTCACAGAGCGAGGGACGAGGGTCCCTGTGGGCTGAAGCCCGGGGGAGAAGCCCTGCAGAGGACGAGCCGGCGGAGCGGAGTCCTGCGTCTGTGTGTCGGTCTGGTCCTACCCTGGGCCCCCAGCCCAGCCCTGCTCTGGACTGATCACGGCCCCAAAGACCTTGAGGGCGGGACTGAGACCTCGGCCCACAGCGGCTGAGATGGAACCCGTAGTCTCACCTGACCAGACTCATTGCCTGTTTTCCAAAAAAAAAAGGAAAAAGAAAAATCAACATTTTCCACACACCAAGTGAAATTAGAGAAAGACAGACATCACACAATATCACTTTTATGTAGAATCTTAAAAAGGATGTAAATGAACTAACTTGCAGAACAGAAACACACTCACGGACTTTGAAAAACTTATGGTTACCAAAGGGGATGGGGCGGGGGGGGTCACGGACGGGGCGTGTGGGGCTGGCGCAGGCGCACTGAGGTCTACGGAGTGACCGGCCAGTGGGCACCTGCTGTACAGCACGGGGAGCTCCACCCGAGATGCTGCGATCATCCGCGGGGAGAGGATCTGAGAGAGAACGGCTGTGTGTGCGTCGTCACCGAGTCGCTCTGTTGTGCCACAGACATGATCGCAGCCTTGTCCATCCACTCGACTTCAATGCAAGCTTAAGAAAAATCTTCCAGAGCATTTCGACAAGACCCAGAGTCTACGCAACATGATACTGACACTGTTCAGACACCATCCCAAATTGACATTTTGGAACAACAAAATTCTCAGGAATTCTCTGACAAGGACGCTCGAGCGCCTGTGTAAGCAGGCTCCACGTGGCAAAGGAAAATGCGTCTGAAATGAATGGAAAGTTGGAAATTTTCAAGAAAGAAATAGAAACTGCAAAAAGGAAATGAAACTTCAGAGCTGAAAGAAAAGAATATCTTAAAATTTAAAAAATCCTTGGATAGACTTTGTTCAAAGGCATTTTCCCATACTGAGGTGTGGGGAAGTCACTCTGGCTGCTACGTGAGTTCATTCGCATCCCGTGGTGACCACAGCGGCCTGTTCGTGGCCTCCTGGGACCTTGTACACCGGCTTTACTTAGTAGAGGAAAGGATGCGCTGACCAGAAGTGAAGAATAACCACGTTAGAAACGAAGACTAGGAGTTCCCATCGTGGCTCAGCAGGTTAAGAACCCAACTAGTATCCATGAGGACGCAGGTTCGATCCCTGGCCTCGCTCAGTGCGTTAAGGATCTGGCATTGCTGCCAACTGCAGCATTGCTAACAGATGTGGCTTGTAGCTGGCGTGGCTGTGGCTGTGGGGTGGGCCAGCAGCTGCAGCTCCGATTCGATCCCTAGCCTGGGAAACTCCGTATGCCATGGGTGTGGCCCTAAAAAGACAAAAAATAAATAAAAAATGAAGATTAAACACCTTCCTTCCTAGGACACCAATGGTGTGTTCCTTCCGTGATAAGACGCCCTTCCCAGGAGCCAAGGCCACGCCGACTGGCTGTGCGTGTGCGGTCTGCTCTCCTTTTCCCCCTTTTTTTAACCTTGAAAATGTCACCTGGACTTATTTAATGTCCTTTGTTCCGACAAGATATAAAACTTTGCAGTTTCTCAGCGTAATCTAGACTTCCAGGCTAGTCCTCAGTTTGGCGCAAACAGAAGCCTTTTCTGTTCTTATTATTGATTGTTTATTGATTATTTTCATCGACCACTTAATGGCTAAATGGCAGTCACAGCAAAGAGTCAGTGAACTTATAGATCAAAAGTTCCAATCTAAACGACAGAGAGTAAAGTTAAGACTGAAAAAGAAAATGAGCAGACTTCATTCGGGCAATATCTGACATTTGTGTCATTAGCGTCCTCAAGGAAAGAAGGGAAAAAGTGACACAAAAATATCTGAAGTAATAATAGCATAAAATGTTCCAAATTTGGAGAAAGACATAAATGTGGAGTTTCCACAAGCTCAGCAAATCCCAAGTGGGCTAATCAAAGACTACCATGTCCAGACACATCGCAAGTAAACAGCTAAAAAAAAAAAAAAAACCGTAAAAGTCTTGAAAGCAGCTAAAGGAACATGAGGCGTTACACGCAGGGGACAGCAGTTGAGATGTCTCGTGAGAACCGTGGAGGCCTCAGAAAGACATGGAGGAAGCCTGGCCGCGTACGGCTCAGGGTAGGTCTGTCCGCGAAGGCCGCAGCCTGCGTGACCCCAGCGCGCGGCATTCCGGAACCGGAGAACTGGAGAGACGGTGCTGTTTACGGGCCGGCGGGTCTGCTGGCCGCCCTGCGCCGAGATGCCCCCTCACCCCTGAGCGGGCTCCCCCATTCCCTGGTCCCGTGTCCCCTCACTGCAGGGGGACAGAGGCGGGTGCCCCTCAGACGCCTGCTCGGTGGCCCGGGGCCCCCGCTTCTCATCCTGAGGACACTCCGTGTCTGGCCACTTGCTGGGGTAAACTGTCCAGAGGGGCTGGGGGCTCCCGTCGGAGGGTGTGGAGGGGGCTCTCCCCACCCCCGGGCCGGGGCCGCTGGTGGCTGGGTGACCAGGGGCACCTCCCTGGGTGAAGACACTGCCCTAGGGGGAAGCCGTGCGGCCAGCAGGACAGGGTCCCCAGAGAGGGCAGGAGGGGCGGCGGCCTCAGGACACGTGGCATCCAAGGGCGGCGCGGCTGACCGTTCGGACGCCCGGGCCCTGTGGACAAGCCGCCCAGCTCCGCGTGGGTCGGGGGCTGTGTCCCAGGAGGCGGGAGGATGGGGCCCGGCTTCCCCGAAAGAGGCCTGTGGTGAGACGGGGCTGTGCTTCGTGCACCTGCCCCCAGGACGGCCGTGCGGGAGCAGGGCCTGGGGCCCGGGCAGCCCTGCTCCCCCACCAGACAGCCAGGCAGGGCAGGCAGGGCCACCAGAGGAACGGAGCACAGACACCCTCTGCGGGGCCTCTGCCCGGTTAGATGTGGGGGCCGGGCTGCTCCCTGGGGCCCAAAGTCCGGAGAGGAGAAGAGACAGGCGGGAAGGCTTGGGCGCTGGGGCCTGGGTGGGGGCGGGCAGTGGTGACAAAAGAGGCCTGGGGACGCTGGGGAGGGACTCACGCCGAGGGTAGGGACAGGCCCGGCCTGGGTCACGGCCCTAGGCTTCTGAGGGTGTCCTGGGCCCCTTCTGCTCTCCGTGTCCGCTCCTCCGCGCCACCCTTACTCCCTCGAGACTCTGAGTAGCGCTGGCACCAGGCCAGGTGAGGGGGGCCCCGGGGGACCGGGCGAGCTTGCATGACGCTCTGCACCCCAGGGAGGGGCCGCCACGCAGAACCGCTGACGTAAGCCTCTGAGGGTGGCGGGGGCTGGGGTGCCGATGACCTAATTCAGCTCAGAGGTGACGTTAGCGCCTGTTTGGGATTCGGGGGGCGGCAGCCCTGCTCAAGGAGGCTGGGCGCCTGGCTGCCAGCTCGGTCCTGAACTGTGCCCGCAGCAATCAGGGCGCCCGTCCTTCCCGCCTGGAGCTGAACGGCGGTCCTCCGAACACGCCCGGGGCCTGTGGACGCGAACCTGTTTGGGAGCCGGTCTTTGCGGGTGTGACCCGGGTGAGCCTTAAATCCAAGTGTGACCAGAGGGGCCGGCGCAGCCGAGACGCAGCCTCCCGGCCCAGCCGCGAGGGCACGGAGGTGCCAGCCCAACCTCCGTGCGCACGAGCACAGCGCGGGCGAGGGTGGCAGCCGGGGCCCGGGGCGGCTCCGCGGCAGGAGCGGGGCTGGGGCGCCGGCCTGGAGGCCCCGCGGCCACGCCTGCTCCCGGGTCCCACCACTTTCTCTTGCAGGCGCCCCGCCCAGGGTCCCTTCCTGCGGGACTGGGGCTTTCCGACCGGTTACTCACCACTTTCCCGTGTTTGTGCTGCGGCTCCCCGCCCACCTGCCGCGTTTGGACTTGCCCGGGTGTTCATGTATCTGCACGCAGGTTGTGTAAGGAGCACTCTATGGAAGCAGCAGGCTCCTGTCCCAGGCCTGGGGGCTGCAGCGGCTCTCCGGGACGCTGGCCGAGGTCCCCAGCACAGGGATGGGCTGGCGCAGTGGGCATCCAGCCCGCTCGCACCCCCCGACGCCCGCTTTCTGCCTCTGCCCTCCCCTGCTCCTCACAGACCGTGCTTGGCCAAAAGGCAGGCCCGCCGCACCCTCTGCCTGGACAGCGATGCTTAGGGGGCCCCGAGGGACGGGGCGAGGGTCCTGCCGAGAGGCTGGACGGGGGGCGTGGGGGCCAGGGTAGGAGCCTTGCCCGGTGGGTGCCCCAGCAGCAGAATCTGGGACGGGACCCAGGTCGGTCTATGCAGGAGGGGACCCCAACGCCCCGGGAGTAAAGAGGGAAGGGACAGGGGCCAACATGTCTCTGGGGGACATGGCTGCCTCGAGGCCAAGTACACGCCTTGGGGCTGCCCACCCAGGAGGAGGGGAGCTGGGCTGCTTATTCTCCAACTGCTTGTGTCACTGGCAAGTGGCTGCCAGGCTGTCAGCTGTGGCCAAAGAGAGCCTGCAGGCCCTCGGCTGCACAGGATGCTGAGTGCCCAGGGCCCCGGGCGGGCTACCAGCGGTGCTGGCAACAGGCTGCTTCCACCCCGGCTTGGAGGGACAGGAGGAGAGGGTGTGACTCGGGCAGGGTCATGCTGCAGAAGCTGTGGCTGCAGGTACAGAAGCACCTGGTGAACGGCTGGAGAAACGCCCCGAGCGGCCTCTGCACGCCCAGCAGAGCACACTGGCCAAACTGGGCGGCGGGCAGGGGAGCCTGGGACCACAGCCTCGGGGTCGGGTCTGCTCCAAGAGCCGAGCTCGGCGAGGGGATTTGGGGGCACAGGACCCGCACCCCATGTACCCCGAGAGGCTGAGGAGGGAGGCCATGGTCAAGGCCACAGTAGGGGAGCCCGCCCAGACCGCGCAGGGCCCGAGTGCTAGGCAGCGGAGGTGGCGGCCGCGTTTCCGCTGCCCGCTCCCCCCCAGGGAGGCCAGGCGCTGCCATGTGCGCTCAGCTGCGCTCGGAGCCCCATCCCCTGTTTGTTCCACCACCGGCTGCTCCGGACGCCTGGGCTCCCCACTTCCTGCGCCGCCGTCCGGAGGCCGCGCTCCCTTCCACGCCCCAAATAGGAAGTCTCCGCAGCCCTCCGGCCAGATACGCTATGCGGGGAGCTGACTTCACTTGGGCAGAGAGCCGCCAGGAAGTGTCATTACCTAACGAGCTGATAAGGGCCCCTGAGGAGAAAGGCACCCGGCCCTGTCCCTGGCACCAGCGGGGAAGGGGTGCGCGCGGGGGAGCGGAAGCGCTCAGAGCCGGTCCCTCCCTGCAGGGACTGTCCTCTGGGCTCCCGAACAAGGACCAAGGACGGAAGAGGGCCCTTCCCCCAGATACTCCCACTCAAAGATACTCCGGGGAGTTCCTGCTGTGGCTCAGTGATAAGCAACCCAACTAGCATCCATGAGGTTGCGGGTTCGATCCCTGGCCTCGGTCAGTGGGTTAAGGACCTGGCGTGGCGGTGAGCCGGGGCGTAGGTCACAGACGTGGCTCGGATCCCGCGTGGCTGTGGCTGTGGTGCAGGCCGGCGGCTGTAGCTCCAGTTCAACTCCTAGCCTGGGAACCTCCATGCGCCACAGGTGCGGCCCTAATAATATAAATAAATATTTTCTAATCAAAATATTATTTTTCAACCAATATTCCCATGACAGGGAACTTGTTCTAAAAAGAAGAGTTTTCAGCAGGCAGAGCGTTGCCTTGTAATTATTCGTCAAAAAGTGGAATCCCCCTGTTCTCCCGAAACCATTGATCCTGACCGGCTCGGCTCAGCACCGAGGTGGAGCGAAAACAATACTAACTTCACCCCGAAGGGCCAGTTCCCACGCAGGAATGGCCCTGAGCGTGCCTTGCGGGCCTGGCGGGGGAGGAAGGGGTCCCTGTCCTCAGAGAGGGCCAGGCGGGCCTGTCCGCCCAGAGTTACCTGCTGTTCGCTTGTTACTTCTGCAGCTCGGCTGCTCAGGTCACACTTCCCAAGCTGGGGCCGCAAACCCACGGGGCTCGCGGGTCCCCAGGCCCCGGCCACCTCCGGCCCCTTGCCCCCCAGCACCCAAGGCCATCACACGGCCCTCTGGGCGGCAGCAGGGGACACGACCCCGGGCTCTGGGCCCCAAGGGCCGCAGAATCTCGTGGTTGTTCAGGAAGCATGTGTGTGGAGGGGCGGGGGGACTGGGGGCCAGACCCACTCGGCGTGTCCAAGTGCGGGGACCCCGCTCCTCCTCCTGTGCCCCCCCACCCCCACTTCCGGAAGGACTGACCAGAGCCGAGGCTCTCTGTGCCACCCGGAAGCCTCTGGCAACAAGTTACACAGCCGTCCACCTGCAGCTCCGGGCTCACCTGCGCGGTTTCCAGGCTGGTCCTGTGGATGCCAGTGGCCTTGGGGCCCCGGTACTAAGGGCGGGGGGCGCAGCCTGGTGAGCCCGCAGGGAGCCGAGGCCCCAGTCACCCCAAGGGGGCCGCGAGGCGGGGCGGGCCTCTCTGGGGAAGGGGGCACAGGGCAGGACTGCCAAGGCCGGGGAAGCCCGGCGCCGTGCCGCCCACGGGCTGGCCCTCGGGAGCCGGGCTTGCTCATCCGTGCTGGTGACGAGAACTCACCAAACGCCGCAGATGACGCCAAGTGACCCTCACTGCGGACAAGACGCCAGAGAGGCCACAGGTGCCCGGCCGGGACCCTGGCCCCGTAGGCTCGCTCTGTAAGGGGAGGCGGCCTGGCTCCCCCGGGGGCCGCTGTGAGGCAGCAGAGCCCGCCCGTGGGTCCCCTGTCCAGGGCCGGTCGGGGAGGAGGGCCACCTGGGAGCGGCGTCCGTAAATCCAGCCCTGCGGCCCCCGGGTTGCAGGCGCTGCAACGACCCTCCTGCAGTTTTCCTCTGGGAGCCGGTATCACGCAGAGGGAAGGCGGCCCTCGTCAAGGGCAGAGATGGGGCGTTTCAGCCCAGACCAGAGACGGCAGCGGGGGCACAGCCCGGCGCTCAGGTTGGACCGCGTTGTCAGCAAATTTTCTTTACCACAAAGTCCATTTTAGAACCCCGCACACTCCTTTCCCAGGACAAAATGCACCTAAATAAGGACCTTCATCTAAAAACCACGTTGGAGGGAGTTCCCGTCGTGGCTCAGTGAAAACAAATCCAACTAGGAACCATGAGGTTGCAGGTTCGATCCCTGGCCTTGCTCAGTGGGTTAAGGATCCGGTGTTGCCGTGAGCTATGATGTAGGCCCCAGACGCAGTTCGGATCCTGCGTTGCTGTGGCTATGGCGAAGGCCGGCAGCCACAGCTCCGATTAGACCCCTAGCCTGGGAACCTCCATATGTCATGGGCGCAGCTCTAAAAAGCAAAAATAATAATAATAATAATAATGAAATTAAAAAATAAATAAAAAAATAAAAATAAAAACCACGTTGAGTTCTCGCCGTGGCTCGGCAGGTAACAAATCTGACTAGCAACCATGAGGAGGAAGGTTCGATCCCCAGCCTTGCTCAGTGGGTTAAGGATCTCATGTCGCCATGAGCTGTGTGTGGGTAATAGACGCGGCTCGGATCCTGCGTTGCTGTGGCTGTGGCGTAGGCTGGCAGCTGTAGCTCCGATTCGACCCCTAGCCTGGGAACCTCCATATGCCAAGGGGGTGGCCCTAAAAAGCAAAAAAATAAAAAATAAAAACCACATCAATTCTGGAGTTTCTCCATGGACACAGAGAACAGACGTGTGGTTGCCAAGTGGGAGGGAAGGGAGTGGGTGGATGGGGAGTCTGGGGTTAACGGATGCAAACTACTGCACTTGGAGTGGAGAAGCCATGAGATGCGGCTGTGCAGCAGAGGGAACTCTATCCAGTCACCACGATGGGACGTGACGGGTAATGTGAGAGGAAGAATGTATGTATATCTATAACTGGGTCACTTTGCTGTACAGCAGAAATTGGCAGAACATTGTAAATCAATAATAATATTTTTTGTTTGTTTTTTGCTTTTTATGGCCGCACCTGCACCATATGAATGTTCCCAGGCTAGGGGTCCAATCAGAGCTATAGCTGCTGGTCTACACCACAGCCACAGCAATACAGGATCTGAGTCGTGTCTGTAACCTACACCACAGCTCACGACAATGCCAGATCTTTGACCCACTGAGCAAGGCCAGGGATTGAACCCGCATCTTCATGGATACTAGTCAGGTTCCCGCTGAACCACCACGGGAATTCCCAGTTCCTCCTGTTTTAAGTCTGCAACTGAAATGTAAAGTCACACTGTTCGTTTGAAACTTTTCTGGGTTTTTTTTTTTTTTGGTCTTTTTGTCTTTTTAGGGCCACACCCACAGCATATGGAGGTTCCCAGAGTAGGGGTTGAATTGGAGCTGAAACCGCCAGCCTACACGACAGCCTTATCAACGCAGGATCCGAGCCGCATCTGTGACCTACACCACAGCTCACAGCCACACTGGATCCTTAACCCACTGAGCAAGGCCAGGGAGCGAACCCGTGTTCTCATGGATACTAGTTGGGTTCGTTAACCACTGAGATATGACGGGAACTCCCTCTTGTTTCTCGAGGAAGGCTTTTATTGCTATAAACTTTCCTCTTGGAACTACTTTTACCGCATCTCATAAATTCTGGCATGTTACATTCCTGTTTTCATTTGTCTCGAGGTGGGTTTTTATTTCTTTGGTTTCTTCTTTCACCTACCCTGCTGGTTGTTCAACAGCATGTTGTTTAATCTCCGTGTATCTGTGCACTTTGCAGTTTTCTTTGTGTAAGTTATCTCTAGAGTCATACCACCGTGCTTGGAA
>PVHT021183665.1:70281-95935 GCA_004024745.2 Catagonus wagneri
CCCTCCCTCCTGCCTCCCTTCGTCTCTTCCTTCCTCCCTCCCCTTCAGCAGATTCTCTGGAGCAGCTCCCCCTTCCTCGTCTCCGGCTCACGTATGTCAGGAGGCCACCAGATTCCACCCTCGGCTCAGGCAGCATTTATATGAGAATCTGTACAGCTGCGGACAGGAAGAGGACGACGCCTGAGGGCCCGCACCTCCCCGCGCGGCCCAGGAACCTCCCCTGGGGCTGCCTCTGGGGTCCCCCATCCACGCTCACTCCTGCCCCAGGGGACAGCAACTCCAGACTTCCCGCCATGCACGGTGCCAGGGGACGGGGTGGGGGGGGCTGGGGAGCAGGGTCACTGCTGGGGTCCCCCCGGCGCAGGCTGGACCTCGGGGGGGCCCAGGCTGTCCTCGACGGGGCACCATTATCCACCCTGTGCGACCCTGAGCTGGTCACCGGCGGCTGGTGCAGCCGGGCCTCTGGAGCGGTCAGTGACTGCCGGTCAAACCTTTAAATGGCAGGTCTCAGTCCCTGAGTCCTGGGGTGCAGCAGCGAGTCCCCCCACGCGGTGCTGGCCCACGGTTTCCAAAGTCCGCTCCGAACGCCGGGCAACCCCGGCCCCAGCCCACCCCACGCCCAGAATTGGAACCTCGAGGCTGGGGCTGCCCTCGGGGCTCTGAGCAGCCGCCCTCAGGCACCCGGGCCTGTGGGGACAGGAAAGGACTCAGGTCCCAGGAGAAAAGCTCAGCTGGAAAGCACAGCCGGCCTCTGAGGCCCACAGGCGCTGGCCGGGAGCTGTGCCTGTTCTTCAAAGCACAGCGCCCAGATGCCAGCAGCCGGGGTGCCTCCAGCGGAAGCTCCAGTTGCTGTTGGACGGTCTAAGTGGCGGCCTCCACCACCCCCACCGCGCACACACCTGCGGGCCTTCCTGTCCCTGCCCACTGCCCTTCTGTCCCCAACCTGGGGGCGCCCAGCTCCAGCCGCCTCTTCTCTGAAGCCACTGTCACAAGAGCCGGTGCAAAGCCTGTAGCGGGTGCACCCCGAGCCCCGGCACTTCCCCAGCCCCCCCTTCTTTCTCCCCTCCCAGCTCCCAGCCTGTTTGGCCTGAACCCCACCCCCGACCTTGCAGAGTCAGCCTGGGGCTGTCCCACACGCTGCATGCGTCCTAGAGCAGGGAGAGGCTCCCAGAGTCACACAGCAGCTCACTCAGCGACAGGAGGGGCGGAAGCAGACGGGAGCCCCGGAACACGGGTGAGCAGCACCCAGCCTGTGGACAGGGTCCCTGCGTGGTCCCCTGGAGAGGAACCACTCGGCCCTTCTTCCCGGGACCCCGCGAGCCAGCAGGCGTGCAGGGCACGGGCGGAGGCGCCGGCTGGCATCACGGCTGCGCGGGCACTCCGGCCCCTCGACCCCGAGGTCAGGGGACGGTCTCTTCCTTGCTGGGCCGTGTCGGCCACTTCTCCGAGCTCTCGCCAGGCAGGCTGGTCCTGCACGCGGGCCTTCCGGATTCCAGGCCCCGCGGCTGCACTTTGCCGGACCTCAGCCGTGTGGGAGGAAGCTGGGAGGCCACAGTCTCCGGCCGCCCCTCGTCCCAGGCACGTGGTGACAGTGACAGCCCCGGGGGAAAGCAGGGTCAGGAAGTCCCTGCTACTCCCCCTTCGATTCCTCTGCTCCTTTCAGGCCCTGTATCCTGGGCATGAAGAACCCCCTCCAAAAACACAGTCTGAGTAACAAAGTCTCCTTCCAGGAGGAATGAAACACAGGAGTCCCCGAAGACCTGCCCTCAGACGCTCACAGACGCTCAGACGTGCCTCCTAATAGCCAGGAAGGAGGAGCAACCCTGGCACCCACCGGGGGTGACAGGTCCACACCACCGAGCGTCACACTCAGTCTAGAGCAGGAGTGAAATCAGAACCGTGCTGAGTGACAGAAGCCAGAAAAGAGCACGAGCCGGGAGGGTCCCACTTACAGGCAATAGACCCACAGGCCACAGAACTACAGACAGGAAGCAGGTTCGAGGCTGCCCAGAGCCGGGCAGGAACAGGGATGAGACGTGAGGGGCGCTCGGGATGTTGGGGTGACGGAAATGTCCTGAAGGCGGGTTGCAGGTCAGGCTGCGCCGCTCGGTAAATTTACCGAACATCGCCAGTCAAATGCACCGCAAACAGGTGGATCTGGATTCGGGTGGTGGGGCGGCCGCCTGCTCCCCGGGGCGGCAGAGGGCGGCGAGGCCAGGCCTGTGCGGGAGCCCTCGGGGCCACGCGCGCCCCGCCCCCACCCCCGCCTGCGGGCGGCTGCCCGGGCCACCCGCTCCCCGAGTTACCTGGGATGGGACACAGGCACAGCGCAGCCACAGCACTCCGCCCTCTCTGCCGTTTCTGTAACTCAGCCAAGAGAAACTTAAACAACATAAAGCAGCGGAGCAGGAGACGCACACGGTGTCCTGGCTGTAGTGGGAACTCGTTCTGAGCCACCGAGGCTGTTTGCACAGGGAGGTGGCCTTACGGCCCCGCCCGCAGCTGGCGTCTCTGCCCCACAGGCGCCCTCGGATGGGCCGTGATCCCAGGGCCCCCGGCCGCATCCTTCCTGCCCCCAGGCTGCCAAGTTCTGCCCACCCCCCAGGATGCAGGACGCTCCAAGAAAAAGCACCACCCCCAGCCCCTCCTCAAGTCCCAGCCTCCGCCTGGCAGCCCCAGTCCCACCACCGGACACCCTTTTCAACCCCAACCCCCACCTGGTGCACCCACCCCAGGGGCAGACGCCCCGAACAAACAGGAGGATGAAGAGGACAATGACCGGTCCCAAAAGTGTCAGGAAGAAACCGGAAGCAGGAGTTCCGAACAGCGTGCCTTTATCTTCTTAATGTAATTTTCAGACTTAATATAAAAATAAAAGGAAATTTGAAACACCATTTTTTTTTTAGTCACTTAAGGCTTGATTATAAGTGGAAGTAAATTCCCCTAGGCTGAAGTTCCTGTCGTGGCTCAGCAGGTTAAAAACCTGATTAGCATCCATGAGGATGAGGGTTCGATCCCTGGCCTCACTCAGTGGGTTAAGGATCCGGTGTTGCCGTGAGCTACAGCATAGGTCGCAGACGGCTCGGATCTGGCGTTGCTGTGGCTGTGGTGTAGACTGGCAGCTGCAGCTCTGATTTGACCCCTAGCCTGGGAACTTCCATATATTGTGGGTATGGCCCTAAAAAGCAGAAGAAGAAAAAAAAAAAGATTCCCTTAAACCATTAACATTGTAATTTCTGATCTAGTATGAATGATTTTTCTGAATATTTTAACTTCTTACATAGCAGAATACAACTTACACAAATATAATTATCACCGAAATTCTGGCTACCAGTGCACAAAAATACGTTCTAAAATATCCGTGTTAACTTTCATTTTGGTACTTACTTTATACCTGTTTTGAAGCTCTCCGAGCTCTTGGCACCGTTTGTTTGAAAGTCTTCCAGGAGTATAAGCTGTATTAGGTTGATACGACCTGGGCTTGCAGAAGTCCTATGCGGGCCGAAAGGAAAGCACCACCTTCTCAACCAACAGTGACCATGGGAAGCGCCATCCAGCTGTTCACTGATTTTCAACTTTCTATTAGGAAATTGCCAAACATGCACCGATGCTGAGAGGAGCCTAACTAACAGCCGGTGCCCAGCGCACCGGCAGCCACTGTCAGCCTTGACCAATGACCCAGGGCCTCTGTCCACAGCTGCCTGTCATGTGCAGAGGTCCTGAGGCAGGAGCGGGGCCCGGGGCCCCGGGCTCAGCCGACGAGGAGGTACGGCTGGAGGGAGGAGCTGGCAGAGCCCCAGCGGCAGCCGCAGAGCTCAGCTCCTCACAGGCCAGCGTGAACGCAGTAAGAACACCCCCGAGGTGGCGCTCTGGGGCTTCCAAGCCGCCAGCAGGCTCTAAGCCCACCTGATCTTCTTTGCATCATCAAAAGAGAGTTGAGAAAGTGCAGAGAAGCGAAGGCC
The DNA here is from genome assembly GCA_004024745.2 of Catagonus wagneri. Lineage (NCBI taxonomy): Eukaryota > Metazoa > Chordata > Mammalia > Artiodactyla > Tayassuidae > Catagonus > Catagonus wagneri. The sequence goes on from PVHT021183665.1 coordinate 74,244, forward strand.
GGGGGCGGAATGGCCCTTGGAGGGTGGACCGGGTTGGAGATGGGAGGGTAAATGCATGCTTGGCTTATAAAGACGCAGATGGTCACACAGGCTTATTTACGGATGTGCGTCTACACCCGGGTCAGCGTTTTCCCGTAGGGTGGGCTGAAAGGCCCTGGAAGCAGCGACCCCAGCAGCAGGGAGCACAGCTGCTGCCCTCAGATGAGCCTCTAGCAAAAGGGACCAGGACCCTGCAGCAAGGCAGGAAATCTACAAGATGAGCCTGGAGCACCTTCCCTGCCGGAAAGGAGGACATGCCCAAAACAAGCAAAATGACAAAACCAGACCCACCCTGACCCACGGTCCGTGCCAGCTCATCGGTGTCAGAGTGAACGTGGTAACACATGGTGTCAACCGGCCATGACAGGGAGACCCGGGCCGGGGCAGGCGGGACCCCTCTGTGCCATCATTGCAATTTTCCTGTTAAAAGGCTATCTAGAATTAAATGGTAACTAAATCTAGAACTGCCAAGGGATCCAGCAGTCCCACTCCTGGGCCTGTGTCCAGAAAAGATGAAACGCTAAGACACACATGCACCCCGGGTTCATAGCAGCACTACGCACAGCAGCCAAGACACGGAAACAACCTAAACGCCCATCCACAGAGGAAAAATGAAGACGTGGCACGTCCACACACAGGAATACTCCTCAGCCATGAGAAACAATGAAATCACGCCGTTTGCAGCAACATGGATGGACCTGGAGTCTCAAACTCCGTGAAGGAATGTCACCAAAGACACTGCGCCCAAGAGAAAACGACACGTACTCAACTTAAAGACGGGACACACGTGGCTGGGGTGGGCCAGCGTCTTGTACTGAGAGCAGGAGAACTCAGGGGCGTATGGGCTGGAAGGCCAGGCCCTCCGAGGGGCAGGGCAGGCCCGGCACGACCCCAGTATTTTTAGCTCCAGCTGGAGGAGTGGGCAGGACAGAAGGCCCTTCCTCGAAAAGGACTCAGGAAGGGACTTGGGACAAATAGCCAGCCGCCCACAGAGGGCTTGGGAGGGCCGGCCGGGCGTCCAGAGGAGGACTTTCCCCAAGGTCAGCCGGCCAAGGGCGGCTCCAGAGACGGCCCCGCGCGGGGAGGGTGGCGGGGTGGGTGCTGCCGGAGCAGGTGGACGGAGGCCACCAGCCAGGACTGACGTGGGCCTGCTGCCGCCGACAGGTGCCCGCCTCCTCCCCCGACAGTGACCTCGGGCCCGCCACGGGGCCTCAGGAATGTGCTGGGGCCGAGCCGGGAGCCCCCTCCGCCGCTGGGACCTCTGCAGGTGCTGACGGTGGCCCGAAGACCCAGCCCTCTCTGGGGTCTGCACCGCCCGGGGGCCACGCGGAGGGGAGGGGAAGCGCCCACGCCTGCCCCCTGCTTCCCTGAGTTTGCAAGGAAGGCGACAGCTCAGAGCTGTGATGCCACCCCAAAGAATTACTTTCCCAAACCGGCTCTCCTCCGCAGCTCTCAGCGGCGCCAGCTGCGGGCTGGTCCAGAAGGCGTGTCTGGGCATCAGATTCGTGGCGCCAACCCCCAGCCCTGCCGACCGTGACACCCGAGGGAACCAGCCTGTCCCCATTCCACCCCTTCTGCCCTCGCACACACGCTATACACACACACACGCACACGCTCACAAACACACAGACACACGCACGCACACACACTCATCATGCCCCCTGCGGCTTCCTGAACACCAGGCCCATCCATCCTGGCCCCACCCAAGACCCCCAGCCCGGGGTCCCCAGCATGGCTGAGTGCGGGCAGTGCCCCCGACCCTGCGGCGGGGGGAACCAGGTGGCAAACGGGCTTTCCTCTGCGCAGCTTCTGTGGCAACGGGAGCTCTCACTGTGCCCGGGGGGTTTCGCGCATGGCGCGCCCGCACCGGGTCCCGCTGCCCTCCCAGCGCAGCTGAGGCCCAGAGAGGGAGGACCTTGCCCACGTCCCCGCTGCTAGCGTGGCCTGGTGGGGAGGGTCAGCGGGGGGCGGGGGCGGACCCCAGGGGCTGTGGGACCCGTGGGCTCTGTGCAGGAGGCGGACGGGCTGTGTGCCCTCAGGCCGCTCCAGGGATGTCCGTGCCCCCCGCCCACAGGGCCCCGGTGCCCACACCAGCCTCAGCCCCAGGCAGCCTGCCTCCAAGGGCGTGCAGAGAGCAGGAGGCCCAGCCCTGCCCTCGGAGGGAAGGGCAGTCCTCACAGCTGCCCAGACTGGAGCCCGCGCGTCCAGCCCACCCCTGGGGCGGGCACCACTCGGGACCGCGCTTCTGAGGGCCACCTGGCTGTCTACACCACCCACAACCAGCAATGCCGTCTGTGGGGGGCGGGCGGTTGTCACCAGCGGGAGACACACCGAGGATGCCTGGCCCTGACACGGGGCGGGGGCGGGGAGCCTCCGCAGCGGAGGGAGGGGCGCCCGGGGCCCAGGAGCCGATGGCGCGGGTGCGGGGGATCTTAGGCGTTTTGTAGGGAGAGAGAAAGGCTTTCTGGTTAAGTAACTGCACGCGCAGAGGAGCAAACGTGACAGAAGGCACTGCCCGTTCCCGGCACAGGCTCGGGCGCGGCTGCTCTCTTCACTGTGCTTTTCTGACTTTGTAAACGTCTCAAAATAAATTGAAAAGGGGGGGCACGAGCAGGCTGGGCAAAAACAGCGGGTGCTGGAAGCCCACAGGGGTTGGGGCTGCGGGGGCGTCCAGATGCGCCCGTTAGCAGCGCCTCCGGCCGACTTGGAGACCGGCCTGGAAGGAGGCGGCTGGGCCACCGGGGCCCAGCCCCCCACCCCCGGGCCGCACTTCCTGTCTCAGACACACCGTGGGGGTCAGCACCGTCTGCACACTCGGCTCACACACACGTGCGTGGCTTCGAGGGCGAGCACACGGTGCGTGTGCACGGCGTGGATGTTCGCAGCGTGCACGCACGTGCTCACATGTGGACTGCGCGTGTGCAGAATGGCCCTGGGGCCATCGGGTTCGGTCTCCCCTGTGCCCCGTTCCTGGCGGGCAAGGCTGGTGGGATTTGGGTGGGGGGCTGGGGTCGAGGCTGCGGTGTGGGCGGGGCTGCCCCGAAGGGTTCAGCCCCTGTCTGGACGGGGAGGGCGCTGGTGGTGACGTGGGAGTTGGGGCAGGTGGCACGAACCCCCTGCAGTTAACCGCACTCCCGGCAGAGGGTCCAGTCTGTCTGGGACAGGAGGGGTGGGCGGGGAGGAGGGGGACGCCGCGGAGCCACCTGTCCGGGTCTGTGACCGCGGGAAGTGTGGTCATTGCACCTCCACCTCTTCTGCCAAACGGACACTTGGTGCGTGGACCAAGGGCACAGCCTGGGCCAGGACAGAGCTGGGCATCCACCACCCGGGCCCGAGGTACCTTGTGGGTTCAGAACCAGGAAGCCAGGGCGGGCAGCCCAGGGCGGCTCCGGGGGCTGGGGAAGAGAGGGACAAAAGCCGCTCTGCCCCCTGAGGAGGGGGGCCTCAGAAACGGGGGGCACTCCGCGCCTGCATTCAGGGCCATCATAGGGCCGGGGGGAGGCGGGGCTTCCTGCCACTCCTGTGAGTCACCCGCAGACCCGCAGCTTGGCAGCCGGGCTCAGCGCAGACGTGCGTGGGAGCTGCGGGACCGTGGTGTCCCCACGCCTTCAACACGGCGGCAGGAGGGCAGGGGAAGTGCTGCAGGCCAGGGCCTCGGAAGGAGGGGACGGAGGGTGGCGCTGCTGCGGGGCCGCACTGGGCTGCCGGCGCCCATGGCCGCACACGCGCAGGTGTCCGGGGCGCCACCGCTGGGTGGGGGACAGGTCCCAGCCCCCATCCCCCAGACCGTTTGTTCCACAGGCCCAGGCCCGGTTCTGACGGGAGCCGAGGGGAGGGCTCCTGGAGCAGAGCAGGGCGGCCTGGGCCTCAGCCCCCCAGCCCTCCAGCCTCCGCCCACCGCTCTGGGACAGCCTGTCCCCTGAACGCAGCGTTGGTGTGACCCCGGCCAGGGCGGGCGCCGCATCACAGGAGCTTTCCGGGACAAACACCCACCCGGCTGGCTCAGCTGGGGTAGCCTGGGGCAGGAGACCTGGGGAAACGGGCTGATTCCGGAAACTTCTGAGGGTGGGCCATGAAACCGAGATCCTTTCAAAGGGCAGAAAGGCCTCGGCCTGGGGCGGGGGGCTTTCCTTCTGTTTCCAGAACCCTCTGGCCAGGCCAGGGGCTGGCACTAGGACCTTCAAATGGACCCTGGTGCCCAAGCGGCGGCCCCCTTATGGCCTCACAGTCGAGGTAGGAGAACAGAACCTCTGTGCTCACCATTGCACGGAGACTCGACCCCAAGGCCTCAGGGGACAAGAAACCAAGGCCACAGCTGAGGGGTCAGAGCGACTCTAGACACCAAATGGCCTGACCCTCAGGCAGCCCCAGCCTGTCCACCTGCGGCCTGCCTGCCGGCCCCAACACGGTCCCGGGTCTCCAGACCCGGCAGCTCGGGTGCCTTGAGCGTCTCTCTGCCCGAAGCCTCCAGGCCTTTCCGCCTGCCCGTCAGGACCCCCAGAGCGCCGCCTGCGGCCTGCAGAGTTCCAGCCCACTTCACTCCCCTAAATGGCTGTTTTACAGCCACCTGGCTGAGCCCTGAGGGCGATGCCAAGGCCAGGGCTGGGCGGGGAAGCGGAGGAGCGCGGACGGCCCATCACAGAAGCTCCCGGGGGGCTTTTCTGTGCAGAACTCACGGCCCCCGGGTGGGTGCAGCTCCGCGGTCAGCAGCACAGACTTTGGGAAGCAGTTAACCGGCCGTGTTTTCGCTGGAGCAGTTTTCAAATCATTGGCACAGTTCCGGGGCCAGGGGCGGGCGGACGCGGCGGTCCTGGGTCCCCACGAACCGGCCGTTCCTCTCAGGCCGTCCCTCTCTCAAGGGCACGCGGCTCAGCGCGGACAGGGCTGCCTCCTCACAGGTGCCTGGCTGGAAGAGGGCACCCCGCACCCCAGGGACCTTCTGAAGCCCCACCCCCTCTCCCCAACCTGGGTGGTTTCCCAGCCTGGCAGGACTGCTGGGAGTAATTACCTAGGCCGGCCATGGAAGTGATGGAGGTGCCGGCCCAGGGACGCCCTTAAAGGGCCAAGGCCGCCTGTTCCCAGGAGGGCGGGAAGGGCCGCAGGGGCTTCTGGGCAGGACCCAGGGCTGCCCTGGGGGCCGGCGCCCTGCTCACTGTGGCAACGCCCCTGCCGGCCACTTCTCACTTCCGCCCCGCCCTCCATTCCTGGTCGGGGAGGAAGGCAGGCTGCGGGTCCCGGGCTGGTTTCCCAGCCGAACAGCCACCTGCGCCGGCCTGGGCCACGCCCCTGGGTCAGCACGGCTCGTCCAGCGCGGGGTCGCGGCCTTCCCTCTTACTGACCCTCTCCTCAGTGAGCCACGGGCAGGGGGCTCCCTGCAGCACCGCGTCCCTCCAGCCCATCGGCTCCCAGGGCGCGCCCCCAAGCCCTGGTTTCCTGGGCCTCGGGGCCTTTGCACTGGCTGTGCCCGCCTGACCCACTGGCACCGGCCCCCCGGGGACCAGCAGGTGCCGGGCAGCGAGAGGACGAGGGGCTGAGAAGGAGACGGCCGAGGGGGAGGCCCTCTGGAAGGTGGGGCTCCGGCTGCTCGTGGAGGGGCAGGCAGGGGTCCTGGCATAGCCGCCCCCACCCTACAGAAGGCACCACCCCCGCAGGGTGGGGTCCAGGCTGCCCGCCTCCCCTCCTGCACAGGCCGAACTGTGTCTGCAGGCCCCTAACCTTCACCCGAGGCGAGTGCTCCCCTGTGTGGGCCTCACGCAGGTGTAAACCCGCCACTGCCAGATGCCCTGAGCCCCGCTCCGGCCCCCAGACGGTGCGAGGGCCCACGAGATCCCACCCACTACCTGCCGCCCTGTGGCCCCGGAGCCAGGGACTCAGCATTGGCTGGGACCCATCTCACCACGGCCACGGAGCCCGCTGGGCTGCAGTCCTGCCCCAGATCCTGGCCAGAGGCCCCGCCTGCCCCCTCCCAGCCCTTCCCGAGCGGGGACGCTGGACCTGAGCCCAGGCCGGAGCCTGAATCCGAGCTTCCCCTTTGGAAACCAGCAGATCAGGAAAGCACCGTGAGCGGGCGCCTTCCAGAGGCTGGGCAGCTCCCGGGGGTGGGCTGGGCTGAAGGTGGGCTGCTCAAGCTCTGGCCCTGCCCGAGGCCCCTCCTGGAGACCCTCCCTCCCAGCCGAAACCACTGGGAAGCCTGGTCCCCCCGCCCCACCCCCGCCCCCACCAGGGCCCCCAGGTTTGCTTTAGCATCAGACCTGGGCTCCCAGGGCCCGTGCATGTCCTGAAAACACTTCCTCCGGAAGCCCAGGTCGCCCCCAACTCCTGTGCTCCCAGAACTGGCGGGGAGCTCAGGGGGCCCTACCCACTGACCAGGGCCCTGGGTGGGCCCCAGCCCCGCCTCGGTTTCCCCACCACAAATGGGACGTGCCTCCCTGCCCTCCTGGACCGGCCGAGGCCCCAAAGCCCAGCCCCCCAGCCTTCCTGGGTCCCGACACCGGGACACAGATGCGGCCTCCCTGCCCAGGTCACGGCCTGAAGGGTGGGCTCGGGCCGAGCTGGGCGTGCGGTCAGTGACACATGCGTGTGTGGCCCATGAGGACGCGGGCTCTGCACTGGCCTCAGAGGTCAGAGCTGCGAGGAGGCAGGATGGCCCCGCGTCCTCACGGGTGCACGGCCAGCAGGAGGGCACAGCCCCGGGACCAGGGAACGGCCCACGGAGGGCAGACCCGTGAGCGTGGCCCTGGCTGGCCTGAGTCAACGCCGCCGAGGGGACAGGATGGGCCGTCCTGGCCAGGGACTCCGCGGCTCCACAGAGAAATTTGGGGCCGAGCCTCACCTCCTAGACGCAAATGCACCGGCGATGAAGGAGAAAAGCAGAACAAGCGCGGGTGCCCGCACAGCGCCACACACGTGCCGAACGGCAGAGTGACCGTGGCGATGGGGCTCCCGAGGCGCTGCCCACAGTGGACACACCTGGAGCAAGGACAGAAGTGCTGGAAACTGCGGCGGTGACCATGTGACATGCGGGCTGTGCCCGTTCCCCACCAGGGCTGGCGGCCCGAGGCCGGGGTGGAAGCGTCCCTGCCCTTACAGAGCACGCAGTCAGCGAGCCACAGGGACGTGCGGCCGGGCGGGGCGGGGTGGGGCGGCGCCCTCCCTTGTCCCCTCCCCCTCCCTTCTCCCCTCCCTCTCCCTTGTCCCCACCGCCCTCCCCACGGGTCATTTTAGAGCACCTGGCACGGGCACCGTGACAGCGTCCTCACCCGACCCCCTCCCAGCCCGGCCCGACCTCTGGACACGCCCCCGCGTGGCAGCCTGGCTGACGACAGCCGTGCCTCCAAGGAGGTGAAATGGATGGGAAAAGGGGAGCGAAAGTTCGGCGCTGCAGGCCAGGCAGGGCCCGGAGCCCCGGGAACACCGAGGGCCCGGCTGTGTCCCCGGCACGGTGGACTGTGCCTGTATGTGGAGATGGGGGCTCTACAGAGGCGATCAAGGTCAGATGAGGTCGCGGGGGCGCCTAGCCTAGTGGGACTGGGGTCTGATTAAGAAGCGACAGGACAGACAGGCCCAGGAGACAACCACGTGAGGACTCGGGGAGCAGATGGCCGTCCACACACCCAGGGAGAGGCCACCCGCCCACACCCAACCCCAGGCTCGCAGCCGCCAGCACTGAGATGCAGTGTCTGTGCTGTTTGTCACAGCGGCCCCAGCTGGCCAAGCCGCTGGGTGAGCTGGGCCCATACCCCCTTCTTGAGGAAGCCCGGCGCATGGGCACCACTGGCCTGCAGGGTTCCCACTGTGACCCCGCCCTCGGCAGGCACCCGGTCCCTCTGCTCCAGCGGGGAGGGGTCCTCCGTGGAGGCCTCCAGCCCGCTCTCCCTGGCACCTGCTGACTGTCTCCTCCCCAGCGTCCCACCGCAGTGCCACCTGGCAGAACTCTGCCAGTGCGGCCTGCAGAGCGCCAGGCGGGCCGAGCCGGGGTGGCGCTGTGCTGGCACCCACCTCTCAGGGGCAGTGTCCCGTCTCATCCCCCCACCCCATGACCCCCCGTCCACGTGCTCCAGGGAAGACCCCGCAGGAGGTTCCGTCGGGGTGAGGACAGAAAAGCAGCAAAAGGTACGGAGGCTGGTGGTGACAGCTACCCAAGGAGCGGGGCACGAGCCCCGTGTTCCACCAGCGGCCGACTCATCCTGGAGGACCCGAGAGGGGAGTTCCGCTGAGCCGGGCTCCAGTTCTCACGCACGCACACACACACACGTACGCACGCCACAGCCACCCGCCAGCACCCACACACGTGCATGTGTGCTCCCAGGCGCACACACCCCACCCAGCACCAGAAGCCGCTCCAGAACCAGAACCGGAGACTCCTGGAGCGGACCCGGCTCTCACCACGCTCCCCACTGCATGCCGTCCTGGGCTCCAGGGCCGCCCACAGCCTCCTCCGGCTCAGAGCCCCTCCCTGGGTGCAGAGCTGGGCAGATCTGAACCAGGGGACGTGGGGACAGGGGCTGGGACCCGGGCCCCAAGAGCGGCAACGGTCCATGGCCACCAGCTCGACGGGTCTGTCATCCCTGACGTGAGACCAGGGGCCAGGACTAAGCCGCTCAGCCCAGTCCCCCCGTTTCCCAAGAAGGGATCCTGGCCGGAAACCTCGCGCCGCTTTCTAGGAAGAGCGGGCCCTGCTGACGTGTCTCTGCCGGACGGGCGGGCCCATCTCAGGAAGGGCAGCGCTCAGGGAAGGCCAGGGCACGGGGGGGCTGGAACGTCCTGCTGTGGGTGAGCAGGCCCGCCCTCCCTGCCCCGGCGCCCGGGCTCAGACGGTGCCCCGCTCCTGGCAGAACAGCTCTGGCGCCAGCCCTCTGCCCACTGGCCCTGAAAGGCCTGAGGACCCAGGCCATGTCCACGCCCGGCCCGACTGGCACACGGGCCCAGGGCCATGCTGGGGGGGGGTCCCTGGGCATATCACCAGAAAGGTGTTGGTGCCAAGGAGACTTCTGCCAAAAAAGAACACCCCGCGGGCCCATCTTGCCACCCCGCCAAACTGACCCAGCTTCCACGGCTCCCCGGGCTGCCCCGAGAGGCCCGGGGCTGGGGGCCGGTCCCCGGAGGCCTTCGATTTGCACGTGACCTCCCTGCCCGGCCCGCCGCCCGGAACTACAGTCACTCCTCTGTGTGTGAGTCACCGCAGGGCATGGCGACCCCCAGGCCGCTAACTGCCCCCACAGCTGAGCCCCCCCAGAGCAGGTGCAGGCCGTCCTAGGAAACGCATCTCGGACGTTCCGGCCCCGAGCCCAGCGCACGTGGGCTCCTGTTCCTCCCAGTCCCCCGCAGGGCCTCCTCTAGAACATTCCGTCTGAGGGTCTCCCCTTGAGTCAGCACCGTCTACGGGGTGTGACACCGACTCTGTCCAGACTCTGTGGCCCAAGGTCGACAGCCTGACGGGGGACGAGACACACGAACTGCAGGCTACCTGGGCCCTGGAAACCCTGCTGCTCCGACTCTGCTCCCAGCAGCGCCCGACCCGCTGACCCGCGGCCGACCGCCAGCTGCTTTCCCCGCGCGCCCCTCAGGGCGGCTCAGGCAGCACCGCCTCTGTGCTCCTCTCCGAACCCCAACTCCTCCTATTAACGCCTCAGCTCCCACTAACCCGGTTTTTCGTGCTGGGTCAGGGCTCTACCACCCGACTGCCCGATTTGAGCCCCAGTCCACCTTCCTGGAAACGTGAGCTTGGACACAGCACTTAACCTCTCAAAACTGCAGTCCCCCCGTGAAACAGCTGGCAGCTTCGGTCTTTGCCCCAAGGCCTGGTGGAGGTGGGGGACGTGGGGCACGGGCTGAGCGCTCCGACAGCGTCTGTCCGGGTCCTCTGATGCTGATTTGGCGTCTGGCCCCGACCCTGGTCCGAGGCTACAGGGTCTAGCCCAGGGCCAGCGAGGGGCCCGAGACTGAGCCGTCACACAAGAGGACGCCCAGCTTTGGGGGAGCCCCTGGGAGGGGGGGACACAGAGCAGGTTTCTGAGAAGGGCTTGCCCATCTGTGAACCTGCTGGCACATCTCACGAGATGAGTGACTGCGCTGAGCGCCAGGGTGTCGCAGACACAGTCCGGCCTGACCGGGCAGGGCAGACACGCTTCATCCTGACCGGGCAGGGCAGACGCACTCGAGCCTGACGGCCCCGGCCCGCCGCCGCAGGAGAACAGACGGGGCTCAGGAGCCGACCCTGGCGTGTTTCTGGAATATCCCAGGGAAGACGGTGCCGGGGACAGACCGTGCCTTCCCTGGCTGACCTTCTCTAAGGGCAGCTGTCTCAGGCGGGCCGCTGTCACAGACCGCCGCCAGCCCCAACTACAGGCTCTTACTCCTCACAGTTCGGGAGGCTGAAGGTCCAAGACGGAGGTGCCGACAGATGCGGGCTCACGGAGGGCTGCCTGCTCCTTGCTGTGTCCTTGCAGGCAGCCAGCGCCCAGCCCTGAGTGCGGGCCAGGCGGCCCCGACACCCCGCCCAGGGGCCCGGGGAGAGGGCAAAGGGCCACGCGGCCACACCTGTGGACAGCCGTGGCTGGCGGGAAGATCGGCCGGGGGCCCAGGGCTCAGGCCCTCACCCCACGAGAGACAGAGTTTCTGGGGCCCCAGGGAGACACCCCCTTGGGGTGCCAGGCTGGAAACTACAAAAGCCCCAGGAGCCTTTCTCCTAATTGACAGCCTCTGGAAGACGAAGGAGCGACAGCGGAGATACCGGAGGGACAGAGTTGTGAGGCTGGTGAATCGCAGACGAGCCCACACCTCCAGGCACAGGCCGAGAGCCAGCAGTGCGGTCAGGGGTGTGGGGGCCGCCCTGCCGGTCATGCTGTGGAGTCTGGCTGCCCCGTCCAGCCTCCTTGGGGACACTGACTCAGGACAGGCTCGGCCCGGCAGCATCACTTGGGCTTGATGGGCACTGCCTGCAGGACCACCTGGGTCGCTGGCCGGAGCCCCACCTCCCAGCTTGGGGCACGCTAAGAAATGCAGACAGACTTTAACAGGAGCCCAAACGAAATGCACTCAGAAAAAAGAAAACTAGGGCAAAAAACACATGACATGTTTTTTTTCACCTTTTCTAAAGTGAAGCGGGTCTGGGTCCGAATCCGTAATGTCAGATTTGCTACGTGGCCCCGCCCCTTCCTATCATTCTGCTCCAGCCCAGCGATTTCCTACGAACCTGTCAGATCATCGGGGGAGCGGCGGGGGCGGGGATGGCTGCGGGAGGGGCTCCCCTCTCCCCGGTGGGCACCAGCCCAGCCCCCTCCCCACTCTTCTCCGGCCGGGGACGGAAGGGAGGGGTCTGTTCAGAGACTGTCCCAGTAGGTGCTTAACTGACACCCCCCCAAAAGACGAAAACTCAGCTGCCCTTGTCGTTGGTTCTCCCGGCGGCCCATTCCTCAGTCCCCGGGACCAAGGCATGGATGTGGCCCCTTCCCCCAGCGGGGGGCTCAGGCCACGCACCCTCTCCCCCGCCCCCGGGAGGCCGAGCTGCCCAGGGTCAGAGCTTCCTGCTGCGACACAGTCTCCTTGCGTCCCTGCCCCCAGCAGGGCAGAGTGCAGTGCACGCCTTGCTGTTCGGGACTTGGAAGAGGCAGCGTGTGCCGAGTAGGGCGGGGGTGGCAAGCTACGGGGACAGAGAGCCGTCCGGGGCTGTGCAAACCCCGGCCGCCAGCCCTGGGGATTTACGTCCTGGGGATTAGCGTCCAGGCCCACGGTCGCCGTGACTCACTGCAGGACAAACAGGAAGGCCTCTCACCTGCCAGCGCGCGGCCAGCGTTTCCTACGAAACGGCAGCATCAGGCGCCCGGCGGGAACAGGCGGTTTTGTTCTTTGCTCCGAGCCTCTGGGGCCGGTGACGTCAGCGGGTGTACGGCAGCGTCCGGTCTGGGGGGGAGGCTGGTCAGCGGGGAGCCGGGATCGGAGACGGCTCCCTCGTCCCCGAGCCTGTGCCTCCGGCCGGGGACCGGCTGCTCACTCCCCTGCCACCCCCACTCCCTGACCTGAAGACAGGGCTTTTCTCCTGGCAACTTCCAGGAACAGGACTTTTTTCCAGCGTGGGAGGCAAAACAAGATTAAGAAAGAGGCTTTAGGTCGCAGGACGTGCGAAGAGCAGCCTCGGGCGTCCGCCCCGGGCTGGCCTTCAGCCCAGCATCCGGTCCCTGGGTTGCTGGGTTAAGGGGAACTATGAACACCTGACCTCGGAGGAGCAGGGAGTTCAGGTCAGTCCTGCAGGGCTCAGGGCCCTGTCCCGGGTCACAGCCTCCTGGAGCCTGCATCCAAGCCCTGTACGCTTGGTCTACGGCCAGAAATAGCTACGCAGATCAAGGCAGGCCCAGAAACGCGGGGTGTAAACGTCTTCAGCGCCGCCAGGAGGCCCGCAGCCACAGCCCTCCCGCCAGCACACAAACCCCAGGCCCGCCCAGCATGGACACTCAGGGAGGAGTGGGAGGACAAGTGTCCACCCTGAACCCCAGGCCCACCCCTCGGCAGCGGCCCCGCCTTAGCTCGCTCCCCTCCCGGCCGGGAGGGAAATCTTCCCGGGGGACTTGGGGTTTCTCACTTGTGGCCAAATTCCCACCAGGACTTCATGGGCATGGGGACCAGGAAAACCGGGGAAGCTGGCGGGGCCACAGCCAGGCCCCCGCCTGGCGCTGGAGGAAGCAGGACACACCCCACGTGGGCAGGCAGACACACACGGGCACGTGTTCGTCCCTGCGGGCATTTCAGGGCTGTGAGGCGTCCGAGGTGACACTCAGCATCGTTTGGGCCATTAGTGCCTTCGTGGGAACACTGGCAACTCCGCACGACCGAGGTTTCCTTCCCTTCATTTTGGTGACTGGTAATACCGCTGAGGATGGATGGATGTGCCGGCTCAGGCATGCACACACGCACACGCGGGTACCCAGGCAGACCCCACCCAGACCAGCACGTTCTGAAATGAAAGTCAGATGCTGCTCCTGCAACCACCTCCCCAACAATCTGCGTCTCGCAGAGCGAAGCCTCGAGTCCCCCCGGGCCTGCCCTGCACAGTCCCGGATGTCTTCAGATGCGCCCCAAGCTAGGGCCCCAGGCGCTCGGCTTCCCGCTGCCTGGAGACTCCGCACAGGCATTCAGGGTCACAGGCCGCCTTCAGTAACTTACTCTGGAAACTAGGGCCGCACATGTGCCTTAAGTTAAAGGACATGACCAACTATGACGGACAGTCGAGGTTTCTTTAGCCACGCCCACGGCACACAGAAGTTCCTGGGCCAGGGACTGAACATGTGCCACAGCAGTGACAGCACCAGACCCTTAACCACTGGCCATCAGGGAACTCTGAGAGCTTGTTTTCTTTTTCTTTTTCAGGTGTGCCAGCAGCACAGAGCAGTTCCCAGGCAAAGGAATGAATCTGAACCACGACAGAAACACTGTGGTGCTCTTAACCTGCTGTGCCACAGTGGGAACTCCTAAGAGTTATTTTTTGGACAGTCATTTTGTGCTGGGTATATTCTAAGAACATTAAAATGGAGGAAAAGTAGCAGCTGAGGGAGCTCCACTGGGAACAACTTGAAGTCCTCAAAATAAAGACTGTTCATGAAACAAAATATTTTTTAAATATGATGAGCAATAGTATATATGAATCTTTGCAACTGACAATTACAAAATTCAACCAAAGGTGATAGGAAAGCTGGATAATAATGTAAAAGAATGAGGGTGAGCACTCACCCAGCACCTCATACGAAGACAGAAACGGGTGCCGGCGGCTGCCCTTTCTTGCGCTCCCCCTCCTTTGCGTCAGTGCTGGGGGCACCATCCTCGCACTCTTCCTCTAGCCTGATGATGCCCGCCTCCCCCACTGCACCCCCACCTCTCACCCAAAGCCCCACCAGAGGAGGCAGTGAGCACACTGCCCCCGTGGCACCCCAGATCCAACAGGAGTACTCAGCCCACACAGAAGCTATCTCTTGCGTGCCAGGCTCTGGTGGTGATGGGGATTTTGTTTCTGGGGCCCCCAGGGTGGAAAAACATCAGAAGAGAGAGTTTGAGAGAACCAAGAACTAGGACAAGGTCACCAGATAAGACACATCATCTACACAGGGCCACCATTTCCAGACTGGGAGAGAGACCTGTTTCAGCTAAAGCATAGAAACAGAGAAACAAGCAAAATGAGGAAACAGAAATATGTTCCCCTAGAAAAGGGCAGGGGAAAAAAAACAGAAAAAAATAACTTAATAAAAGATAAGTGATTACCTGATAAAGAACCCAAAGTAATGGTCAGAAAAATGCTGAGTTCAGGAGAAGAATGGATAAATACAGAGAACCTCAACAAAGAGACAGAAAACATAAGAAAGCACGTAACAGAAGTTAGAGACCCGAGGAACAAATAACTGAAAAATACCGTGGAGGGGTTCCACAGCCCGCTAGAGACAGACAGAAGAAAGATCACCGATCAGAAGACAGGGCAGTGGAACTCAAGCAGAGTAGAGGGGAAACAAAGAATTATTATTATATATTTTGTGCTTTTTTAGGGCCACACCTGCAGCATATGGAAGTTCCCAGGCCAGGAGTTCAATCAGAGCTGCAGCTGCTGGCCTTCGCCACAGCCACAGCAACACAGGATCTGAGCCACGTCTGCGACCTACACCACAGCTCACGACAACGTTGGATCCTTAACCCACTGAGCAAGGCCAGGGATCGAACCCACATCCTCATGGAGGCTAGTTGGGTTCATTTCTGCTGAGCCACAGTGGGAACGCCCAAAAAAGAATTTTTCAAAGTGACAAGGGGCCTTCGGAACCACTCAAGTGGAATAACAATAACAGTACCTGATTCAAAAAGGGAGGGGGGGGGAAGGGGCAGAAATACCAGCCAAGAACCTCCATTACCTGGGGAAAAACAGACATCAGATCCAAAAAGCCCAGAAACCCAAATAAGATGAACCCAAAGAGACCCACATCAAGATATATTATGATTAAAACATCAAAAGTTAAAGAGAGAATCTTAGGAGTTCCTGATGTGACTCAGTGGGTTAAGAACACGACGTAATATCCATGAGGATGCAGGTTCGATCCCTGGCCTTGCTCATTGGGTTAAGGATCCGGTGTTGCTGCAAGCTGCAGAGTAGATCACAGATGCAACTCGGATCTGGTGTTGCCGTGCCCGTGACACAGGCCAGCAGCCACAGCTGCGATTCAGCCCCTAGCATGGGAACTTCCATATGCCACAGGCGTGGCCATAAAAAGAAAAAAGAGAGAGAATCTTAAAAGCAAAAGAAAAACAACTTGTTACAGACAAGGGAGCCCCCATAAGCCTATGAGAAGATTTCTTAGCGGAAATGTTATAGGCCAGAAGGGAGTGGCATGACATATTCAAAGCGCTGAAAGGAAAAAGTTTCCAACCAAGAACACTCTATCCAGCGAGGTTATCATTCAGAATTGAAGAAGAGAGAGTTTTCCAGACAAGCAAAAGCCAAAGGAGTTTATCACCACCAACCTACCCTACGAGAAATGTTAACGAAACTTTTTAAGCTGAAAAGAAAGGGCATGAGTTAATAACAAGGAAACATATGAGAGGAAAAATCTTACTGGTAAAGGTTAAGTATATAATCAAGAACGTAGATTATGACTTACAAAGATAGTAAGAAGGGTAAAAGACAAAAGTCTGAAAAATAACTATAACAATAATAATTAAGGGATACACAAAATTAAAACATGCAAAATGTGACACCAAAAACATGGGCAGGGGAGTAAAAATGCAGAGTTTTAGAATGTTCAAACTTAACCTGCTATCAGCTCAAAATAGACTGTTATGTATGTCAGCATGACACGTGAGCCTCATGGTAACCACAAGGCCAAAGCTACACACCAAAGACAGTAAGAATAATCTGGGCATGATACCTAGGAAAGGAAGCAAGAGAAGCAGGGAACACAGAGGAACCACAAAGCAGAGGAAAACAATGAACAAAATGGCAGTGAGCACATATAAACAGATTAAATAATTAGAAGACACAGAGTGACTGAATGAATTAAAAAAAAAAGACTCATCTATTTGCTGCTGGCAAAAGACTCACCTCAGAAGTGAAAGCACACACAGGACTGGAGTAAAGGGATGGAAAAAGATGTTTCATGCAAATGGAAATCAAAAGAAAGCTAAGGTAGCTGCACTTTATCAGACAAAACAGACCTTTTCTTTTGTCTTTTTAGGGCCACACCTGTGGCCAATGGAGGTTCCCAGGCTAGGGGTTGAATCAGAGCTGTAGCTGCTGGCCTATACCACACCACAGCAATGCTGGATCCAAGCTGCATCTGCAACCTCTTCCACAGCTCAAGGCAACACTGGATCCTTAACCCACTGAGCAAGGCCAGGGATTGAACCTGAATCCTCATGGGCAGCAGTTTCTGCTGAGCCATGATGGGAACTCCCACAAAATAGACTTTAAGGACTAATAAAAGACAAAAATGAGCATTACAAAATGATAAAGGAAGGGGTAAATCCTGCAAGAAGATACTGCACTTGTAAACATTTATGCACCCAAAATAGGCACTTAACATATTCAAAGGGAGAAACTGACAGCAATATAATAGTAAGGGACTTTGACACCCCAGTTACATCATGGATAGATTATCCAGGCAGAAAATCAATAAGGAAACAATGGTCTTAAATGATACATTATACCAGATGTACTTAATAGATACACATAGAACATTCTGTCCAAAAGCAGCAAAATACACATTCTTCTCAAGTGCACATCTACATTCATCAAGAGCGATCACATGCTAGGCCACAAAACAAGTCTTGGTACATTTAAGAAGACTGAGGACACATGAAGCATCTTTCCCAACTGCACTGCTATGAAGTTAGAAATCAATTACAAAAGGAAAACTGGAAAAATTATTACAAATATGCTGTGACTAAACAACATTCTCCTAGGAGTTCCCATAGTGGTGCAGCAGAAACTAATCCAACTAGGAACAATGAGGTTGCAGGTTCAATCCCTGGCCTCACTCAGTGGGTTAAGTGAGCTGTGGTATAGGATGCAGACACAGCTGGGATCCCACATTGCTGTGGCTGTGAGGTAGGCTGGCATTCATAGCTCCAATTAGACACCTAGCCTAGGAACCTCCATATGCCACAGGTGCGGCTCTAAAAAGCAAAGAAAAAAAAAAAATTCTCCTAAACAACCAATGCCTCAACAAAGGAAAAACCAAAAAGTACCTTGAGACAAATGAAAATAGAAATTCAACGTCCCAAAATCTCTGGAATACACTAAAAGCAGTTCTAAGAAGGAAGTTCACAGTGATACAGTCCTACCTCAAGACATAAGAAAAATCTCAAACAACATAGCTACACCTAGAGGAACCAGAAGAAGAACAACAAACAAAACCCAAGTTAGTAGAAGGAAGGAAATAACAAATATCAGAACAGACATAAATGAAACAGAGACTAAAACAGACAATAGAAAAATCAATGAACTCAGGAGCCGGTTCTTTGGGGGAAAAAAAATGAAACTGACAAGCATTTAGATAAGCAAAGAAAATAAGAGAGAGGGCTCAAGTACATAAAATCAGAAATGAAAGAGAAATTACCACTGATACCAAAGAAAGACAAAGGATCATAAGACTACTATGAACAATTATATGCCAACAAATTAGACATTAGAATCAGCCCAAATTAGAAGAAATGGATAAATTCCTAGAAACATATAATTTTCCAGGACAGAATCATGATGAAATAGAAAATCTGAATAGACTGATTACTAGTAAATTTACTGAACAGTAATCAAAAAACTACAAACAAACCAAAGCCCAGAACCAGATGGCTTCACTGGCGAATTCTACTAAACCTTCAAAGAAGATTCGATACCTATCCCTACCAAACTCTTTCAAAAACCCACAGAGGAGGGAACGCTCCCAAGCTCATTTTACAGGGGCCAGTATTACCCTGATATCAAAGCCAAACAAGGATACCACAAAAAAAGAAAATTACAAGGCAACATCCCTGGACCCAAATGCAAAAATCCTCAACAAAACATTAGCAAACAAAATTCAACAACACAGTGAAAGGATCACACACTACGATAAAGGGGATTTATTCCAAGATGCCAAGGGTAGTTCAACATGCACAAGTCACTGGGAAATACACCATGTCAACAAACGGAAGAATGACAATCATGTGATCATCTCATAGATGCAGAAAAAGCACCTGACAAAAGCCAACATTTGCTTATCATAAAAACGCCCAACAAAGGGGTTATGAACGGAACATACCTCAACATTATAAAGGCCATAAACGACAAACTCAGAGCTTACATCACACTCAACAATGAAAAATTAAAACCTTTTCCCTGGGAGTTCCCGTCGTGGCTCAGTGGTTAACGAGTCCGACTAGGAACCATGAGGTTGTGGGTTCGATCCCTGGCCTTGCTCAGTGGGTTAAGGATCTGGTGTTGCCGTGAGCTGTGGTGTACGTTGCAGATGTGGCTCGGATCCCACGTTGCTGTGGCTGTGGCGTAGGCCGGCAGCTACAGCTCCTGTTAGACCCCTAGCCTGGGAACCTCCATATGCCGTGGGTGTAACCCTAGATAAGGCAAAAAGACAAAAAAATTAAAAAAAAAAAAAACTTTTCCCTGAATGTAAGAATAAGACAGATGGATCCACCCTCACCACTCTTATGCAACATTGTATGGAAAATCCTAGCCAGAGCAATCAGGTGGAAAAAGAAAGAAAAGGCCACCAAATTGCAAAGGAAAAAAAAAAAGCTATTACTATTTGCAGACTACATGATTTTATATACAGAGAAAACACTAAACTAGAAAATCCCACCATTTCACAGCAGGCCACATCCAAAAGACTTGAAAGCAGGACTCAAATAGAGCCCTGTACGCCAATATTCACTCCATTATTGACAACAGCCAGAGGTTAAAACAACTGTCCATCAACAGACAAATGGATAAACAAGCTGTGTCACAAAGATACACTGGAATACTAGTGAAAAGGAATGGAGTTCTGACACAGGCTACAACCTGGCTGAACCCTGACAACCCCATGCGAAGTGGAACAAGCCAGACCAGAAAGACACAGACTCGACCGCACTCGTACGGATAGCCTGAGAGGTCAGAAGCACAGACACAGAAGCAGGGAGGGTATCAGGACATCGGGGCTGGGAGGGCAGCTGGAAACTGAGTGACTGTTTTTTTTCTTTTTTACCTTAATGGATTTTATTTCAATTATAGGTGTACATAAGTCATCACAAGTCAATTTTATAGATTTTGTATCCCAAACCCCCAGCGCATCCCCCCACCTCCCAGATTGTCTTATTTGAAAAACCAAGGTTTTCCAAAGTCTGTGAGTCATTGTCTGTTCTGTAAAAAGGTTCATTGTGTCTTTTTAGTTTCCACATGTAAGCGGTAGCACTGGGTGTTGCTGTCTAATTGTCTGACTGGTTTCACTTCGCATGATAATTTCTAAGTCCATCCATGTTGCTATAAATGTTGGTAATTTGTTCCTTTTAATGGCTGAGTAATATTCCATTGTGTGTGCGTACCATATCTTCCCTATCGACTCTTCTGTCGATGGGCATTTAGGTTGTTTCCATGACCTGGCTATTGCACAGAGTTCTGCAATGAACACTGGAGTACATGTGTCTTTTCGAGTCATGGTTTCTGCTGGATAGATGCCCAGGAGTGGGATTGCTGGATCAAATGGTAATTCTATTTTGCGTTTTCTGAGGAATATCCATACTGTTCTCCACAGTGGTTGCACCAATTTGCATTCCCACCAACAGTGTAATAGGGTTCCTTTTTCTCCACACCCTCTCCAGCACTTATTGTTTGTAGACTTTTTGATGATGGCCATTCTGACTGGTGTAAGGTGGTACATCATAGTGGTTTTGATTTGCATTTCTCTAATGAGGAGCGATGTTGAACATCTTTTCATGTGTTTATTTGCCATCTGCATGTCTTCTTTGGAGAACTGTCTGCCTAGATCCTCTGCCCATTTTTTGATGGGGTTGTTTGTTTCCTTGGTGTTGAGCTGTAGGAGCTGTTTGTAAATTTTGGAGATTAATCCCTTGTCAGTTGAATCATTTGCAAATATTTTCTCTCATTCTGTGGGCTGTCTTTTCGTTTTGTTTAGGGTTTCCTTAGCTGTGCAGAAACTTTGAAGTTTAATGAAGTCCCATTTGTTTATTTCTCTTTTTATTGTGCTTACTCTGACACACGGATCTGAGAAGATGTTGCTATCATTTATGTCAGAGAGTGTTTGGCCTATGTTTTCCTCTAAGAGTTTTATAGTATCTGGTCTTATATCTAGATCTTTAATCCATTTTGAGTTTATTTTTGTGCATAGTGTTAGGGAGTGTTCTAGTTTCATTTTTTTACATGTAGTTGTCCAGTTTTCCCAGCACCACTTATTGAAGAGGCTGTCTTTTGTCCAATGTATATTCTTGGCTCCTTTATCATAGATTAGTTGACTATAGATGCGTGGATTTAAATCTGGGCTTTCTATCCTGTTCCACTGATCTATATTTCTGTCTTTGTGCCAGTACCATATGGTTTTGATGACTATAGCTTTGTAGTAGAGTCTGAAGTCTGGGAGCCTGATTCCTCCAGCTCCATTTTTCTTTTTCAGGATGTCTTTGGCTATTCTGGTTTTTTTGTGTTTCCAGACAAACTTTAAACTATTTTGTTCTAGTTCTTTGAAATATGTCATTGGTAATTTGATAGGGATTGCATTGAATGTGTAGATTGCCTTGGGTAGTATAGTCATTTTGATAATATTGACTCTTCCAATCCAAGAGCATGGTCTGTCTTTCCACCTGTTTAAGTCATCCTTGATTTCTTTCATCAGCGCCTTATAATTTTCAGAGTACAGGTCTTTTGTCTCTTTAGGCAGGTTTATTCCTAAGTATTTGGTTCTTTTTGATGCGATGGTAAATGGGATTGCTTCTCTAATTTCTCTTTCTGATGTTTCATTGTTGGTATATAGAAATGCAGTTGATTTCTGTGTGTTAATTTTGTATCCTGCGACTTTCCCAAATTCATTGATGAGCTCTAATAGTTTTCAGGTAGAGTCTTTAGGATTCTCTAGGTATAGTATCATGTCATCTGCAAAAAGTGATAGTTTTACTTCTTCTTTCCCAATTTGGATTCCTTTTATTTCTTTACTTCTCTGATCGCTGTAGCTAGGACTTTCAGAACTATGTTGAATAGTAGTGGCGAGATTGGACATCCCTGTCTTGTTCCTGATCCCAGTGGGAATTCTTTCAGCTTTTCACCATTGAGAATGATGTGAGCTCTGGGTTTGTCATAGATGGCCTTGATTATGTTGAGGTAGGTTCCCCCATGCCCACTTTCTGAAGGGTTTTTATCAGAAATGGGTGTTGGATTTTGTCAAAGGCTTTTTCTGCATCTATGGAGAGGATCAGATGGTTTTTATTCTTCCGTTTGCTAACGTGGTGTATCACACTGATTGATTTGCGGATATTGAAGAATCCTTGCATCCCTGGGATAAATCCCACTTGATCGTGGTGTACAATCCTTTTAATGTATTGTTGGATTCGGTTGGCTAGTATTTTGTTGAGAATTTTTGCATCTATGTTCATCAGTGAGATTGGCCTGTAATTTCCTTTTTTTGTGGTATCTTTGTCTGGTTTTGGTA
>PVHT021183665.1:102691-123070 GCA_004024745.2 Catagonus wagneri
CCCTCCATCCTCACCCTCGGCACACGGCAGGGGGATGTGAGACCAGCAGCGCACAGAAGATGACCTGGCACGACTGAAGGCAAACCCAGGCAGCCCCACGCCATGGCCCGAGATCAGGAGGCGCAGAGGCGCTGGCCTCAGCCTCTCCTGCAGGCCCGGTGGCTGCGCACCAGGGTCCTATGGCCACATGCAGCCCCAGGCGTTTCTGCGCAAGCTGTGATCAAAGAGGGATTTTTACATTTCAAAGGGCTATTTTAAAAGAAAAGAGAACAAAAGAATAACCTGCACTGGAAGTCACAGGTGGCCCTCAAAGCGCTTATTACCACCTGGCTCCTTACAGGAAGTCTGCTGACTCTGCTCCACTGCCCTACACACAATACCCAACAGCCCATCAGAAAGGACAAGGACAATGCCAGGGAACCAACAAGCCCACTGAAGTAATAAAGCAACCAGCAGAGCCAGACTCAGCGATAACCCGGATGCATAAACAATTAGAAAAGGAATTTGAAATAAATATGATTAAACAGATGGGAAGACATCGTTTTAGGGTTCTTACAGTATACTTGATGCATTATAAATGGTTTATAAAGATTTTAATGTCTTAATTAGAAATATTTAACTGCAAGTAATTAATAATACTAATAATTAATCCTAGTTAAAGGTTGTATTGTAAACCCTAAGCCAAATACAAAAAAAGTTTTTAAGTGTAAACGATAAGCCAACAGTGCAGATAAAATAGAATATTAAAAACTCAACACAAAAGCAGACAAAAAACAGGAAAAAAAGAAACTAGAAATACTTCTGTATTTTTTCATATACATTAGATGAAAACTATAAATATATTGATTAAAGGACAGAGAATTCATAAAACGTCAAGACCCAATTATACACTGTGTATAAAACATCTGAGATAAATATAAAGACAGATTAAAAACGAAATATAAAAAACTTGGCACACAAACACTAATTAAAAGAAGTCTCCAGGTGGCACGGCCGATTAAAGACTCAGCACTGTCACTTCTGTGTGGTGTGGCTTCAGTCCCTGGCCCTAGAACTTCCACATGCTACAGGCGTGGCCAAAAAAAGGAAGTCTGCAGAGCCGTTATTATTATCAGACAAGGACTTCAGAACAACAACAAAACTACCATGGCTGAGAAGGAACACTGTGCAATTATAAAGAGGTCGATGCGCCAACAAGACGCAACAGCCGTAACCACGTCTGCACCTAACAACAGAGCTTCAAGAGAAAAAAATCAAAATACAGCAGAAATCCAAATGCAAATAAATTCACAGTTAGACTTGGAAACTTTAATACTCTTATTTCCAGTCCTGACTTTGAGAAAAGAAGAAAGAAAATCAGTAAATGTATAATAGACTCCCTCAACGACTCCATCAACCAACTTGATCAAATGTACATTTAAAAGAATTCAAAGTACATTCTGTGATCACAAGGAATTAAGTCAGAAATAAGAGAAATACATAATGATAGAAAACAACAGAAATATGAAATAAATAACAGAAAATGATGTGAAAGAAATCTCCAAATACTTGGAAGTAAAACGATACACTTCTAAATAATCTGTGGATTAAGAAGGAAGTCACAGGAAAAGTAGGAAATACCGTGACCGAAATGAAAACGAAAACGTTATCACAGTGTGCAGGTGCAGTTAACTTTGCAGTTAAATGAGGGGACATTGTGGCACCAACTGCTCTTGTTGGAAAAGAATAGAGGCCTCAAATTAGTCACCTGAAGCTTTCGTCTTAAAAAAATAAGAAAAAGAAAAAAATCAAACCCAAAACATGTCAAAGGAAAGCAAAAATAAAGAGCAGAAATCAATATAAATGAGGACAAAAAACCAATAAACCCGAAAGCCAAACCAGTTTCTAAAAATATATAAAATTGATAAAACTCTAGCCAAGCTAAACAAGGAAAAGGAGGGAGGAAGCAAAGACAGACACACATTATAAATGTTGGAAATGAGAGCGGGCACATCACTACAGAGCTCACAGATATTAAAAAACTAATAAAGAAATATTATGGACAAATTTTTGCACGTTAATTTCACAACTTGGTTGTAATGGACAAATTCCTTGGAAAACATAAAATACTAAGATTCATTAAAAAAATAAAGATCACCTAAACAATCCTATATCTATTCGAGAAACTGAATTTGTAGTTTAAAATGTTCCAACTATTTTAAAAAAATCTAGGCTCAAAAGGCTTCACTGGCAAATTCCATCAAATATTTAAATAAGAAAGAAAAGTAATTCTATGTAAGTCTTCAAAAATATAGAAAAGGAAGAAACAAGTCTCAACCTTTTTTTTTTTAGTTCAAAACCAAAAGGAGGAGTTCCCATCATGGCGCAGCGGAAACGAATCCAACTAGGAACCATGAGGTTGCGGGTTCGATCTCTGACCTCGCTCAGTGGGTTGAGGATCCGGCGTTGCCGTGAGCTATGGTGTAGGTCACAGACGTGGTATGGATCCCACGTTGCTGTGATTGTGGTGTAGGCCAGTAGCTACAGCTCCGATTCGACCCCTGGCCTGGGAACTTCCATATGCTGCAGGTGCTGCCCTAAAAAGCAAAAAAAAAAAAAAAAAAAAAGAGAGAGAGACAAAGACATTACAAGAAAAGGCCAATATCCTTCATGAATATAGATATAAAAATCCTAAGCAAATTACTAGCAAGTTGTATCCAGTAATATGTAAAAAGAGTATTTCATAAAGAATAGATATTTACAAGTTCCCATTGTGGCTCAGTGGTTAATGAACCCGACTAGCATCCATGAGGATGCTGGTTTTATCTCTGACCTTGCTCAGTGGGTTAAGGATCTGGTGTTGCCGTGAGTTGTGCTGCAGGTTGCAGGCACGGCTTGGATCCCATGTTGCTGTGGCTGTGGCGCAGGCCAGTGGCTACAGCTCTGATTTGACCCCTAGTCTGGGAACCTCCATATGCCACAGGTCTGGCCCTTAAAAAAAAAATGTATAAGGTAGTATTGGTGAAGGGAATAGATATAAATGAAACAGAATTCCAGAAACAGATCACAGTTTTGTTAAATCTCAACAAAAGTGTAACTGCAATTCAGCAAAGAAAGAACAGCCTTCTCAACAAATGGTGCTGGAAGAGTTCCCATCGTGGCGCAGCAAAAACGAATCCGACCAGCAACCATGAGGTTGTGGGTTCAATCCCTGGACTCGCTCAGTGGGTTAAGGGTCCAGAGTTGCCGAGAGCTGTGGTGTAGGTCGCAGACGCGGCTCAGATCCCGCGTTGCTATGGCTGTGGCGTAGGCCGGCAGCTGTAGCTCCGACTCGACCCCTAACCTGGGAACCTCTCTATACACCACAAGTACAGCCCTAAAAAAAAGACAAACAAAACAAGACAAAAAACAAATGGTGCTGGAAAAAACAACATCTATATGCAAAAAAAAGAAAAAAAAGAACTTATTTGGTTAAGTATCTTTTCAAATATTTTATTGACAGTGTCTTTGCTCATAGTTGCCAAAAACTAGAAATAACCTAAATATTCAATAGATTAGTGAATAAAAAGATCATGGCTTCTCCACAGAGCAGAAGAGTAGCAAAAGAAATTAATAACTGATACCCCCAAAACACGATGAACCTCAAATGACTAACGTTAAGGAAAAACGCGAACTTAAAAATCCACATACTTGGTGATTCTCCTTGTATACAATTCTGGAAGCGGTGAAACCGTAGGAACCCAGAGCAGATCCGAGGTGGCCAGGGCCTGGGGGCCAGGGGTTCAAGGTTTTCAGGGGCTGACCGACAACAGAGCGCAGAGAATATTTTGAGGTGGTGGAGCTGTTCTGTGCCTTACGATGGCGGTCACCGGGTGCGGGCGCTTGTTAAAAGGTGCAGGACGCTCTCTCCTAAAAAGCGGATTTCGCTCCGTGTAAACTGTAACTCAGTCAGTGTGACCGCTGACAACAGGAAGCTGCTAAATCCCGGGCCCTCTCCTTCACTCTGCCTCTGAGCAACCGCTTCCTCCCTGGAGGACCCACAAATTCCAAAACGCTCCTCCCTCCCTGCTCCGTTTCCAGAGTTTGCAGACCTTCACACGACAGACTGAAGACCAGCTGAGGCTTCTCTGGGCGATCTGAGCAGCTCAGGAAGAGACACCTAGAGATACTGCCCTGTGGGTTCCCAGTTAACGGCTGAGCTGGCTCACAGGACAGTGACGTCCGCGTGGTCCCCACACACACTCAGGGCGTCCAGTCAGCACTGTGAACCCTGCCCCTCAATACAAGCAGACCACCGGGCATTACCAGAGACCTGAGAAAAAGATAATCACTGCTTTCAACAAAAACAAAAGGAGGGCAAAAGAAAGAATGTGCGATAGAAGAAAACTTTATTAATCTCCTCCCCAAGGAGATTTTGTTAAAAAGCTATATCATCAAATAAGCAAGAACGGAATGCTATTTTTTTTAATTCCAGAAAAGGCAGTTGGAAATTAAATGCATGACCGTACAGATGAAGACTTCATAGGCGTACAGCAAATAAGGCAGAGAAAGTCTCTCAGCAGTGGGACTAAAGACAAGTAGATGCAAACACTTCCCCAAAAACTGAGGAGGAGGGAAGCTTCCTAACTCACTGTAGGAAGCTGCCATTACCCTGACATCAAAATCAGAGAAGGACAACACAAAAAAGATAACTACAGGCCAACGGCATTCTCTGATCAACACAGATGCAAAAACCCTCAGTAAAATGCTAGCAGACCAAATGCAGGACTACATGAAAGGAGCACGCACCATGACCCAGGGCCATCACTCCCGATGCAGGGCGGTCAACATCTACAGGCCCACAGTGCGGTACACACCACTAATAAAACAAAAGATAAAAACCATACGATCATCCTGGAGTTCCCGTCGTGGTGCAGCAGAAACAAATCCGACTAGGAACCACGAGGTTGAGGGTTCGATCCCTGGCCTTGCTCAGTGGGTTACGGATCCGGCGTTGCCGTGAGCTGTGGTGTAGGTTGCAGACGCGGCTCGGATCCCACGTTGCTGTGGCTGTGGCGAAGGCCAGCGGCTACAGCTCCAATTAGAGCCCTAGCCTGGGAACCTCCATATGCCCTGGGTGCGGCCCTAAAAAAAAAAATTATGCGATCATCTCAGTAGACACAGAAAAAGCACTGGACAAGATTCAACATCCATTTATGATAAAAGTTCTCAATAAAAAGGGTAGAGAAAGACTGCAACTCCACATAATAAAGGTCATATATGATACACTCAGCTCACACCATTCTCAGCTGTGAAAAACTGAAAGCTATCCCGGAGATCAGGACTAAGACAAGGATGCCCACTCTCACCACTCTTCTTCAACACAGAACTGAAGCCCAGCCAGAGCAATCAGGTACGAAACAGAAAATAAAAGGCATCAAAACTGGAAAGGAAGAAGTGAAACTGTCACAATTTGCAGACACACAATTTTATATTGAGAAAATCCTAAAGATTCCACACAAAAACTATTAGAAACAAAAAAACAAAGCATAAAATCTACATAAAAAATCTGATGTTTCTTTACACTAACAACAAACTATCAGAAAAAGAAACTCAGAAAACAATCCCATTTACAACTGCATCACAAAGAATAAAATACCTAGAAATAAATTTAACCCGGGAGGTGAAAGACCTACACACTGAAAGCTGTGAGACTCCAATGAAAGAAACTGAAAATGACACAAAGAAATGGGAAGAGAATCTGTGCTCACGGACTGGAATGTTACACACTGTAAAAATGTCCATATTACCTAAAGCAATAGACTGATTTGATACAATTTCTATCAAAACCCCAATGACATTTTCCACATAAATAGGACACACAATCGTAAAGTTTACATGGAACACCAAAGATCCTGAATAGCTAAAGCAATCCCGAGAAAAAAGATGGGAGTGTCACATTCTCTGGTTTCAAACTATATTACAAAGCTATAGTAATCAAAATAGCATGGCTCTGTCAGAAAATCAGACACATAAATCAATGGAACATAACTGAGAGCCGAGAAATAAACCACACATAATACAGAAAATGAATTTATGACAAAGGGGCAAAGTACAAACAACGAAGAAAGGATAGCTTGTCTTCAATAAATAGCGCTAGTTAAACTGATGGAGTCCCCATGGTGGCTCAGCGGTTACGAACCTGACTAATATCCATGAGGATGTGAGTTTGATCCCTGGCCTCACTCAGCGGGTTGAGGATGCAGCGCTGCTGTGAGCTGTGGTGTAGGTCACAGACACGGCCTGGATCTGGCACTGCCGTGGCTCTGGCGTAGGCTGGCAGCTACTGCTCTGATTGGATCTCTAGCTTGGGAACTTCCATATGCCACATGTGGGCCATAAAAAGCAAAATAAAAACAAAAACATATTGAGCAGCTATCTGCAAAAGAAAGAAACTACACCCCTGTCTCATACAATACATAAAAGTCAATTCAAAATGAATTAAAGACTCTAACGTAAGACTGGAAACCATAAAACTCCTAGGAAAAAAATATGTCAATATGTTCCTTGACATCAGCCTTAGCCATACCTCTCTGACTGTGTCTCCTCAGGCAAAAAATAAAAGCAAAAATAAACAAATGGCCCAGTGGGTTAAGGATCTGGCATTATGACTGCTGGGGCTCTGGTTACAGCTGAGGTATAGGTCCAGTCCCTGGCCCAGGAACTTCCGCGTGCTTGGGAGCAGCCAAAAACACAACAACAACAAAAATGGGACTACATCAAACTAAAAACTTCTGCACAGCAATGGAAAAAAAGACAGCCAAGTGGGAGAAGACATTTGCGAAGCATACATCCAATTAGTGGTTAATATCCAAAACATGTAACTCATGTACCTCAATCACACACACAGACCCGATCAAAAAGTGGGCAGAGGAGCTGACTCGATGTTTTTCCAAAGAATATACACAGACGACCAACAGGCACAGGAAAAGATGTTCAACATCACTACCGAGGAAATGCAAATCAAAACCACAGTGAGGTATCAACTCAGGCCCTATTGGAACGGCTACTAACAAAAAGGCAAAAAATAAGTGTTGGTGAGGATGTGGTGAAAACGAATTTTCATGTACTGCTGGTGGAAATGCAAACTGGTGCAGCCACAATGGAAAACAGTATGAAGGCTCTTCAAAAAATCAAGAATACAACTACCGTATACTCCAGCTATTCCACTTCTGGGTATTTATCCAAAGAACAGGAAAACATGGAGTTCCTGTCATGGCTCAGTGGTTAACGACCCTGACTAGGATCCATGAGGACACGGGTTCAGTCCCTGGTCTCACTCACTGGGTTAAGGATCCTGCATTGCCGTGAGCTGTGGTGTAGGTTGCAGACGCAGCTCAAATCCCGTGTTCCTGGGGCTGTGGTGCAGGCGGGCAGCTGTAGCTCCAAGTGACCCCTCCATATGCCACGGGTGCGGCCCTAAAAAGACAAAAGACAAAAAAAAAAAAAAAAAAAGGAGAATAGGGAAACACTACTGTGAAATGACATCTGCACTCTTATATTCATCGTAACAGTGTTTACAGCAGCCAAGATGGGGAAACAACGTAAGTACCCATCAATGGACGAATGGATCAAGAAGATGTGGTATATATACACAACAGACTACTAGTCAGAAAAAGATTAAATTTTTCCATTTAACACAACATAAAAAGGACACAATGAACTTCTTTGCAGAGCAGATACTGGTTCACAGACTTTGAAAAACTTGTGGTTTCCAAATGAGACAGGCTGGGGGGTGTGCGGATACACTGAGAGTCTGGGATGGAGACGCTATAAAGTTTGGTTGTGATGATTATTGCGCACCTGTAAATGTAATACAATTCACTAAGTAATTTTAAAAAAGACACCATAGATGGACCTTGAGAATATTATGCTAAGGGAAATAAGTCAGACAAAGAGAAATACTGTACGATTTCTCTCATGTGGGATTTTTAAGTGAAAAAAACCAACAAAACAGAAACACACAGACACAGAGAACAGAAGCGTGGTTAGCAGGGGGTGAGGGGGGCAAAACGAGTAAAGAGGGCCAAACGTACAGTGACAGAGGGAAACTACACTTCTGGTTGTGAGCACCCGGTAGTGTACGCAGAAGTCCAAATGTGAATTTGCACACGTGAAACTTGCATAATGTTATAAAGCAATAAAAAATAAAATAAGCAAATGTGTTCTAGAGTAAAAAATTCCTACTGGTATTTTTTCCAGTGTTTGTTCTTTTTTTGTATTGAGGTATGTAGTTGACTTACAATATTATATCAGTTTCAGGCGTACAATGATTCAAATTTTATAGATTACATTCCATTTAAGTTATTATAAAATACGGGCTATATCCCTGGATGTACAATCTATCCTTGTAGCGTATTTACTTTATACTCAGTAGTGTGTACTCTTACACCCCCACCCCTATATCTTGCCCCTCCCCTCTCCCCACTGATAACTGCCAGTTTTTTCTTTACATCTGTGAATCTGTTTCTATTTCATTATATCCACTGGTTTTATTTTTTTAGATTCCACATATAAGTGATTGCGAGTATCTGTCTTCCTCTGACTTAGTTTCATGAAGCATAATATCCTTCAGCTCCATCCATGTGGCTGCAAATGGCAAAATTTCATCCTTTCTTAGGCTGAGCAGTACTCCGTCGTACATACAATGCACCACATCTTCGTAATCCATTCATCTGCCGAGGTACACTCGGGTTGCTTCCATGTCTTGGATACTGTAAATAATGACGTTACGATCACTGAGGTGCATATATTTTTTTGAATTAGTGTTGTTTTCTTTAGATATATACCCAGGAGCGAAACTGCCGGATCATACGGTAGTTCTGTTTTCAGTTTCTGAGGAGCCTCCACAGTGGCCGCGTCAGTTTACATTCCCACCAGGTATATGAGCGTTCCCTTTTCTCCACATCTTTGCCACCATTTGTTACTTGTGGCCTTTTTGATAACAGCCATTCGGACAGATGTGAGGTGACAGCTCATTGTAGTTCTGGTTTTCATTTATCTGATGATTAACAATGCTGAACATCTTTTCGTGTGCCTACCGGCCAGCTGTATGTCTTCTTTGGAAAAATGTCTATTCAGATCTTCTGCCCATTTTTTTTTTTGAGTTGTTCGTTTTTGATATTGAGTTGTACGAGCTGTTTATACATTTTGGATATTAATACCTTATAGTAAGTATCACTTGCAAATATATTCTCCCATTCAATAGGTTGTTTTTTCATTTTGCTGACGGTTTTCTTTGCTGAGAAAACTGGGACCATTCAGATTTTTTTGCTTTTGTTCCTTTGCCTTGGGAGACAGGATACACACCCACACGCACAAACACACGTACACCACACACTCACACACATATATATTGCTACTATTTGTCAGAGAGAGCTCTGCCTAATCTTCTTCTAGGAGTTTTACAGTTTCCAGTCTTACATTTAGGTGTTTCATCCATTTTAAGTTTATTTTTGTGTATGGTATAAGAAAATACTCTAATTTCATTCTTTTACATCCCATCCAGTTTTCCCAGCATCACCTACTGAAGGGGCTGTCTCTTCCCTATTGTACACTCTTTCCTCCTGTGTCACAGAAACACTGACCGTAAGTGTGTGGGTTTATTTCTGGGCTCTCTGTCCTGCTCCATTAATGTGCCTGTCTTGCGCCGGTCCCACACTGTCTTGGTTACTACAGCTTTGCAGTTCAGTCTGAAGTCAGGGGATATGATTCCTCCAGCTCCCTTCTTGCTCAGGATTGCTCTGGCTATTCGAGGTCTTTCGTGTTTCCATTTGAAATTTAAAATAATTTGTTCTAATTCTGTGAAAAATGACATCAACATTTTGATGGAGATTGCACTTGAATCTGTAGATTGCCTTGGGTAGCATGATCATTTTAACAATATTAACTGTTCAATCCATGAACACGGTACCTCATTCCCATTGGTGTCATCTTCAGATTCTTTCATCAGTGTCTTAAAGCTTTTAGTGCACAGGTCTCTTCTCTCCTAGTTAGGTTTATTCCTAGGTATTTTATTCTTTTTGATATGACTGTAAATGGGATTTTCCTTAATTTCTCTTTCTGATAGTTCCCTGTACAGAAATACAGATTTCTGCATATTGATTTTGTATTCTGCAACGTTACCAAATTCACTGATGAGCTCTAGTGGTATTTTGGTAGTGTCCTTAGGATTTTCTATCCTGTCCGCTATCCTCTCATGTCCTGCCATCTCTGGACAGTGACAGTTTTACTTCTTCCCTTCCTAACTGCTTACCTTTTATTTCTTTTTCTTATCCAAGTACTGTGGCTAGGACTTTCCCTGTTGGTATTTTTATTTGGCATGTTGAGGCAAAGTATCAGCTTTACGATATAGATTCTTCCCAGCCAAAAAAGGATTTAACTCTCCATTTATTCAAGCTTGTTTATCTTCATATAATTTTTAATAAAAAAAATTTAAAAATAAACCAAATAGATGGAAACAGAAGGAAAGAGGCCAAATATCAAACAACAGGAAGCTGAGCCAGCAGAGAGGAGGAGATCACTGTAATGTGGCGCCCACACTAAACAACCCTGACCCCAGCAGGTGAATATAAACCTCAGCTGAAGCCTAATTCGCTTCAGTTCCTACTACCCAATAAATAACGTCCAGCCTTCAACCAAAAATTACAAGGCGTGCTAAAAGAAAAGACAATACAGTCTGAAAAGGCAATTTAAGCATCAGAACCAGACTCAGATGTGACGGAAGTTTGGAATTATCAGACGGGACATGTGAAGTGACCATGAGTAATACCCAAGGGCTCTACCTTAGTGAGCTTGGCCCCCACAACAAAATGCCAGCAAGTATTAGCAGCAGAAATTCACTCTCTCACTTTCTAGAGGCTGAAAGCTCCACATCAAGGAGTCAGCAGGACTGACCCCCCGAGGCCTCTCCCTGCCGTGCAGACGCCCTGTGCACAGCGCACGCACCTCCATTAGCCTGTGTCCTAATCTCGTCTCCTTATAAGGACACCTGACCGACTGCAGTAGAGTCCACACTAAAGGCCTCACTTTAACTCCATCACCTCTTTCAAGGCCCTGTTTCCAGATGCCACCGCATTCTGAGATAACGGGAGGAGGGGCACTGATTAGGGCTTTAACACATGAATTTTCAACCATGCAGCCCACAACAGGCTCTAATGGAAAAAAAAAAAACGCAACAGAAAGGTAATGTATAAACAGGCAGAGATTCCAAAAAGGCATCAAATTTCAGCTGAAACATTATCTCCTGAGAGGCGCTCCCCTCACCGCCCGCTCCCCCTCTCACCCACTGCCCTGCTGTTCCCAGACGCTGTCTTCTCTCCCCGCCCCCCCGCCCCGGACGGAAAGCTCCAGGAGAGCAAGCTTTTTGCGACTGTCTGTCTTGCTCATCACTGCATCCCCGAGACAATAACTACTTGCTGAACGAATGGAGAGACTGCTGTATGTGACCAAGGATGATGCAATGCAAGCGATGAGGACATTTCAGAACAAACAAAACAACCAGGCAGGTGAAAAGACGGCGGTGCGGCCACCGAGAAAGGGTGACAGCCAGCCACTGCAAGTCCTAAACGAGGCAAATGCGGTCACGGGTGCAGCCCAGCAGCAACGGCCTCACCACGACATCACGTAAGGACAGCGGCAGCACAGAGCCACAAGCCCCCTGCAGGGCCTGACCAGGGCTCTCATCTTGCACGGGCAGCCTCCTGCTCCACTCAGCTCAGGCCCCAGCACCTTTCAGATCTTTTGGTCACACAATACCTTGCCTATTTGCTCTTTCTGTAGATCAGAAGAGTGGAAATGAAGACTAATACACAGCTCGCTAACTGCCCTGCGGTCGTCTCATGAACAAACCGTGTGAACAGGCCGCGGGTAAAGGAAGATCACACGGTCCACAAGCCTGCACCCGGGGTTGGGGGGACACCTCTGACCCCATCTCAGCGATCAACTGAGATGGCTTCCTTTTTCCCTTTGGAAACTTTCATAGCCGAGCAGTCTTCAGAGATGGTTCTGGAAGCTCTGAGTCCACCATCTCCCAGATTGCTGGCATTCTGATTAAAAACAACCTTTCTACCTCTCTCGAGTACTGATTTTTGAGCGGCGAGCAGCCAGACCCGATGTGGTAACGACGTCAGCTCAGTGACAGCATCTAAGGGAACAAGGACTAGGGGAAAGGCAAGCAGCTTACACGCCAACACTGTGCAAGCAGAAGAAGACAGAGCTCGTCCCTGTGGGGCACAGCTAAGCAAGCGCTGGGTTACAGCAGTGCAACTTATCCTGAAACAGTCATGGGGAGCCTCATTACTTGAGGCTGGGAGCATTCTGGTAGGTGGCTCACGTGGGGCCTAGAGGCAGGTGGAGGCAGGTTCACCAGTGACTCCGACACAGAGGATGTGGGAGTACCGCTACCTGACAAGGGCTTTGAAGCACCACCTTAAGTTTCTTCAATGAAAGTAGAAAGTCTCGGCAAATAAAGAGAGGACATAAAGAACAAAATGCAAACGTCAGAGCTGAAAAATGCAGCGACTGACATTTAAAACCTGATAGGCGATAAAGCAGAAGGAAAAGGAAAGAATCAGCGAACTGGACGGAAGTACAACAGGAATTACTCAGTCTGAATGACAGAGAGAAAACAGACGGAAAAGGAAAGCGAGCAGAGCCTCTGGGGCAGCGAGACTCAGAGAGGACCTGCATCCGCGTCGTTGTGGCAGGACCTGCATCCGCGTCGTTGTGGCTCCGGAGGGAGTGGGAGTCAGCAGGGCTGTGAGATCCTCAAGAAACAGCAGCTGAGCTTTTACCCAATTTGGCAAAAGACACAAACCTACACACAGAGGAAGCTGAGCCAACACCAGCTGGGACAGACCGCAAGAAATCTCGGCCAAGACACATCGATGGGAGAAACACAACTCAAGGAGACTAGACTTCTCATCAGAAACCTCGGGGCCAGACGAAGTAACACTGCATTTTCCACGTGCTCACAGAAAAGAAGTGTCCACCTGGAATCCTTCAGAAAAGGAAGGGAATTCAAGACATCCTGAGATGAAGGAAAATGAAGAGAAACAGTCACCGGCAGACCTACTCTAAGAGACTGGCTGGGCCATGCAAGCACTCGCCTCATTCAGAACCAGCCTGTCCAGAGCACAGCCCACTTCTCTGTGGTCCGTCTGCACCTGCCCGCCACCCGCTCGGGGCGGACGGCCTGGCCGCCACCCGCCGGCAGCCGCGCTGGGAAGGGAGGCGCTCCCCACCCCGGGGGCCTGTGCAGAGCGCGGCTCCGCTACCCCGCCGCCGCCTCGCCACCCGCTTCGCTGAGCCCCGCGGCGCCTGCCCTGGACGGCGGCCCGCAGAGTCCCGAGCAGCGTCGGCCCGCGCCCCGGTCATCGGCGGTCCCCCGGCCTCCCAGCGCCTCCCCCTTACGCGCCCCTTAGGGAGACCCCGTGGGGCTCAACAAACCCTCCTGCGGTCTGAACTGAGCGATCCAGCCACAGGGACCCCAGCGGCTCCACCACGGCCCGTAAAGGCCTCATAAGGGCCCCCGGCCCGCGTCCCTGTCTGCACTGGGCCCCGACCTGCCGTGTCCCCCTCCGGGACCTGTGAGCAGGACCTTCTCCTTGTCAGTCCCTTTGTGGTCCGTTGCTGAACCGCAGCTCACCGCCTGCCACCCGCGCTCCACTTAACAAGTGTTTAGTTGACAATTCATAACACAACCCAGCAGTGGACAGACGTCCACCGAGTGACGGACAAATAAAGAAAAGGCGGTGCGCAGCGGAGCAGTGCCGGCAGTGAGAGGGTGAAGTACAGATAAGCGCTACCACACTGATGCCCTGCAGACACGCTAAGTAAAGGGGACCAGACACAAAAGGCCATGTATTATATATACAGTTCCCGTTTCTGAACTGCCCAGAACAGGGGAACACACGGAGACTGAAGGCAGGACGGCAGCTGCCCGGGGCAGGGTGGAGAGGAGAAGGGCACAGGCTGTGAGGGCACAGGGTTGCTCCTGCAGCGGCGGCAACACTCCGAAGTTAGATGGTGGAGACGTTTGCCCAGCTCTGGGAGCGAACTAGGACGTACTGAAGCACACACTCTAAGCGGTTAAACTTCACGGTATGTGAGTTATCTCAACAAAACTGATTTCTGTTTGTTTGTTTGTTTGTTTGTTTTGTCTTTTTAGGGCCGCACCTGCAG
Organism: Catagonus wagneri; assembly: GCA_004024745.2. NCBI lineage: Eukaryota > Metazoa > Chordata > Mammalia > Artiodactyla > Tayassuidae > Catagonus > Catagonus wagneri. Next base: position 116,894 of record PVHT021183665.1, read on the forward strand.
CATATGGAGGTTCCTAGGCTCGGGGCTGAATGGGAGCCGCGGCCGCCAGGCTACACCGCAGCCACAGCAACGCCAGATCTGAGCTGCACCCATGACCTACGCTGCAGGGTGCAGCAAGGCCAGATCCTGAACCCACTGCGCGAGGCCAGGCATCAAACCCACATCCTCACGGGCACTAGTGGGGTTCTTAACCTGCTGAGCCACAAGGACTCCTCAACAAAATGTTTTGAGGAAATGGAGATTAGAGGGAACACCGGCAAAAACTCTAATTAGGGCTGACAGGCAGTAACAATATCGTAGCGAAGTTTACTTCCATCGCTATGCCGTAGTCGTCGGGGGAGAGCGAGGAAGGGCTACTTTGCTCAGTGTCCGCAGCTTTTCCGTAAATCTAAAAGAAACAAGGGACATCGGCTAAAGAAAATCCTCTCAACAGAAAGAACCCTGGACCATCAGGAGGAAGCACCCTGAAAGAATAAAACAAGGGTGCACACAACGGACGGCACGCTGCTCCTTAGTGCTCTAAATCAGGCCTGTTGGCTGGAACAAAGCCAGCCCAGGGTCTGCTGTGGCTCCGTGTGCGCAGAGGGCCTACCTCAGGCAATTTTAGAACAAACTGGAGATACAGAGGAAGACAAAGCGTCTACACTTCACTCGTGCTGGAAAAAGGCCAACACGCCAGTAGACAGGGACGAGTCATTGCATGTAATGCAGTTTAAGCAGATAAAACATTTTTCTTGGACGCTCTTGTCAAAACAAGGTTAAAATGTACATGGCGTAAACTACACAAATCTTATACGTGCAATTCAAAATCTCTGGACAGATGTGTACACCAGCATAAAACACCATCCTGACAAGACACAGAACCGTTCCATCCCTGCAAAGGCCCTCACAGCGCCCAGCCCCTCCGCGCCCACACGCATCTGATGCTCTCTGTCACCAGAGTCGTCATGTCTTCTCTTGAAAATCATAGAAATGGGACCACTTTTTTAAGCACTCTTTCATTATTAAGGCTCCGGCAAATCCAAGTAAATGAAATAATACATTCTGCTTGATTTTCTCCTACATTCTATCAGTTTAGTCCCCTCGACACTGTGGGGCGATTTTCTTCTCAGGAAGTCCTACTAGGAGCTTGGAAGGACAGGAGATCGCTGCGTCGCACACAGCACGCCTCCCGCAATCAGCAGAGACGCCCTGGGACCACGGCTAGCGCCGAAACCACCTGGGGGTGGGGAGGGGGACGGCGGGGAGAGAAGCTGCACCCAAGAGCCGCCACCACGAGCAGCCGGCAGAGCACGTTCCACGGGTGGGCCAAGGGCTTCCCGGGTGACGGCTCCACAGCGCGGGCTCTGCAGGCCCCGGTGTCTGTCACGGACCAAGGCTGCCGACAAGCGGCCTCAGTCTCACCTGTCACCGGCGGCAGCACCTGCAAGGAGCGGCACCTGCAGCCAGGCTTACTCACCGCGCCACGGCCCCGCTCGGCGGCCGAGAAGCGGGCGGCTCAGCAGGCGCGCCAGCGCAACGCGCCCGGCCCCGGCAGGCCCGCCGCGGGCGCAGGACCTGCCGCCGCCGAAGGCTGGTCATCACAGCAGCAGGCGACACTCTTCCCTGTCGCCACCAGCAGGATTTGCGGGAAGATCCAGACTGGAAAATGACGTGACCGTGGCTCAGGAAAAGGACTGGGAACTGTTTAACTGCGTCTCTCTGAACACAAGCAGAAGTCAGTGTTCCACCCCGAAGCTGCGTGCTGACGGGGTTCCTTCGCAAGAAGCCGGTGCCACACAAGCCTCCCTCTGACGGCAGGAAGGTCTAAGGACGCCCTCCTAGCCCACCCTCCCTCACCCCCCTCAGACACACACCCATCACCACCACCAAGGTACCTCTGTGGGTCCCAAACGGGTCCGGGGACACAAGTAGCCCAGAGAGTGACAGGTGTTTCCGCTGCATCCCTCGCCCCACACGCCGTGACAGCGCTTGTCGCAGGCACGGTGCTCACCTGATCTGAGGGGACCCAGCACACTCGGCCCAGCGTTTCCCCACAGCTGAGCTCGCTCCGAGACACAGCAACACGCCCCTGCAGGCTGGCACACACGCCCCTGCAGGCTGACACGCACGCCCCTGCAGGCTGGCACGCACACACACACTCCACACATAAGGGAGGGCCTTTCCGTTCTCAGTCATACTTAAAACTAAAACAGCCCCCTCTTCATTTATCTGGTAATTAACCTTGTCTTTTAAAAGACTCCTCTATCGAGTGCATCAACTAAAATGCGAGTGAACATGGCAGAGCCAGCAGCATGACAGAGCAAGACCTGCAGCTGGGAGTCGCTCAGCACTGTCACCTCATCAGTGACCTCCACATCGCTGGGCCTTTGTTCCTCACTATAAACTGGCGGCTAAACCACCTGCGTTGTTACTGGAAAGGCTCGAGGCGGCGGCGGACACAGGGAAGTGACTATGGGAACGCTGGGGACGTAGCTGATACCCCATAAACAGCGATCTCCAAACCACACAGAACAAGCCCGACAGAGCGGGCCACTCGGCCTCGGGGCTCCTGAGCGCTGGCCCCTCTGCCGGAACGGGCCACCCAGACCCCCCGAGCCCACCGCCCACTGGCTTCAGGCCTGTGTGTGGAAGTCGCTGCCAGGAGCGTCCCAGGACCACCTTCAAATCAAACAGAAACAAACGCTGCTCCCCCCGTGACCTCGCACGCCACGAGCGCTGGCGCTCTGCTTCCTGACTGGCTGCCGGCTCTCTTCACCCGCCGGCCCCACGAAGGCCGGCCCTGGGGACCGTCCGGCTCACACCCGGGGCCGGGCAGTGCCCGGCAGGTGCCCGGCAGGCGGCAGGCAGGCCCTCGGTCAAGGCCGTGCAGCGAGTGAAGAGTCAGCGCCAGAGGGCACAGGAGCCGCAGCACCGGAACAAAGGAGAGTCGCTACCAAGGATCAGTCTAAGGGTGTTCAAGGCCTCTTAGGCAGAAAACGACATTATCAAGAGAAAGAAAGCCTTAAGCAGTGACCCGAACACCGTGTTATGTATTAAAGTCTCAACCCTACGAAGATACCGGTTCCTCTAAGGCGGTCTACAGAGTCAATGCAATTTCAGTCAAAATCGAAGCGGCCGCCTTGGTGGAACCTGACAGGCAGATCCTACCGTTCACATGGAGCAGAGTCTGTGCCAGCAAGGGCGTCCCCGAAGAAAAACAGGCTAGGAGGAAGCGTCTGTGTTGGCTGGGAAGACGTCACTCCTGGCAAGGGACAGCACGGTCCTCAAAACGCCGGGGCCGGGACTGGGCGGAGGGCCGGCGCGGCGGGATGGGCAGGAGGGATGCGGGACGGTCCCCTCGGCACAGGGTGCCCGCCGCTCAGCGGGCACCCACACGGGAAATCACACCTGACCCCCACACAGCTAGACACGGGTCAGGGGGACGGTGTGGCTACATGGGAAAGGCAAAGAGAGGTGCTTCCAGGAGGTAACAGAGGAAAACCTCACGACCTTGGAGCAGGCAAGAGCTTCCCCAACAGGAAACGCAAAGCGTCCAGACTACATTCACCCTGAGAGCCTCTGGCTCATCAAAAGACGCCACTAGGAGAAACAAAGCAAGACACTGAGCGGTAAAATATATCTGCAACTTTCACAAAAACAGCGACCCTGCGTCTAGAGTCTAAAAGTTGTGATCGCAGACAGCCTAACAGAAAAACAGGCAGGAGACTGGAGCGGGGCTTGACCAAAGAGGGCATCCAAGGGGCCACGTAAACACAGGAAAAGGGGTCCAGCCTCAGGACCCACCGGAGACGTGCACCTTAAAGCCACAATGAGGAACTCCCACTGTGGCTCAGCAGGTCACACACCCAACTAGGACCCATAAGGGTGCCGTTCGATCCCCGGCCTCACTCAGTGGGTTAAGGATCCAGTGTTGCCCTGAGCTGTGCTGCAGGTCACAGACGCGGCTCCTATCTGGCATTGCCACTGCTCTGGTGTAAGCTGGCAGCTGCAGCTCCAACTTGACCCATAGCCCAGCAACTTCAATAAGCTTCAGGTGCAGCCCTAAAAAGAAAAATAAAATCCCACAATGAAGAGAATTTCAGGAAACAACCCCATTTACAATCACATCAGAAAGAATAAAATACTTACGAGTAAACTAATTAAGGAGGTAAAAGCTCTGCACACGGAGAACTGTGAGACACTGATGAGAGAAACTGAAGGCGACCCAGAGGATGGAAAGGTGTGCCGTGCTCATGGACTGGAAGAATTAATACGTTAAAGTGATGGTGTTACCCAAGGCAATCTACAGATGTGACGCAATCCCCATCAAAATACCAAGAGTATTTTTCTTTTCCTTTCTTTCTCTCTTTTTTCCTTTTCATCTCTTTAGGGCCGCACACACGGCATATGGAGGTTCCCAGGCTAGGGGTCGAATCGGAGCCGTGGCTGCCGGCCTACACCACGGCTCATGGCAATGCCAGATCATAACCCACTGAGCGAGGCCAGGGACTGAACCAGTGTCCTCCTGGATGCTAGTCCGATTCACTGCTACTGAGCCATGACAGGAACTCCCCGACAGTATTTTTCAAAGAACTAGAACAAATAATTCTAAAATTTGTGTGGAAACACAAAAGACCCTGAATAGCCAAAATAATCGTGAGAAAGAAGAACACAGCTGCAAGTGTCACACTCCCTGACTTCAGACTACACCACAAAGCTACAGTCACCAAAACAGCATGGTACTGGCACAAAACCAGACACACAGATCAATGGGACAGGACAGACAGCCCAGAAATGAACCCACACTTACACAGGCCACTAATCTACCACAAAGGAGGTCACAGACAATGGAGAAAAGACAGCCTCTTCAGCAAATGGTGCTGGGAAAACTGGACGGCACCATGCAAAAGCACCGGCCCGAACTACGCATTCATACCAGGCACAAAAATGAATTAAAAATGGGTTAACGACTTGAAATGTGAGACCTGAGGCATTCTCCTGTGGTGCAGCAGGTTAAGGATCTGGCACCGTCTGTGCGGCAGCCTGGCTGCTGTGGCTCAGGTACAGTACCTGGCCTGGAAACTCCCACACACCACGGATGGGCCAAAATATATCTCTCTCCGGAAACCGTGAGACCTCTAAGAAAGAAACGGACGGCGCGCCCTCCGACATGGTCCTTAGTGATGCTCTTTCGGGTCTGTGTCCTCGGACAAGGGAAATAAAATCCAGAATAAACAAACGGGACTACGTCAACGTGGAGAAAAAGCTTTTTATAGTGAGGAAAGCTATCAGCAAAATGAAAAGGCCACCTACTGAAAGGGAGAGGAATTTGCAAATGACATGTCTGATAAGGCGCAATACCCAAGATACACAAAGAACACACATAACTCGACATCAAAAAAAAAAAAAAAAACCCTAATTTTAAAAATGGGCAGAGGATGTGAAAAGACGTTTTTCTAAAGAAGACATACACATGGCCAAAAGCACATGAAAAGACGCTCAGCTCACTAATCACTAGGGAAAGGCCATCAAAACCCCCGTGAGATACCGCCAACAGCTGCCAGGATGGCAACCGCTGAAAAGGTGGGGGTGACCGCTGGGAGGATGCCAAGAGCAGGACACCTTCACGCCCCTCGCGCACCGCTGCGGGAACGCAGGTCGGTGCAGCCGGTGTGGAGACGCCTAAAAGAACTAAAAATACAACCACCATATGATGCAGCAACTTCATTCCTGAGTATTTATCCAAAGAAAACAGAAACACTAATTAGAAAAGACATATGCGCCCCTGTGCTCGCTGCAGCACCATCTGCAGTGTCCAAGCTACAGAAGCAACCCAGGCGCCCAGCGATGGATGAGTGGGTGAAGAGGTCACACACACACAGTGGAATATTACTCAGCCAGCGGGTGAAATCCTGCCATTAGTGACAACATGGCTGGACCTCGAGGGCACTATGCCAGGTGAAATAAGTCAAAGAAAAATGCTGTATGATTTCACTTATACGTGCAGTTTAAGCAACAAAACGAAAGAGTAAATATAACCAGAGAAACAGGGTTACGGACATAAAGAAGCGGTTGCTGGGGAAGCAGTGGGGCAGGTGGGGCGGAGGACAGAAGGCGGCGAGGCGATCAAGAGGCACGAACTTCCAGCCGCAGAATAAGTGAGTCACGGGGCTGAAAGGCAGCGTGGGGAACACC
>PVHT021183665.1:124070-147627 GCA_004024745.2 Catagonus wagneri
CTGTGTGCTGTGCACGGACGCTGTTAGCAGAGAAAACCCCAGGGGTCGTCACAAGGAAAAGGTGTTTTCCGAGCCTTCCCCCGTCTCTCCCTGAGATGACGGATGTCCACTGCACCTGCTGCGACGATCCTCTCTCGACTGCGGAGGTTGAGTCACCCGGTTGCCCACCCTCCCCTGCCCAGAGCTGTGTGCCAACTACACCTTAATAAAACTGGAAGAAAAGTTCAAAAATTAGAAAAATAAAACCAAACCAGACTGAAGTCACTCTGCAGCCAATCATACTGGCTAAGGTGAAGAAGGCCAGGCAGAGTTGGTGAGCGTGGATGGAAAGCAGCCAGGACCCCCCGAGGTGGGTCCTGTTTACCCTGGGGACAGCAACCCTGGAAAACAGCTGCACAAAAGCCACAGAGTTAAAGACATGCCCTTTCATAGACCGAAGCTCCTTCTTTAAAATATACACCCAGCCGCATCCCCAGCGTTCTGCCTGCCGTCACGTCCCTCTCTCTGCACACGAGCTCCGAGGGGAGAACGCCGACCTGTCCACCTCTGCCCTGTCCCTAGGGTGCAGCTCCGAGCCCAAGGAACACCTGCAAGATACGAGCTGCCCGGTGTTCCAGGCCACAGCCCATCCCGCGCCTGGCACCAGCCAGCTGGGCAGGCAAAGCCCCCAGCTCAGCAGCGGGGTCAGCAGGGGGAGGCCAGCCCCAGCAGCGCGCTGTGTGGGAGACAGAAGAGGAACGCAACCTCTGGCTTCTACTTCTTTTTGTTTTTTGTCTTTTAGGGATGCACCGGCAGCACATGGAGGTCCCCAGGCTAGGAGTCGAACTGGAGCTGTAGCCTCCAGCCTACACCACAGCCACAGCAACGCCAGATCCGAGCTGCACCTGCAATCTACACCACAGTTCCCAGCAATGCCGGATCCCTAACCCGCTGAGCAAGGCCAGGGATCAAACCCGCGTCCTCATGGATGCTAGTCGGATTCGTTAACTACTGAGCCACGACGGGAACTCCTCTGCTTTCTTATCATTTTTTTTTTTTTTTTAACAAAATAGCTCTGGGTCAGTAACAAACAACAAATAGGAGTCCGTCTGTAACTTCACCCCGAAGGAGCCTGGGGCGGGACGCCTGGATGTCGAAGGCCTGGCAGCACAATGGATCCAGTCACCAGGTGCCGAGAAGGACGAGGGAGCTTCACACCCGAGGGGCCACTTCTCATTTCTGATGTCTCCGTCCCCGACCCCACAGAGACGCTCTACCTTCAGCCTTGATGAACCGCAGCCCCTCTGGATGCATGTGGGCATCCTGGCCCCTCCCAGCAGCTCATGGGCTTCTGAGCTACACTCGAGCACAGATTCTTCACCCCCTCCTCCCAAAACCACTTCTCTACTTTCCCAGCACAACGCCGCAGACAAGAGGCCACACACAGCGGGGAGGGGAGGGTGCTGCCTGGCCCGGCAGGCGTTTGCTCCCTCTCTAAAATGCACCTGCGTGGAGATGGGTCAGCCCCGATGGACCCGCAGAGCCTGAACCCCAACCAGATCAGTCCACTTCAACAAAACACATCAAAACACATCAAAATAAGCAGACGTCAGTAACCACAAAAGAAAGGCCACTGGGAATGGTATATATCATCTATGAAATGGAGGCAGCACACAATTTTTACATTTCAAATTAAACATAGGTTTACTTTATAAAACCTGCATGGCCAAGAAAAAGCACACTCGCTCAAGCAGAGGATCTGGAGTCAGAGCGCCAAGATGCGAACACCAAGCTCGGGGCTTCCTAACTGACCGCCCTGGCAGGTGAGGTCCCTGGTCTCAGAGCTGGTTCCCGGCCAGCGAAGCAGAGCGCGCGCCCATCAGAGCGCAGGAGAGCGCACGGATAAGGCGTGCAAGCACCTGCGGCAAGGCGGGTGTCGGCAGAGGTAGCTGCCAGAACTCCTACGGCCGCTGGGCACCTTGGGCCCCGAGGATGACCCCGTACCCAGGGCCTGGCAGGACTTTGGCATCTGACCTGAAAGATCCTTCCAAGGGTTACCTTCCGGGTTACTTTCCTGGAAAGTTGCGCTGGCACAGGCTTCTGGGGGCCGTGACGACGCAGCGTGGGGAGCAGAGGCGGCAGGAATGCGAGCACGGACAGCGCGCTCCTAAACGCTTTGGGGCCAGTGATGGCCACAAGCCAAGGGAAAACATAAAGCCGCTAAATTTCCTCATATTATAATTTCCTTCGTTGAACTTTTGCCCTCACAAAAGAGGAACAAATATTCAAAGGGGAAGAAAGCGCCAGTGATAATATCTAAGGGATAATATCTCGAAGGACAAGAGAGGAGACACAAAAAATGTGAGGCTATTATGGCCCCAGATACTCAGATTTGAGGTAAACCATAAACCCACAGATCTAAGAAGATAAAACTACAGCAAGGCACACCAGAGACTTCAGCATCAAATGCCTGAACCAGTGATGAAGAGAAACTCTTAGAAGCAACAAGGGGCAGAAACAGGTGAGGCAGAAGGAAGGTGAGCGCTCAGAGGACAGAGAGCAGCATCTCCAAAGTCATGAAACCCCGTCCTACACCAGCAGAAGGACCTTCCAAAACAGTGGTGACCGGACACCCTGCAGGACCACAGAAACAGAGACGCCAGCACCAGCAGACCTGCCCCCAAGAAACGCGGAAACGTCAGGCAGATGGAAGATGACGCCAGGGGGCAACTGGGGTCTACACCAAGGCAGGAGGGCACCAGAAACGGCCAACGCGGGGACATTTCTCTTCATATCTTTGCAATCTCTTTCATTTTTTTTTCTTTTCTTTTTTTTTAAGGCTGCACCCACGGCATATGGAAGTTCCCAGGCTAGGGGTCAACTTGGAGCTGCAGCCGCCAGCCTACGCCACAGCCACGCGGGATCCGCCCTCATGGACACTGAGCCATGATGGGAACTCCCGCAATCTCTTTAAAAGGTAATGCTTAAAGCAAAAGTAATGAAAATGTATTTTGAGGTTTTCAACATGTATAACAACTGTGTAAGGATGGAAGGGGAAAGAAGTCACACTGCTGTAAGCTCACACATGTACACGAGTGGGATAATATATTTTGAAAGTGGACTACGATACGTTAAATGTGTTTATCTTATACCCTAGCGTAACCACTAAAGGAAAACTAAAAGAGAGAAATAGCTAATGAGCCAATAACAGCAATAAAATGGAATCACACAACAATACTAAATTAATCCAAAAAAAGAAAGGGGAAAAAGAAAAAAGAACAGATGTGACAAGTAGAAAACAAACAGTGAGATGACATTTAAACCCACACAAATTAATAATGAGAAATATAAATGACCAAAATACTACGATTAAAAAGCAGAGACTGTCAGATTTTAAAAATTCAAGGTCCAACTATATGCTGTTTACAAGAAATCTGATCTGCCTCAAACCGCTGGTGGCAGCTGGGTCTCAGGCAGGGAGCAGGACTCAGCATCTCTGGCCTCGCAGGGCCCTGACCGGGAGGCGGAGGCCAGGGCCTGTGAAGGACGGGGGCCCCGTACCGGAGCCGAGCGCGACCCCAGGCTTCCCGGCTCGGCTGCACATCCTTCCCTCTGCTCTCGTGCCCGCAGTTTCGGGGCCGCTAAAGGCATCCCAGTCCCCAGCAATGACCGCCCCGAGGCCCACGCTTCACTAGCCCCCTGCTCTGAAGCCTTAGATTCTGCGAGTGAGCTGACCCAAGGTGGCCTCCACTGCCCAGAGCATCCGGGCCCTGAAGCCGGAGGAGGCAGGGCCAGGGCCCAGCAGGTCTCTGAGCCGACAGCCCCGTCAAGCCGTCCCTGGGAAAGGCCGTCGCCCTAGCCCCCGCCCTTCCGGCCCCCGCCCTCCGCACCAGGGCCTGGGTCCACGGCCCCCCGCCCTGTACCCGCTGGGTTTACCCTGGGAGCAACGGTTCCTAGCACCCTTGTTTTTAATTTATAAAACTCCTTTCAAATTCTGGTAACAGCTGCAAATCAACCCTCCCCAACACACACGCACCCCCCAAGGCCCCAGTCACAGGCTCTCTCGAGGACAGCGGCAGTCTGCTGGGCAGATCTGGGTTTCCCTGCTGGCAGGGGGACGCCGTCCTGGCCCCTGGGCAGCGCCCCCGCCCGCGGACTGTCGGGAAGAGCAGACCCCCCGCTCCCGCTCAGTGGCTGAGACACGGAGCGCCGGCATCCCTCGCGCGTGGGCGGCCCGAGGGCAAGGCCTACAGGGGCTCCCGCCCTTGCTCGCTTCCGGCTGGGTCCCACCGCGCTTTTAAAGCAGGCTGTGCACGTCTCCTCTCGGACTTGAGAGTCGCACTCAGAGCGTCTGCCCGCTGGGGTTTCCGTCACTCACGGCCTGGGGAGGCGGCCCGCGGCACACGAGGACACGGCGCCTGGTTCGGAGCCAGCAGCGCCTCATCCCCACGCGCCGTCCCTTCACACCGAAAGCAGAGCAGCCTACTGCAAAGCCTGCGCGTCTCCACAGCGGAGCCATAAACCCGCGCGAGAACCGCATCTTCCTCCTGGGCTCGCAGGCCTCCTTCAGGGACCTCTGCAGCCGCGAGACGGGAAGAACCGAAACCCAGCCGCTGCAGGACCACGGGTGCGCCGGCCTCCCTCCGCCGGCCTGAGATGACGACACAAATCAGGTACAACTGACCAGCTACCCACCACCCCTCGCAAAGTGCCCTCACAGCACATTTTCGCTCGGGAAAATCCCTTTAGGCCAAAAGGAAATGAAATGCTGCTGTCGAGTAACGCCGCCAACACGTAAGGAGAGCTCCCCCCGACTCGGGGGGCCTGCGGTGGAACAGAGAACCCCCAAAGGTCTTTAATCCTCCTGCAGTGAAAAGAGCAGCCAAGACTAGCGGAAACGGAAAGGCGGTGGCCGGTCCAGGGGATATTCAGGTCCAAGCTCAGAAGCCGCTCCGACCCCCCCGTGCAGGTGCATGAGGACGTCGGGCGCAGGCAGCGCCCGGGACCCAGGGACTTGGTTTCTCCGTGGAGAAGCAGCCATCTCTGCCGTCTGCTCCGCCCCCCGTGACTGTCCACAGCCCTAAGCGCGCATTCATCAGCTCCGCTCAAGCCCCGCGCCCCAGCTGTGTGGCCTCTGAGAACCTCCAGGCCTCCACGAGCCTGGGCATCTCCGCGTATAAAATACACCAGTTGTAAGGACCCAAGGAAGCACAGTGAGCACCGGCTCCAGCCCAGGGGCTGCCACGCGGCCGTATTCACACGCTGTCTTCACAGACGCATGTGGGGCGGGTCCCGGCTTAGAAACAGGCCGGGCAAGCGGAGTGGACGAACCTCCACAGAAGGCCGCCTCCACGACCACGTGTCTCAGACGGAACCTGCTCAGCGATACTACGCCTTTTAAATAGTGATTTATAAGATGACACTCATCTGTCTTCTTAAGAATTAAGCAGTCTTTGCACAGTCTTGAAAATTAAGCCTGGAAGGTACTTCCTCGGCTGAGGTTTTAAATCAAGTGAAGTCACACATGGCTAACTCCGTTTGAACAAACAACTTTCACTGAATATTATCTGAAGCCAAAAGAATGCTTTTCATTATCCTGATGACGCCCTCATTTCCCAATTTTCACTCCTTATTGATACTAACAGCTAGCAGTATTAACGTGTTCAGCTAAGCCCTGTGAAACTGGCATCTGTAGGGTCCCGGAGAGACCAATACTGGCAATTCCACGTGGCCCCACCCAGCCCCAGCCCAGGCCCTGTGCCGGTGCCCCGCGCGGACCGAGGGACCAGCCGCTCCAAAGCGGATGCCACTGTCATCACTGCCGGATGAAGCGCGGGAGCAGAGGCTGGTCGACAAACTTGCTCCAGATCAGCACCTACCACACAGGTAGGATCTGTGCCCCTGACCCCCGTGGGTGCCGGCAGGGTTTGCTTCCAAGCAAAAGCAGATGCTGCCTCCTCCCGTCCCGTCTTCTCCAGACCCCTTTGTCTGCACACCGAGGAACTGGGGGCTGACGACGGGGTCTTACTGTATTTACTACAGTGAGTCAGACGTCAGCTGAAAACACAGAACTACAACTCAGACTGGCTTAAGCAGCAGTTCCCATCATGGCTCAGCAGTCAATGAACCTGACTATCCATGAGGATGCAGGTTCGATCCCTGGCCTTGCTCAGTGGGTTAGGATCCGGCGTTGCCGTGAGCTGTGGTGTAGGTCGCAGACTCAGCTTGGATCCGGTGTTGCTGAGGCTGTGGGGTAGGCTGGCAGCTGCAGCTCCAATCTGACCCCTAGCCTGGGAACCTCCATATGCCGCGGGTGCGACTCTAAAAAGAGAAAGAGAGGGAGAGAGAAAGCAAGCAAGCAAGCAAGAAAGAAGAAACTGGCTCAAGCAGAAATGACATTATTATGTCTTGTCAAGCCCAGAAACAGCTGGATTCACTGGCTCCATTATGCCCCAAAGACATGGGCCCGCTCCTCTCTCCGCTGCCCCTGCCCAGCGTCACCACACGGCGGGCGCACTCACTCACAGTGGGGGTGCAGCCAACACTCCGGCCACGCGCCTCCTGGCTCACATCCAGCATGGGAAGGGCCTCTCCACCACCCGTGAGGCCTGGATGGCCCTAGCCCAGCTGGTGTGTCCACTTCCGGAGCGCGAGTGTGGGCAGAGGGACGCCAGGCACGAGTGGATGAGCCTTGAGTCCAAAACCCATCACTGGCACAGTGACAGGACGGCCGTGACCGCCTCCACCTGTCTTACACATCAGAGCCACCTAGAAGGTGTGGCTCCCACTTCCAAGCGATTAAACTACAACCGCTGTGGATGGGGACCCAGGTTGACTCTCAGGGCACAGGTGAGTGTGTGTGTGTTTTGTTTTGTTTTCCACAAAGCCCCTGCTGCGCTCTAGCACCTCCGTCCCCGTGTCACCCGGTCCAGGAAAGGGAGAGGGAAAGCCTGAGCAGTAGGCTGTGGAAGAAGACACAGGGTGCTGGGGACACCACCCACGGCACCCGGCACGCACAGACACAGCCTGGTAAATGACGGAAGGCAGGCGGCGCGGTCCCCGGGACGAGCGTCTGCAGGCTGGGGAGCCCTTAGCTGCGTGTGCCCAGCCTCAGGTCCTGTAACACAGGGGCAGCACTTCCCAGGGCTCTGATCTGGCCCGGCCTAAGAGGTGACGCTGAAGAATCCTCACCTTGCACGTGACGGAAGCACAAACTCTAAGAGGCACCTTCCCAGAGTAAATGGGGGCAGGTCCCCGCCTCCTGAGCGGCTCCTGACCTGAAGTCACGTGGCCTCTGGCTGCCTCCGCTCTGCTGGGCCTCTGCGGCCTGCGGGACCCTAGCTGCGAGGGGAAAGCAGGTGAGACGAGAAGATGCTCAGGTTCTAGCCAGGATCTCTCCCGAAGCCGCATGACTCTGCGGCATGAAAGCTTTTCTCTATAATTTTAACACTTGAAATGTTGTATTTGTGTCCATGAAATATAACCTAGCAAATATGTGATAAATACTAAACCTCCCAATTTTCACCTTCTAAAGGCTTTCTTTTAATTCCAATAAAACGGCTTTTTATTGGAAAAGCCATTGAAAACGAATGTTGTCAGCAGAATGTGTTCCCAGCTGGAAGGTTTATAAATCACAGGGGAACCTCATCAACTGAAGTTTAATAACCTTATCAAAGCCAACAGCCCTAAACACCAGACCTTCCATCGGAGTCAGTGGAAAACACCTAGTGACGTCCTCTCTTAACAATGCAGAACTCACACGGTAGGAACAACTATAAAAAGTCACTCCACTACTAACAAACTATTAAAACAAACCACCAAAAATGATGCGAGTGCCACACTCAGTAACCTAGCTTTATGCCAGAAAAGAAGTCACCGTTTAAAGATGAACTACAGGAGAAAAGCGTTCCCTACCCAGGACAGATGTCAGGGGCACAGTGTGTTCTGAAGAAATAGCAATTCCCGTTTTTAATTATTTCCTTTCTATTTGAAATCGAAAACGTGAAAATTAGAACGTGATTACTCTTAGGACCCTTAACACCCACATACAAGCCTCTCCTCCAGCAACGACCCCCAGCCGCCCCCTCACCCCCGCTGCTGTTCTAGCCCTGGAAACACCCTCCCGAGGTCACCGGTGACCCTCCGTCACCGCAGCCTGTGACCCTCCGTCACCACAGCCGTCTTCTCCTCTGTGACCCTCCGTCACCGCAGCCTGTGACCTTCCGTCACCACAGCCATCTTCTCGACCCTCAGTTATATCTGACCCTAATATTAGACTCCCTTCTTCTCAAACAACTGTTTTCTCCTTTTAATTTATAAAGCATTTCCATTTACCGTTGCACTGAATCCCCACGGCTTCCCCTCAGGTGTGCAGAAACAGGACCTGTCCTTCTACTTGTAGATGACAAGCCTGGTTATCACATAACTTAAACGACTCGCCCAGAGCTGCAAACGAGGAACCCGCCAGCCCAGCGAGGGGCCGGGTCTGCCCCGGGGCCCTCCCCGCCGGCCCCCTCGCTGAGCCGCACACCAGTTCTGGCTGCCAGCCCCCCGCTGGGTTCATCCTCTAAGCGCTGACCCCCCACGGCTCTGGCCTATCACACGGACGCCAAGCTTCGGCATCTCCAACGACCCCTTGGATAGCTCCATTTGGATTTTTTTTTTTTTTACTGCTTTCCAAAACTAAACCTGTCCCACACCAAACTCATCTTTCCACAGAAACTAGCTCCCTTTTCTAAACTGCGACTATGAGTTAATTATACCTTGATCAGACTAAGCACATTTTCAGTTGTTCTCAGCTCGCTGGGTTTAACGTATATAAGCCAAAGGTTTTCTGATATCCTTTAAGATACGAAGTAGTCACCTGACCACTCCAATGCTGTCAACGGCTAAAAACCAATACTGAGACTGGATTAAACTTGCTACGTACAGTCTGGTTAGTCAAAGGGAACAGGCGCCACAGCCTCCCGTGGAGAGGCTGACTCCTCCGTCCTGTCGGACATTCTGAAGGCCAAGCTTCAAGTCAATAATGTTTGAGAATTGGTTGTTTTCTTTCCATGGTTGCACCCAGAGCATATGGAAGTTCCCAGGCTAGGGGTCAAATTGGCGCTGCAGCTGCTAGTCCACACCACAGCTACAGCAATGCCAGATCCAAACCGCGTCTGCAACCTACACCACAGCTCACGGCAACACCGGATCCTTAACCCACTGAGCAGGGCCAGGGATCAAACCCGCATCCTCATAGATACTAGTCGGGTTTGTTACTGCTGAGCCACAATGGGAACTCCAATTCTTTTTGGACATATACTCACAAGTGGGATAAGATCTTTCATTCTTATTAGAAGTCTTTTATTGATTGATCAGTTGATTGATCGATTGCTTTTTAGGGCCGTACCTGCAGCATACAGAGGTTCCCAGGCTAGGGGTCTAATCAGAGCTACAGTGCCAGCCTACGCCACAGCCACAGCCGTGCGGGATCCGAGTCACATCTGTGACCCACAGCTCATGGCAACGCCAATCCCCGAGCGAGGATCACTGAGCGAGGCCAGGGATCAAACCCACATCCTCATGGATACCAGTCAGATTCATTTCTGATGCGCCACAACGGGAACGCCGAAAAGTCTTTCAAACAAGTTTCCACAGAGAGTGTCTCAAAACACCAGCCCTACCCACACAGCGAGGTGGCGTCTGCCAGCATCTCTGGACTGGAGTTACATGCTGGGATCGTCTTCCCCCCGTTTTCCCCTTGGAAAACTATCGCTCTGAGCAGAATCTTTGGAGCTGGTCTCTGGACACGAGACCAGCTCTCCCCCGACGGCTGGCTTTCTGATTAAAGCACTTCCCTTTCTCCTGACGCCGGCCTCTCCAGTCCCGGGCTCTGGAGCTAGAAGAGTGAGTCCTGAGTTCAGTGACGTTTATCCTGCCTGAGGTTCACTGAACTTCCTGGATGTACGGATCGTTTCTCAACAGTTAGGATGTTTTCGGGTATCATTTCTGCAAACACATTTTCTGCCCCTTTCTCTCAAGCATTTCCTCCAGGACACGCACTGTGCTCACGTCGGCGTGCGTGGCGACGGCCCAGGGCCTCTGAGCTGTGCTCACTTTTCTTCATTCTTCGTTTCTGTCCTTTAGACCAGATGATCTCTATTTAGCTACCTTCACGTCTGCTGACTCTTCCTACCAGCTCAAAGCTACTGTTGAACCTGACCAGTAAAATGATGAACTTCTATTTTTCTTTATTCTCCTCCATGCACTTTTGAGTTCTTTCAATTTCTTGTTTTTATGCGAGGCTTTAGCTCATTAATTTTCCACTTTCTTCTTTAAACGTTCCACTAAATACTGATTTAGATGCATTTCACCATTTCTGATATATAGTATTTTTATTATGCAGTTCACAATATCTGATTTCTGTTATGATTTCTTCTATTACTCAGGGGTTACTTAATTTCTACGCGTAGTATTTTACTAGTTCTCTTTTTGGTTATCAATTTCCAGATGCACTGTACTGGGCTCAAAGAAGACATTCCATATGAGTCTGATCATTTGAAATTTGAGACTTGCTTCAAAACCCAGAAAATGTTCACTTTTGTAAATTTCCGTGTCTGCTAGAAACAGGTATACAGGAGAGGCCTCCTATGTACGCACCGAGACGGGCTGATTAATTGTGTTTTTCACTCACACCCTCTTGAGTGTCTGCTCCTTTTCAGTTATCAAGCCCTGAGCAAAGTGGGTTAAGATGTCCCTGATCATGGGGGTTTGTGAATGCCTTCTTATACTCTTTTCGGCTGTTTTATTTTGAGACTATACCACAGGACGCATTTACCTAAGCTCAGAATTGCTATATCCTAGAGATACCACATCTGGAGATGTGAATCGGCCTGGTCTGTATTCCCTTACTCTCGACCTTTCTGTATTCTTAAGTTTTAAGTGACTCTCTGACATGACATGTCACTGGGTGGCTGTTTGAAGTCCAGCTTGACACAACTACCTTTGAACGGTGTCGCAGTGTCTATTGACAGCTGTTACTGTGCGTGTACCTGGATCTGCTGCTCCCATCTTTTCTCTCTCTCGCCATCCTTCAAATCAGTTTTCACGTCCCACTTCATCCTGTACTAACGTTGTAGGCGTGTGTCCTGTTTCTCCTACCCCACGGCGCCCTGGAAACCTCAGCCTGCACACTAGCCCCCGAGCCTGAGACCACCACGCGTCGTGCTGAGCCCCGCCGCCCCCTCCGCGGCGCGTGCGTGCGCTCTGACCCTGCCCCCGGCACCCCGCCACTCCGCTGTCCCACCCGTCTGGTTCCTGCATCAGTGTTCACTTAGAGTCATCAACACATTTGCTGCTCCCCCGGTCTCGTCATTCTCGTCTGCATTTCCCACTTTCCAACTGAGATCAGCGCCTCCAGCAGTGGCCCCTTTAGACCCTCCTACTGGGAGGGTCTATGGGTGACAGACTCCCAGTTCTGGTGTGTCCGAAATGCCTTTTTTCACCCTAATTCTGAAAGACATCTGCTGCCGGCCGGGGTGGGGGGGGCATGCAAATCTGGGTCCACAGTCCTTTTCTCTGGGCACCAGAACACGCAGTGCTGCGAAGCGGCCGACCTCCAGGCCAAGTGGCAGGTGCCCTGAAGGCACCCACCCCACACCTGCTTCTAAGATCTCCTCTCTTCAGCATTCCGCAGTTTCCCTTATAACGCGCCTCTGCGGGCACTCCTTTCCGTTATTCCTGCTTCCCGTCAGGCGGGCCTCTCGAGTTAGGCGTGAACAAGCTTGTCACATCCGTCCCCTTCGCTCTCCGCTCTTCCCAGAACGCATGTGCCCGATACTCCGTGTCCCCTTGGCCTCCTGCCTGCGTCCCTTTCCCCCTCTGCCTCTCTGCGCTTCGTTCTGGAGAATTTCTATCAGCCTGTCTCTGCAATCGTTGTTAATTTATAATTGCAATCATTACACTGTTCATTTCCAGAAACATCTGACCCTTTTCTGTATCTGCCCAGTCATCTCTATAATCTCTCACGCCCCACTCATGTGGTGATCCCGTTTTATTCCTTAACCGCAGTAAACACCCTTCTTGTGTGTTGATCGGCTAATTCTTACATCTGGAATCTTCTACAGGTCTGTGCTATTTGCTACTTCACTAATGACATTCCCCATGCTTTCTGTGATTTTTAATACGTGAGCTCTGGTTCTTGGAACCTTAAGAATTCTTTAAGGACTTGGTTGAAGTCAAAGAACCCTCCAGAAAGGATGTACGCTGTTCTCAAAATAGGGAGTACCCGGGTAGTTTGAACCGAGGCTTCAAAGCTGCAAGAAAACCCATCAATGGCGATGAGTTTGTTCCTCCACTTCAGCCTTATTCTCGGAGGAGGTTTCCCCCCACTGGGTTCGTTTTCCTGTAGGTGCCAAGGGCTGGCAGAGTATCTTCATTTACCCTTAGAATGCTGGGAAATACCTCTGGGAACTGCTGCTCGTTTAGGGTGGGACCCGGGCCTTGTGTCCTGTCCCCACAGCCTGTGAGCACCTGGAAACGAAGGTCACCTTGACAAACGCCCCTGAACAGGCCTCTGGGAGCCTCTCTGGCATCCCTTTCACTTGGCTCTTGAGCTCCGGGAATACTGACTACTCTTGACTGTTTTCAGGAAGGAGATCCGGCCCATCCTACCCGAGCCTCCCACTTCACGGCCTGCAGGGGGCGGGGGTCTACTGGAGACACCTCAGGTTCCTTAAACAACAGAGGATGGCGGCCCAAACCAGGCGGCAGTGGTAGATTACGGTCAGGTTATGGGTCTGTGTTGAAAGCAGAGCCATCAGGATTTCCCCACAGACTGCAGGCGGGTATCAGAGAAAGAGGAGACAGGAATCCTTCCAAAGTCTTCACAGGCCTGAGAAGCTGGAAAAACAGAGTTGCCCTCGGCCAAGACCGGGAAGGCCATGCTGAGAATTTAGCAGGGGAACGAGGAATTTAGTATCAACATGCTGAGTGGTGAAAACAACAAGCCGGTTTAAAATGAGCAGAAGAGGAGCTCCCATCACGGCTCAGCAGTTAAGGAACCCAACTAGTGCCCGTGAAGTTGTAAGTTCAATACCTGGCCTCGCTCAGTGGGTTAAGGACCAGGCGTTGCCATGAGCTAAGGTGTGGGCTGCAGACTCAGCTTGGATCTGGCGTTGCTGAGGCTGTGATGTAGGCCAGCAGCTGCAGCTCCCATGTAACCCCTAGCCTGGGAACCTCCATGTGCTGTGGGGGCGGCCCTAAAAAAGATTTTAAAAAACAAAAAGGTACACATACCCTTACGTCCACTGTAGCACGATGTACAACGGCCAAGACATGGAAGCAAAACCTAAATGTCCACCAGCAGAGGAGTGGATACGGAAGATGTGACACATGCACACAACGGACTATCACCCGGCCAAAAAAGAATGAAATAATGCCATTGGCAGCAGCACGGGTGGACCCAGAGATGATCACACCAAGCGAAGTAAGTCAGACAGAGACAAACACCAGATGAAATCACCAATATGTGGAATCTAATCTAAACAGTGATACAAAAGAATGTGGTCACAAAACAGATGCACCAGACTTTGAAACCAAAGGTCTGGTTACCAAAGGGGAAACGCCCCGGGGAGCGGGGCTGGGGGCTGAGGCTGGCACACGCACACTGATATGTACAGGGGCCACCGCGCGGCTCAGGGGCTCCAGTCAGGGCCCATGCCGACCGACAGGGGACGGAGCCAGAAAGGAAACAGACAATTATGCAGACGCATGGCCGGCTCACTCCGCTGCGTTCCTGAACCTGACCCGACACTGCAAGGCATCTATACGCCAACAACATTTGTCACACAGAGAAAAAAAGACTGGAGACGTCAAAGAGTCCGTCAGACAGTGAGTCGAGCTTGAGAGAGCGGTCTGCGCAGAAGGGCCAGTGCCTCACTTCACTGGCACAGACCCAGCAGGTGTTAGACGGAAGGCGGACGTCCGTGCGCCATCCCGACACGGGACAAGGGCGGGAAGCGGAGCACCAAGAGGTGACAAGCGCGAGCTCATTACCAGTGTGTACCAACAGCTACCTAACACAGGGCCACCACCTCGGGACACTCTGTTCTCAGCAGCTCTGTGCTGGGCTCTGACGCCAGTTCTGCAGCTTTAGAGGAATGTGAGGAATCCGGAGAAGGCCTGGGAAAGAGCCAGCCGCGCGCGGACCGGGGGGAAGGAACGTGACACCCCGCAAGGGGGGAAGGCGGGCGGCATTTGGTCGGGGATGATTAAGAGCAGCTGCTCTGGTGGCCTGAGCGCAGCCTGCCACCTTTGGGCCAAAGGAACTGCACGGAAATGGCTTTCAGCACGGCCAAAAGGTTTAGGCTGTAAACCACAGGGAAACAACGCCTCTCCAACACTGCTGCAGCCGGGGCTGGGCCAGGCACCGCTGCGTTTCAGGGCACAGTAAGATCCCGGAGGCAAACCGCGTTCTGTGTAAGAGAAGGGAGGGGTTCTCGGAAGGCCCCAACCAGCTGGAGCTAATGAATCAAAGCCCACGTTCCTTAAAACACATCAAATTTCAGAGTTTCCGTCATGGCTCAGCGGTAACTAACCCGACTAGTATCCATGAGGACATGGATTCGATCCCTGGCCTCGCTCAATGCGTCAAGGATCCGGCATTGCCATGAGCTGTGGTGCAGGTCTCAGACACAGCTTGGATCTGGCGTTGCTGTGGCTGTGGTGTAGGCCAGTGGCTCGTAGCTATGATTGGATCCCTAGCCTGGGAGCCTCCATATGCCTCAGGTGTGGCGCTAAAAAGCAAATAAAATAAATAAATAAAACAAAACAAAACATATCAAATTTCCTAAAAGGAAAATTGATAAGCGTAGGACCCAATTACTGAAAGACATAAAAAAAATCTTTAAGAGGTTCTTATTTTGTAGTATATTCTCATAGAGCACACCTACCTAAAAGCAAAGAGGCAAAATAAGCCAGTTTTAAAATTCTATTTTAGTCCTAAGCAGCTATGACGGTTTAGAATGATGAAAACAATCACAGCACCACCAGGCACCAGGAAACACATACCGTTTTTCAGAGAACCATTAGTTTGTATTTTCCTACCCTATACTTAAACACACATTAATCCTCCTAATTACAGGCTCCAAGTCCCCGCAAGGGGACGAAACCCCGAAGCCTCCGGCCACGGCTCCTTGTAACGCCCCTTCCCCCACCTGGCCAGCCTGGGCTGCTCGCTCCCTGCGGGAGAAGGACCGTGGCCCAGTCCTCGCCTGCTCCCCGTGCAGATGAGGCGGAGGGTCACACTGGGTCTCCACCACGCGGGTCCCAGGCGGGCTGCGCACGCTGTGCGGAGCGGGCTGGGCCCTCCTGTGACCAGCGCACACCCACCCCTCCCGCCCTCTCTAAAGCGTACTCCGCTTTAACGTGTAAACCATCTGCCCGTCCCGAGCTCTGCTGCGTGGAGAAGGGCCGAGGAGGCTGAGGGCATCACCAAAACACACACCAAACTTCAAGTTACACGAGCTCCGTACCTAACTCAGGAGTCAAACATCCCGGGCTTGGCAACCTGGCTTTCATCTGACGGTGGTAACACAGAACTCCAAAAATACCGAGCAGGATGGCCTTTCAGAAGCTCCATTAGGCTTTGGGCTGTGCTCACTGTGTCAAAAGAACCCGTGACTGTCTTCACCAACAAGAAAGCCTGATGCCCCGGCGCATCAAGTGTCAGCAAGGCAACTTCGCCCCCACCCCGAAGAACAGCACCCAAAGTTCAAGCAGGCACGATCCACCTGCTTAAAGAGCGCCACCTCTGGTGGCCTGCAACCTCA
This sequence comes from Catagonus wagneri, assembly GCA_004024745.2. NCBI lineage: Eukaryota > Metazoa > Chordata > Mammalia > Artiodactyla > Tayassuidae > Catagonus > Catagonus wagneri. The sequence goes on from PVHT021183665.1 coordinate 139,865, forward strand.
AATGCTGCACACAAAACACAAAACTTAAAAGGACTTGCACTTGGCCTGGACAGTTTCTGGAGTAGCAGAGCTAGAAAAGGCTCTAGAGAACATTCAGCCTAAGGCCTCCTTTTCAGGAGAAAGTAAACAGCTGTGGCAGAAGGTGCCGGGGTCACTGGCTGCAAACGCATGGGTCCGGGATCCTATCTCCGAAGTGAAGCCTCGCCAGACCCTGAGACAAGGAAAGGCCAGAAGCCACCCGGAACTAAGGCCCATCTCAGAGGCACGTCCTGCAGTGCCTGCAGGAGCCCGACTGCCCGGCTTCTGCCCGGGAGCTGGATGACCCCGGGGAGGGAGGCGCTTCACGGACTCTACGCGAAGCAGGCGTCCGTGCAGCCTCACGAGGCCACGTGCACACATCGACACAAACGCATGTAAAGCACTGAAAACAGTGACGGGCAGTCAAGGCTACTGGGCGCTCTTATTTACTAGTTCTCCCTCTCACCCACCCCTCCAACCACACTGCACGGGGCGCATGACAACCGGCCTGCATAGCCGGCTAAGTCCGGGACCCCCTCTGACTCTGTGGGGCCCTTGGTTCACGTTCTCAAGAGAAAACAGCTGGTGGCTGCACCACAGACACAGCCCCTCGGCCCACAACTTCAGAAGGCCCGGGTCCCACCCTATAGTCTCGTGGGTGCAGCCGGAGAGGCGAGACCCCGTGCATCGCTCCACAGCAGCAGCCGTATCCAGAGGGTCAGCACTGCAGCCGGGCCCACGACACCCAGTTATGCAGGGCGCGTGCCGCAGGCTGCCCTTCAGAAGAGGCACCCCAAGCGCAGGGAACCCAAATCTGCCACAACGGGAGCAACCCCGCCAGACCTCTTCCCCGAGGAAAGCGTTACCAAGCCCACCCTTTGTCCTGCAGAGACAACTCCCCCGACCATCGTAAGTAGCCTTGAAAAGACAGCCAGAAACAAGAGAGGTTAGTTCCTCTGCTCTCCCAACAGCATCTAAATAAATGGCCATACATACACTGTTTTCACTAACTGGAAGACTCGATGTTGTTAAAATGTCAATTCTCCCCAATACAAGTGTCAATTCAACACACTCCTTATAAAAATCCCCACAGGAATTTTTTTTTTTTTTGGTAGAAAGTGACAAGCTGATCGTCAAGTTCATGTGGAACTGCCAACAACTTAGAAAGAGTCAAAACAACTTTGAAAAATAAGAACAACGGAGTTCCCATCGTGGCTCAGTAGTAACGAATCCGACTAGGATCCATGAGGACGCAGGTTCGACCCCTGGCCTTGCTCAGTGGGTTAAGGATCTGGCGGTGCCGTGAGCTATGGTGTAGGTTGCAGACGCAGCTCACGTTGCTGTGGCTGTGGTGTAGGCTGGCGGCTGTAGCTCCAATTTGACCCCTAGCCTGGGAACCTCTATATGCCGCAGGTGCGGCCCTAAAAAGCAAAAGAAAGAAACAGAAGGAAAGGCAAGTGAGAACAAGGTTGGAAGAGTTATACTACCTGAGTTTAAGACTCATCATAAAGTACGCTACTGGCATAACGACGTATCAATGGAGCCACAGAAGAAGAACAGGGTCCAAAACAACACCCCCCACACAGCGCCGTCTGGTCGTCAGCAGAGGCAGAGAAAGGAGGCAGCATGGCAGAGAAAGGAGAGTCTTTCCAACAAGTGGCACTAGGTCACCCAGGCAGCCTTAGGCAAAAAAAAAAAAAAAACAAAAAAAAACCCACTTTGAGTCGTACCACTCACCATATAAAAATATTAATTCAAAACGGATCACAGACTTAAATGTAAAAGGCAAAAACCATAAAATAGAAGAAAACACATTTTAGAAATCTGTGTGACCTTGAGTTAGGCAAAAATTTCTATATCAAATCCATGGTTCACGGAATAAAAACAAATTAAACTTCATCAAAGAACTTCTTTAAAGATGCTCTTAAGGGAATGAAAAGGCAACAGCAGATGGCGAAATGCGCAAACCACACGTCTGACAAAGGACTCGCATGCAGAGTATACCAAGAATCTCAATGCTCAATTGAGACAACCCAACTTTTTTTTAATGGGCAAAAGATATGAAAAGACATTTAACCTTAGAGGATACATGCATGGGTAAAGAAACACAGGAGAAGATGCTCAACATCATCAGTCATCCCATAAATGCAAATTAAGGCCCCAGGGAGCTCTGTCACCCCTCCTGGCGTATCTGAAAGTAAGAATGACCAACGGAGCACGAGTGAGAACTCACTGCAGGGCAGGGGCCGTGCCCTTTGTGAACAGCGTGGTTGCGTCATAAAAGCTAACACACACCTGCTGTATGAGCCTGACGTTCCACTCCCGGGTATTTGCCGGGAGAACAGAAAGTATACATCCCCGCAGAAATATGTAAGAATGTTCACAGCAGCTTTATTTATAACAGCCAGAACCTGGAGACGACCCAAATGTCCATCGACAGCTGAAAAAATAAAGCAACTGCAGTATATCCACGTAAGAGAATACTATTTAGCAACAAAAGGAGTCAACTACTGATACACACCACATGGAAGGACCTCAACCTCAAGTGAAAGAAGCCAGACAAAAGAACAGGAAATGCACGATTCTGCTCGGACAGCCTGCAGAGAATGAACACTGGCCCGGAGCACAGGAAGGAGGTGCAGGGCCTCTGGGGACAGGGGACACGCGGATGAGGAGGGACCTGGGGCACAAGGTGCCGTCTGGGAGGGGCAGGAAGGCCACTGTCCCGACCGCGTGCAGGTGTCCACTTACGCCAGAACTCATCAATTGTTTGCCTTAAGTGTGTGCAGTTTATCAGTGGTCAACAAACCTGTTACAAAAAATAAGCATTTACCACCAAATGGAACTGAGGCTCAAAGACAGAGATTGATCTGAATTACGAGAAAACAAGGCAAGTTTATTTTTTTGCATACTTGAGTGAAATATGTTCCTACTGAAGACACAGCATTAAAAATTATGATGAACAGGCTGGGAAAAAAATCCAGGTTAAACTGGTGGTAAGAGAGAAGAGGAGGAGAAACAGTAAAGATGGGCTTTTACTCCGAAGAAAACGCAAGGCCCCATAACTCGTGTATGTAACGTGGGAGCTGCCGCTCACCGGCGGGCTTCCCCTGGACGAGTCCAGGGCCTCGGACGACACAGGTGGCACCGCGCCATTCACAGAGGAAGGGAGGAGTGCACTTACCAGACGTCCTCTTGGATAATTCCGTGTGTGTCACAGAATCCTATCTAAACTGAAAGAAGCAAAACTAACAACAACATCCAGTGAGTTTTCTAAAGTTTGCGATCCTTGTTTTTAAAGAAACGGTACAACGCCCTGGGATGATCAGGCCTCGTCTCTGCGACCGTCGGCCCCCGGCCCCCCGGCCACGCGGGGAGCGGGGAGGACAAGCCCGCTTACCACTCAGCAGCCACCACAACAGAGGGATGAAGCCCGGACTCCCGCTGATGTACTTCAGGCCCCGCAGGTTGATGCTCACGTTGTACAGGGCCATCAGCATTAGCCTGAAAGGTGAGACAGAACGCGGTGAGATGCCGCCCTCACCCCGCCCCACCCGGTCTGTCCCCGGTTCGGGGGCCGCCCGGCTTGCTCAGGCGTCCTCACACGCCGGACGTCCGCTTCTGCCCTCGGACGGCGCGCGGGAAGCAGAGGCCGTGAAAAGCCCTGTGTCCGTGCGAGGCTGCATGGCAGCGGGGCCACAGGGCACCGCCGTTTATAAGCTCACGTAGCCAGGAGACACAAACGCAAACTGGGCACAGGAAGCTCGCAACCAGGTTTACTGAGCCGTCTCGTTCCTTTTCAGCCCTGTGTTTACATGCAGGTAACCCTCAGAGTTCAATTCACTGTTCAAAATGTCATCCTACCCTTTCACTCGGCGAAGGTTACCCGTGACGTTGGGGTGGCCAGTCAGGCCATGCAGGCCTGTCTAATTTACAGCACGGGGGGTGAGAGGCGCCGCAAGCCAGCCGCCCCAACACAACACCCCATCTATGTGGAGTTAAGCTTTGCAAGTGGTCTTAGCAGATCACAACTGGTAATACAGAGGCAAAGGAAAACCGGGAAACTACTGGACTGACTTCTGATAACCCCGCAGAACACAGAGACCCCCAAAAACTTCATACGGCAAAGCAACAGAAGAGGCTACACAAATATTTTGCAAACCATGAAAAAATGTTTGAGCCTGCCGGTAGTGAAGGGAAAACACCGCCGCTCAGGAACTCAGTGAGAGCACAGATTCAGAAGGATGGGCCCCAGGAGCTCCCCGGTGGCTCGGTGGGTTGAGGATCCAGTGCTGTCACTGCTGTGCTGCAGGTTTAATCCCTGGCCCCAGCACTTCTGCGGGCCACAAGTGTGCCACCCCACCAAAAAAAGAGGTGAGCCCTAAAGATGATAGAGTCCACAGATGCTGAGGGACTGACCGACCCAAGACAGAGACTCAGAGCCCAAGCCCTGAGCTGTCAAGTTTGGCATGAATCCGTACTTCTTACGCGGCCTGAATGAAAATCCACAAGCCACGGAGGCAGGAAGCAGTCCTGGGACAGTAACGTCCTCTCAAAGGCAAAGACCCTGAACCGGGTCTTCAAAGAACCCCCACAGATACAGCACCAACAACTGCGTGTTCATAATAAACACCACAAAACGCATGAAAAATAAGACCTTATAAGTAACAGCACAAAGAGCCAGTGACAGAGCCAAAATTTAAAAAGTATCAGATACCACAAGTATCAAATACAGAATAGAAAATAGCTATCAATGTCCAATAGGTATACATAATTCAAAAGGAAATTAAAAGCACGATCAAAGAGCTACTGAGCATTATAAACAAAGAGGCAGCTCAAAAGATAACCTAGTAGAATGTACAAAAATGAAAACCATAATAAACTGTGAAACTCAAGAGTAACTGACACCTGGGAAGGAAAGGAGAAACACTAAACAGAACAGAGAGTGAAAGAAGTCAGCACCAGCAGGGCAGAGCCGGGGCGGGGAGGCCCGGAGATGCCCAGGCCCGGGCGGCCCCGAACTGGCCCCTGGAGGAGGCGGGCATGAAGGAGCAGGGGCGAGTGAGAGGAAACCAGGACCCCCCCGCAGGGAAGCAGGGGCCAGGCGTCGGGTAAAGCTAACTCCCCGTCAGGACAAACGTCAGTTCCCCTCAGGAAAGGCAGCAGAGCCCAGAGCCCACAGCATCCTGGCTCAGTGTCCAGCGTGTACACAGTCAAGCGTGTAACAACGAGCAGGGCGGCCAAGGTGAGGGGAGTAAGGCACTCAAAGTGGCTGCAAATTTCAGGGATGCCAAAAAGCTTAGTAACCAAGGTTTTTAAAATATACTGTAACGCAACTTTCTAAAATCAAAACCACTGCAAAAATCCCATAATAAGCCATACTTAAGTCCAAATGTCGTCTTCACGAGGAAACTGCAGCACATGAATCAGAATTTTCTGCCATCTCGAATCCAGGATTTCCAGAGGAGGAACGTTCCCACGTGAGAGCACAACACAGACAGCTGGCGTGCCCACCGCCGGCGCAGGGCGCTGTGTGGAACTGGGTCACTTCGCGGTACAACAGAAACTGAGCAGACGCGGCTTATCGGCTCTGCTTTACACAAAGTCTAAGGATCTTCTTCTCGGCTCCCGGGCTAGAGTAGCAGCGCTGAGCCACTGCGGGAGACATGGCATGACCCCCAGAGCCAGAAAGACCCCCACCCGGCCCCTGAGGAGGAGTCTGCCTGCTCCGGCTCTCCGGCACGGCACAGAGCCAAGCCAGGCTTCTCCACATCTTCAATGGCAAAGTTAACACCTGGTCATAACTGAAATACGGGGCAAACTCCAGAAAACACGTCTAGCTGAAATTCTTAATTGACTATCATTTAACTTTAAGGTGGCAAAAATATTTACAAATTGACAAATATCTAAAGTTTCATAGTTGGTCACAACCAGCCATCCTTAACAAGCTAAAACGGAACAAACGTAAGTGCAAGGCCCACGGTGCCCCCTGACCCCATGCTATCACCAGGCTACATCTCACAGAGGACCGGAGACTTCTCCAAGGTCACACACACCAGGACTCAGCAAATAACAAACCCAGGACCACCCTCTGTTCCTTCAGCAACTGTTTTCCATTCTGCGGTTTCTACTCCAACCAAAGCATGTTGTAAACACTGTGTCAAGTTTCCAGTTGCAAGAGAGAGAACCTGCCTGTTCAATCCCCTTCTGGCATTTTCCCAGGAAGAATAAAGGTCACTCCCAAGCAGCAGTGGGGCTGGGAGCCATTCTTTCCTCCCATGACAAAAAAAAAAAGTAGGCAAATTCTGCTTCCTGCCATGAACCTAAGCAGAATATACATAATGAATGGACTGATCAGCTCCAAAGAGCAATTTCCTGAACTCTGCAAGCTTGAGAATCTGAGATACAACTGACATTGATAATAAAAGAACTGAACGCACGGCTGACCTAGGTATCTGCCAACTTGAAACGCTACAGAAGTAATGACACTCCCTGAACAAAAAGGCCCTCTTCCTGACCAGACACCCCGGGCCTAGGCCGGAAGCTGAACAGGCCCCTGCTGGGAAGTCCGAGAGCCCTGACAGCCTGATGCCCTGGCCAGGCCACCAGGAGCAAAGGCGATGCAGCTTACTCCTCGCTGCAACAGAACGGAGAACTTGTGACCCAGAAGCAACAAAGAGTGAGCACACCCAGGACTTCAAAGCAAACCAGCAGCAAAACAAACCCCACCAACCAGTCATCCAAAGGACGAAGGAGCCGCGTTAGCGCAAGTAACTCCACGGGGCGAAGAGCAGTGAGACGCTCGGCACGGCCACGCACGGTGCGCAGACGCGAGGCCGCTGGCAGAGCCGGACCGACATCTCAGCGCAGGTGACGGATGGAAACTCGCCGTGAGAGGCCCACGAATTTTTTAAGAGGAATACAGCATAAACCACTAACCACGCTTGTTTCAGACACAGCAGCCGCTCCCCGGTCAAGTCAGACCCTAAAGCGCCATGTCTACACCACATGCAGTCCTAATCAATGCCGTGGACGGGCTGTTGGCCACACGAGGAGACGGAAACAGCGCGGCCCCGCCCCGGCCAGGAGGGGGCCGCCCCAGCGCCGTCAGGCCCTCTCTCCGGGAGCGGGAGCGCTAGCTGAGCTCTGGGTCCGAGGTGGGAACGCCGCCCTCACCGCAGAGGCAGCGGGCCGGGCCACGTACCCTTAGAGCAGGCCTGCGACACGTGGCGGCTCGCTGTCCACACGGCCCGGCAGCAGCAGCGTGCTGCGTCCTCCACCATGGGAGATGTCTGTCCGCGCCGAACGTACAGCTCCCACTCACTCTCTCTGCGTGGACAGCGATCTGCCACCTGCTCTCCAGCCGCGGGTTCAGGCGCCCTCCCCGTGCGTGTGCCCTCACAGCCCCGGCTCCCAGGTTCCCGCACACACGCGTCCCGGGGTTAGGGGAGAGCTTTCTCTGGACTAAGCATGCAGAAGTGGATCGCCCGTCCCGGGCAGGTGCCGTTCAGCTCAGCAGGTTCGGCCCAGCTGCCCCATCTCCCTCCCACCGCACAGCAGACAGGAGACGGCTTCACTGGCCTCGCGTCCGCTGAGAAGCTCAGAGCTGTCAGACTCTGACTCTTCCCCGAGACGGAATGACACGGTCAGCATCTCCAGCGCGGCCGAGGTCACGGCCCCTCCTCGCTGACAGCGCTTATAGCACATTTCCTGGGAGCTGCCAACCACCTCCTCTATGCAAAGGT
>PVHT021183665.1:148627-167108 GCA_004024745.2 Catagonus wagneri
CCACCGCACAGCAGACAGGAGACGGCTTCACTGGCCTCGCGTCCGCTGAGAAGCTCAGAGCTGTCAGACTCTGACTCTTCCCCGAGACGGAATGACACGGTCAGCATCTCCAGCGCGGCCGAGGTCACGGCCCCTCCTCGCTGACAGCGCTTATAGCACATTTCCTGGGAGCTGCCAACCACCTCCTCTATGCAAAGGTACATTCGGTTATCTGCCTTTTTCTTAGAGAAAAAAAGGCTTTTTTTAATGTACAAAGAATGATCAAACTAGAGTGGATGAAACCCTCACTTTGAAAATGCCTTTCAAAAGAACCAAGGATGGAGTTCCCCTTTGGCTTGGTGGGTTAAGAACCTAGCACTGTCACTGCTGTGGCACAGGTTCGATCCCTGGCCGGAAACTTCTGCATGCCGTGGGCACAGCAACACTGCCCCCACCCCCCGCCCCCCGCAAAAAGAAGGAACTGCCACCACGTTATAACTCAGTACTAGACCAATTCAGAAGATGTTAAACATTTTGTGGCTGAAAGCTCTATTGCCTGGAAAATCATATACACTGGTTCCAGATCCCAAATGCTGGAGATAAGCATTTGAGGAGCTTGGTTGACCTTTGCTAATATCTGAAAATGCTCACAACTCCAAATTAAGGAATTTGACTATTACCTAAGGTTTACCTCAAAAATGTATTCCTCTTCAAAATATTTAACTATTAACCAATATCCTAGAAATTAGGTTAGAATGTCCTTAATGATGACTGTCCTACCACCTGGGATTACTAAAGTTTTACGTGGAAACAAGTCAGAAACCCGATCAAGTTTGAAGAGTCTTCTCAACCGGCATTAAGCCCCCACATATGAAGGGCTGTCAGGCCGCCCAGATGCCGGTGACACTGTGTCTGACTCCTGCCAAGCAGGAAGTGAGTCTGTACTCCCAGCTCCTTAGCAGCCTGCGCCGAGCCCCTCCGCACACCAGGCCTCGGAAGGCAGAGCTGAAGGCGCAGCGGGCCGTCTGGAAGCCTGCAGGGAGCAGAGGTAAGACGAGGACGCACCCTGGAGTGCACTGGGCCCGCGCATTTAGAGGCCCGCTCCGGGCTCAGCACCCTAAGCCTAGCTCTACAGCACTGCCACTGTTTTAAGACATTTTACGGAAATGCTTCCAGAATCGTGCTCCACAAAATACCCGGGAGCCCTGACTGCCCAGACAAGTGCTCTCCTCTTCGGAAGCCTGGCTCTACGGGAGAACCTGCGGCTGGTCGTGACGGTGCTGGGTCATCACCCAGGGAGGCGCACACCTGCGGACCTAGTCACCGTCCCTCAGAGCGCGTCTGTTCAAAACTCTAGCAATGCTAGTTGGCCACAGAGTACGAATGGCCTTTAGTCACAAGCTGCTTCTGCACCAGAGGACCTGACAAGTGCCGTAAGCGAGACTTCTCACTCACCAAAGGGCTCGCTACTCACTGCTTCCAGCAGCGGGGCCGGGGCACCCCGAGCCCAGAGGTCCTCGAAGTCCCGCCCACAGAGCTGCCCCCTCCCCCGCCCTCCCCGCACCCATGAACCACGCTGTCAGTACCCAAGGGCTGGTACTGAGTAAACGCACTCGGCGGGGCCTGCAGCCCAAGCCCAAGCCTGGGGCCTTATGGAGAAACCCTCCCCGGCCTGTCTTCTAGCTCACCCTGCCAGCGGTCCCCTCGCTCCAGCTGGGACCTCCCCCGGGTGTTGTCCACACTGACCTGAGAAGCATCTAGAACAAGGTGTCAAAGGCCTCTTGTGGCCCATGTCAACAGACACTGACAAAACTGTAATGAGGGAGGACGGGCAATGGGAAAACGCTAATGAGGAAGTTAAGTACAGAAGAAACAGGGAGGACCTAGGAGGCTGGGGGTCATCCTAACTTCTGAAATCCAGACCTCTAATGGGAAACAAAAATCCTGTTTGTCCAGCTCTTGCTGAGTGTCAAGGAGAACGGCGAGAGCAGCGCCAGGGGACGGCAGTGAGGAGAAACAAGACACAACAGGAGGCTCTGGGGGCCCACAGGGCAGGCTCAGCGCTAGCACGGTGCCTGGTGGCCCTTTGCACCCCCGGGTCAGGGCACCACCCTGACGCGGCACAGACCTCCCTGTGTGGGGCGCTGCGTGAGCAGAGCCCGACGCGCCGAGGCCGGCGGTGAAGGGCAAGGGCAGGTGCTGCTGAGGGCGGGGCAGCCGGGCGCGTCGGGCCGAGCGCCGGCCGGGTGCGCAGAAGCCCATGGAGACGGAGTGGGCGGGAATCGCTGCCGGGGTCCTCCTCAGCCGGGGGCACTGACTCCCTGCCTTGGCAGACGGAGTCTGGCCCAGGGCCGGCCTGGTGCCTGGAGCCCCGTCACACAGCCGTAAGGGGCAGACACCGGGAGGCTGATGTGACTGTAAAAAGCATCACCAGAGCACACAGTCCTGTGGCAGCAAGAAGGCCACCTTGGAGGTGCCAAGGCGTAAAGACACACAGCAAACAGCAACCCAGTCACCCTGCTGGCGGCACAAAGCACCTTGAGAGGCCCCGGGGTTGGCTGGTGTGTCTGTCCACCAGGTGTTGGAAGTTTCTAGATTTGCAAAGTTAAAAAAAGTCTTTGATGTCAAGGCCAGGCCCACTTCCTCCAGGAGTCTGGGTGCGCTCGGTCAGGGTGGTGGGAAGGCAGCCCTCGAGGGTCGGGGTAAAGTGGCGACCCAGCTCCCAGCCAGACGCGCGGTCTTAACGCGCAATGGTAACGCGCTATTACCCAGTGGTCCTTCCAATACAAGCTTGACTGAAAAAAGTAAAAATGAAAATAAATTTAGAAAGGTCTTGAAAAAAACAGGCAGACCAACTGGGGCCAGCTAGAAATCAAATGGCCCGAGAGGACATAACCCTGAAAAAAGGCGAGTCACGAAAACGTCCCCTCTGTCACCAGAGACGGCCCCGGCGCCCCTCGGCAGAATCCGGTCTGGTAGAAGGCCATGGCTCAGGGCCCACGGGGACATCGGGGGCCGCAAAGGAAGAGGGCATCACGAGCCAGCCCTCCATCCTGGGAAACCGTGTCACGTCGTGATAAATCCAAAGCCACCCCATTCCAGCAGTGCTGACAAGCGGCCCATAGGGACCCAGGGCGCTGAAGGCTATCACAGCACAACTGGGAGAAAACAGGCTGAAAAGGAGCCGGGGCGGGGGGGGGACCTGGAAATGCTGAAGGAAGAGAGGACAGCTCACTGAGCAAATCCCAGGGGACAGTTAATCAAAAGCACAAAAGTCCAACCCAGAGGTGGGGGGACAACTTACGCCCAAACACCGGACGGCCCGCGTTCCTCCAGCACACGACACGCGGGAGAAGAAGGTGAGGGACACAGGGTGCAGAGCACGAGCGGCCAGATGAGGGCGCGCGGGCCGCCTCCATTTCCCCCGGTTCTCCCGGGCAGGGCGGCGGGAAGGAGAGCCGCCTGCCGCGGTACCGCCCCAACCCGGGACCTTCCGTGTGCCACGGTGTGGCCGAAAAACACACACAGAAAGAAAAAACAATGAAAGTCCCCATCTCTGGGTCTGAGGCACCCACGGCTCCCAAAAACGAGCAGCCTTCGATCACGGAGGTGGCAGGGGAAGCCACACCCCAAGAAAGAGGGAAGTGACAGTCAACGCACAGAGGCCAAAAAGAAAGGAAGTCTGCGTGCGGTCAGGAAAGGCCCCGGCTGCAGCAGACTCCAGGCTGGCGGCGAGCAGTGGCGGAGAAAGCGGAGAAAGACCGCGCACAGCAGAAAGCAGCCGAAGAGAACGGGAGAGGAGGACCAGCTCGGGCCGCTCCCCGCAGGGTCCCAAGCGGCGGCGGAGGCTGCCGTCCGCACGCGGGCTTTGCTCGGGGACAGACGAGGACTGTCGATAGCAAGCAACAGCCTCTGCAGGCAATTCTCCCACCTCCTACTTTTTAAATGAATGAAGTAGACCCACAGGCTACTGGTAAAAAAACAGACACAACAGTGTAAGCTACGTGTTATACTGTATTCTAGGCATCGCTCACGTACATCTACTTGTGAGTAAAACATACTAAAAATGGACTGACGAGCTTGGCTCCAGAGAAGACGGAGTACAAACAGCCCACTCTCTTGCTTCCACTGAGCATGGCTGTAAATTTTGAACAGAATCTGAGGAGCAGCTAAGTTAGGTCCCTGAAAAGGGGACAGCAGCAGGTGGACTGGGAAGACCAGAGCGTAAGAGGCCCCAAACCAGCAGTGAGTTCACCGCTCAGCCCCCACCCCGCGCAGCCCCGCGCCCCGGAGCGGGCTGCAGGAGCGGGAGCCCCCAGGGGTCTTCCTCACCACCAGAGGAACTGGGACCCCCAAGCCGCGGCTCGCCCTGGGCCCGGCACAGCTGCAGAGGCGTGTGACACCTCAGGGTACACAAAACCCCAGGCAACCTTCCCGAGGAGGGCTGAAGAGGGAGCCCTGGGGACCCAGAAGGACCAGGAGGTTGCGGAGAGTAAGAGCTCGAGCAAGTGACCCCACACGGCGGCTCACAGACCCCTGGCCTCGTCGCAAGCGTGCATGCGTGTGCTGACGGCAAACGGCACGGCCAAGACTCTGAGCACCGAGGCGGCAGCCAGCACCAGGCCTCAGGGAGCGTCCACGAGGGGCAGGCCCGAGCGCACGACCAAGGCTTCTGAAAGGGGAGCCGACACGGAGGCCACGAACAGAGAAGGCTGGTCAGAACTCACAACCTGAACCCAACCAAGCTCACTGCCTGCTGAAACAAAAACATTAAGGTTTTCCACCGGATTCAGGGAGTTCCCACCATGGCTCAGTGGAAACAAATCTCATTAGCATCCATGAGGACACAGGTTCAATCCCTGGCCTCGCTCAGTGGGTTAAGGATCCTGCGTTGCCGTGAACTGTGGTATAGATTGCAGACGCGGCTCGGATCCCGTGTTGCTATGGCTGTGGCGTAGACTGGCAGCTACAGCACTGATTCAACCCGTAGCCCGGGAACCTCCATGTGCCGCAAAAGACAAAACAAACAAAACATTTTCCATGGAACTTAATGGCAAGACCCAGGGCCTCAAAACACAATATTCAAGTGTCCACGACACAGTCCAAAGATGACTCAGCCTACAAAGGACACAGGAAAAAGCCCTACTCGCTTGTGACAAGACACCCAGGAGGTGCCATGGCCAAGACCAGAGATGTCAGAAGTAGCCTACAAGGACTCAGGCAGCCATCACACGGGCGCTCCAAGGAGTAAGAGCAAACACTGGATTATCAACAAACAGTGCGGGAGCAGGACCCTAAAATGCCCAGCCCCCGAGACTGCCCACCTAACACGCCGGTCACGGCAGGGAGACTCTGCAGCCATAATTGAGAGTACTAACCAAGAGTTCCCGTCGTGGCACAGTGGTTAATGAATCCCACTAGGAACCATGAGGTTGCGGGTTGGATCCCTGGCCTCACTCAGTGGGTTAAGGATCCGGTGTTGCCGTGAGCTGTGGTGTAGGTTGCAGACGTGGCTCGGATCCCGCGTGGCTGTGGCTGTGGCGAAGGCCGGCAGCTATAGTTCCTGTCAGATCCCTAGCCTGGGAACCTCCATATGCTGCGAGTGCGGCCCTAGATAAAGCAAAAAGACAAAAAAAAAAAAAAAAAAAAAGACAGTACTAACCAGCTAACTGGGTTAATCAAAGGGAGTTCATCCAACCATGCCAAATTAAACCATGAGCCCATCAGAAGCAGACTTTTCTCTGCCTGGCAGCAGAAATCCAAGCGCCTCCAGGGCCTAAGACTCAGTGGGTTGCTGGGCCTTAAAGATGGGGTGACAACACGTGACAAGGAGCCCTGGAAGCTGACTGTGGCCCCACCTGAGGGCCAGCAAGCGAAAAGGGACCCAAGTCCCATCCATACAAGAACTGGATTCTCCTAGCAACCTGAACGGCCCTGGAAGCAGATTCTTGAGCAGAGCTTCTAGAAAAGAGCCCTGCCTGGACACGGCCTTGATCTGGGCCGAGGGAGACCCTGTTGGAGAACCCATCAAGCCCATGCAGAATTCTCACCTACAGACCCGGAAGTGGGGGCTGTTTCAGCCCTGAGTGTGGTCATTTGTCACACATCCCAGGAATGAGTCCAGATTCTGGGGCCTGGAAGTGAGTGCTGCTACAGAGACACCTACTTTCAGTTCACCCTGAGTGTCGCATGACAGCATCTGGGACTCACCGATTGCCCTAAGGTGAGAGCATCCCTTTGTCACTGTTATTTCCTCAAATAGCACTGAACAGAGACCGCATCCCCTAACTACCCAGGAAAAGGGCATCTTCTGCTTTTCAGAACTACAGCCAAGTTGAGCACATTTACTCGAGAAAGAGGCTCAACCAGTAAATTCTGACAAGTATGTAAACAAACATGAATTTCTTGGAGTTCCCATCGTGGTGCAGCAGAAATGAATCTGACTACCATCCATGAAAATGTACATTCGATCCCTGCATCTCACTCAGTGGGTTAAGGATCCAGCGTTGCCGTGAGCTGCTGTGTAGGTCACAGACACGGCTCGGATCTGGCTTGGCTGCGGCTGCGGCTGAGGTGTAGGCCGGCAGCTCCAGCTCCGACTCAGCTCTAGCCTGGGAACCCCCGTATGCCGTCGGTCCGGCCCTACAAAGACAAAACAACAAAGCCAGGAACCTGGCAATGCCATGCACGTACACTTTGAGTCTGGTGCACTGCCCCGGCTTCAGGTCTCCCAGAAGCTGCAGCATGGTGTCCAGGAGCACGCGGTTGGAGTTGACCAGGAACTCGCGACCACAAGCTATGGCAGCAACGTCTGCAACAGAGCAAGAAAACAAGGCATCAGAATCGCTGTTACTTCAGAACCTAGAAAGGCTGTCCGAGACAGACTGATATGCTGCTGCTTTGCGCCTAAGAGACCTAAAGAAAACACAGAATAGCCGAGACAGCATTAAAAGTGGTGTCATGCACAGAGCTACGGCCCAGAAGGGCAGCTGACAGCCAGGGCAGGCACCGGGACAGCGAGGAAGGTCCTCTGTGATCAGAAAGGCCTCGGTGGAGGGACAGAGCGCTGGGCCTGAACATGTCCGCAGCCTGACCGCAGCCCAGAAGTGGACCCCAGACTCCAGGCTGCGGGCAGCCGAGGTCCAACCCGAAGGTGTGGCTGGTCACTTCACCTGGGACCAAGGACACTAAAAACCACTTTCAGCCCTGGGAGTGAAATTCTACTGACTTTGACCCACAATATGAAACTGACATCATGAGGTCAAAAGACAGCAAATACTGATTCCTAAAACCTGTTCCTAAATTTTACATCCTTTTGTGGGTCAGCAAGGACCACGTTTCCTCACGCCTGAGGCCTGCGGAACCGGCACGGAGACCACACGTGGCATCACGCTGGCTCCCACGCACGCTGCTGCCGCTAAGGTGGCTCCAGCACACTCCCAAACGCCTGCAGGGACACCTCGGTGACCTTGAATATCACGTGTGTGTCGGTAAGGCCCGTCCCGAGCTGGTCTAACAAAGGGACTACAATTCTCAGCCACGCGAGCCCGTCGGGAGGAGCCCGCGGCAGCAGCCCGCTCTCCTGACCTCGGGCCGCACTGGCAGCGATTCGCCGCTGAGGTCCCCGCAGACACCCTCTGCTAGCTTAAGGAAGGGGCGCTTCTACCTCCGGTTTGAATGGAGGATTTTTCAAAAAAGGAGTACGCCGGTGGCCTCGTGGTTAAGGACTCAGTGTGGCCACTGCCGTGGCTGGAGTTGCTGCCGGCACAGTTCAATCCCTAGCCCAGAAACTTCTGCGTGGGGCAGGAGCGGCCAAAAAAAAAAGGAACGGAAGGGGAGTGTCACCACTTACATGTTTTGCCTTTTTTTTTTGTTTCTGTTTTTTCTGTCTTTCTGCCATTTCTAGGGCCACACCCATGGCATATAGAGGTGCCCAGGCTAGGGGTCTAACAGGAGCTGTAGCCGCTGGCCTACACCACAGCCACAGCAATGCGGGATCCGAGCCGTGTCTGCAACCTATACCACAGCTCACAGCAACGCTGGGTCCTTAACCCACTGAGCGAGGCCAGGGATCAAACCTGCAACCTCAAGGTTCCTAATCAGATTCATTAATCACTGAGCCACAACGGGAACTCCAAGTGTTTTGCCTTTGATCAGCTGTGATCTGACACAGAAGGTAAAGTGTCACCTGGGCTACTGGGTCCCGGGGGTCCCCACTTAGCTTTGCTGGTCTGAGCTGAGAAGAATCTAAAGAGGATATTAAGGTCTCTTAATCCTGACAGAGTTTTCCCACCCCTGCTTATCTTTCTGGCAATTTGGCCTCTTAAACTGGTGTCGGCTTTTATTTGGTATATAATTTCATGACATCTATAAATTTACTGAAGACAGGACACTTCACTGACACAAAGTTAACCTTTTTTCAATGGATTTGAACCTGATCTGTATTTTCTATGATATGAAAAACTCCTCCCACGTGTCACTGGGACTCTTGAGGCCACTATCACAAGACATGCCCTCCCTGTCTGGACACGGCCCCTGCAAAGGCTATGGGCGGATAAAGAAAAGGCCCCACGGAAGGCTCGCCTGTGGAAGTCCCAGGAAATTCTTCATACAAACCACGGTCTCCATCTCCCCACACTGCATATGACTCAAGAAATAACCAGAAAACTAACAAACTGACTTAGCCACAGAGCCCCCACGGGGAAAGATTCTACAGGCCGAGTCAAAGCGGGCGCAAAAGCCAAAGGGGCCCAGACGATTCTTCTAAACCTTTACCTAAACTTGCTCAATACTCACCGAGCCGAAGCCATGGAAGGCCACAGGCCACCCATGACCAGCTTAGTAGAAAAAGGACTAGTTAACTCCTGGGCCAGCCCTGCAGCCACGTAGTGTTACCTGTTGAACAAACCGTAATGGCTGAGGATACGGATTTGTCCAAAATCTGCGAACAAGTAACAGAACAACGACACCGCGCTCGGCTGCAGGGCCGGCCCCAAGCCCCGCCTTCTCTCTGCCCCCCACCCCCGAAGCCCCTTCTTGACAGCAACAAGCTCGCTCGGGTCTCTTTAGTGTCCCACTCTATAAAACTGGCCAACTGACTTGCTTCCACCTAGAAACATCAACAGTTCGCCCCCAAGGTCTACCCCCAGAAGCTCTCCGAAGGTCCAGCCTAGCCCTCGCGAGTCTCACCCCCAGACAGGGGCGCAGCGCACTCTCGGTAGGTCCTCTGATGCAGCGCGCGTGGAACTCCTCCCCCGCCTCCAGGGCTCGCGGTGCGTCTCCTCACTGAGCCCGCGAACAGGGGTCGGGAGCTTCTGAGGAGACGCTCCAGCTCCCCGAAACAGCAGTCACATCTGGCAAGCGAAGGAGGGGTCATCCAAGAATGACTGCAAAGCGTCCCCAGCTATCCGAGACAAACCCCCCAGACAATTACAGGAATTTCCGTGATTAGCTTAACCTGTAGATAACAGATACCAAATTTTCCCAAATTAGCAAGACCTCTATGTGACTCAGCTAAAAAGCATCACGGGCCGCCAGAGCAGAGCAAGGAGCAGACAGCAGCCGAGCGCCCGGCCGTCCGCTGAGCCATCACCCCCGACCCGGGCTGGCAGCGCCGCGTGCAGGTCCGGCACCTTCTTCGCACACACAGATGAGAGCTAGGGCAGACCTGATCATCCTCTGACGCCTAAGACTCTTCTCAGGAAAGGAAACTCAGGCATGGACTCCAGGACACAGGGCTGGTGGAGGGGGGCAGAACTGGACCCTGGGCCTCGTTCTCAGCCACCAGGCCGTCCCCGGGTCAGTGTGCGCATGCGGACAAGGGCACGAGGAAGCAGAGGACCTGAGGCGCCACGAGCAGTGGTCACCAACTCTGTGGAACCACCACGTCCACGACGACCAGCTGGAGCCAGTCCCACCATAAATGACCACAGTCAAAAAGTAATTTTGCTTCTGTACTCATGATCTAATATTATTTAAATCAACCCAGAATCAAGAGGCAAAGAGTACAACTTTCAAATAGTCAAAAAGCAGAAAAAAGTAGTTCAAAAAAATAAGTTTTCCACCTGCAAGCTAAGCAAGTTAAACTTCAGAGGGGCTGCGTCACAACTGTCCATCTCCCTTTAAGTTCCATATTTGACCACTTAGAGAAGTTGCTGACCGCAGGGCCTGCCGCACAGCAAACAGCAGCTGGTTTACAAGGCGCCACGACCTGCCCGGCTCAGGAGAATACTCGCAACGGCGTGTGAGGCAGTGTTACTATTCCACTTCGCAGATGAGGAAAATAAAGTCCACAGGATTTACAGCCTGGCAAGTGGGCTCGCTGGGCCTACACACCCACCCCTGCTGCGCTGTATTAACCTGCAAGAGGACAGCGACTGTGGTGAGGAAGACATCTAACAATTTCAATGTTTTAACAAACCCCTGACACCCGGATGTCGCTCAGGACACAGGACGCAGTACGCCGGCAAGAGCTGGCCCTCCACTCCTTAACGGCCAGAGGGTGGATAACGTGAAAGCGCTCAGCGCATCCTGAATGCGCCCGAGTGGAGGCTGCGGATCACCTGACACGCAAGACGGGAGGGGCAGGGGGCGCGGGCAGGTGGGAGGCGGGTGCCTGCTCACCAGGGCGGATGCTGGACACCCCAAGGGCTGGCAGGGAAAGCCCAGCCAAAAGGCACAGCACATCAGCATTTCCCGGTGGCCTAGCAGGTGTCACAGCTGCAGCACGGGGTCCACCCCAGGCCCAGGAACTCCACACGCCACAGGCAAGGCCAGAGATGAAAACTGAAGTTTAACAAACCGTAACGGACCGCCAGGTGGCGCTGCTGGGGGCAGGGGGGCGCCTACAAAAGGGGGGACGGGGAGATGAGGGAGGCGACAGAACTGCCCCGCACTGAACCGCGCGCGCCCACGACCTCAAGCATCTGTCGAAACGTGCGGAGCTGCACGAAGGTGAGGGAAAACCTGCAAGGGGCGAGTTTGTCATGTGTACATTTAAAAGAAGAACGCTTGTTTCATGAGGCAGAAGATGGCCTGGGAGCTACCCACGGTGTCTGCTGGCCGGCCTGCCCCAATGGAGCGGAGCCCTGGCATCTGAGACGGCCCCCGAGGCCTCTGGAGAGCACAGCCCTCGGCTGAAGCACCAACACAACACAGATTCGTCCTGTAAAATCTCGCGACGTGGAAGCACCCACCGTTCACCTGCTCGTGAGGGTTCCCCAGGGAGCCGCTCCAGGCAGGGGAAAACGAAGCCAAGTTGAGCTCGGCTGCTGGGCAACAGGCCGGCCTCCCCCACTGACCCACCACTGCCCACCAGCTGGCAATTCAAGCAGCTCAAATTCACAACTCAACAGAATGAAAAATCACACACGTCAGAGACCTTTGAGGTCACTCACAAATAACAGAACATCTAATCAGCAAATACGCAAATACCTCCTGCTAAAAAAAAAACACTTTCAGGCAATTTTAAAAGGCAGAGCAATGCAAGCCTTCCCCAGCTAAAGGCGCTACGATGAAAGCACAGACCGCCGTCCCGCAGCAGATGAAAGTGGGGGCTGCACCAGGACCCGCCTGACGCCATCTGCATCTCAACACCCACTCCAGAAGAACAGCCCCAACTTCTAAGGGATGAAGAGACTGTCTACACAGGGTCGATTTCGTTGGGATTTCAGCAGATGAAGGAGAATGCCATGAAGAAAAAGGAAATTTCCTCTCTTTAACTGCAGAGTCACCCTGAAAGCAGCAGAGGATACAGCAGAAATGAAAGCGTAAAAAGGCAAAACTAACAGTCACGGCACCATATTTAACTATCTCACTGACCTCAGAGAGAAGAGTCTTGGAGTTCCCGTTGGAGCTCAGCGGGTTAAGCAGCCGACTAGGATCCATGAAGATGCAGTTTGATGCCTGGCCTTGCTCAGTGGGTTAAGGATCTGGCATTGTCACAAGCTGCAGCACAAGTTACAGGCGCGGCTCGGATCCCGCGTTGCTGGGGCTGTGGCGTAGGCTGGCAGCAGCAGCAGCTCCGATTTGACCCCTGGCCTGGGAACCTCCTTATGCCAGCGGTGAGGCCATAAAAAAAAAAGAAAAAAAAAAGGAAAGAAGAGTCTTAATACTCACTAGAATATACCTCCTCCTACGATATGAAGATATCAGTATTAATTACTCAGTCACTTGCCTTTATCTTTATAGCAGCATTGCCACAGAATTCTAACTGCATAATTTTGGGGAACATTTCTACTGCGCATAGAGAACGGAACCTGCAAACTCACCCTGTGTTTCATAAAACGAGCTGTTCTTACTGACCGACCGTCTCCGAAGCATCTGGGCTGACGGTCCCACAGTTCACGCACCTGGTCCAACCCCAGGCACTGAGCAGACCCGCCAGGGCAGAAGCCTGTTGGAAAAGGCTCCCGACGGGTGTTCACGCGCGCACACCCTGACCGCCGCTGCTGCTCTGGAGCACGCTGTGAAAGTCGCGGCGTTGGAAGAGGATTACTCACTTGTCACGATTCCAGCCAAAGCAAAAACAAACTGATTTTCATCAGAATCCAGCTCCTTGACATCCCCATCCAGTGACTTCACAAAACTCTCCATCGTCTGACCAGTGATGGTGAAAAACTTCAAAGCTTTGTCCTGAAAGTTCAGAATGAAAGTATCACACCCTTTCACAGGTACCAGCTACATTTTCAAAATGCCAGACACAGAAGAAAGACCTTGGTTTTAATTACAGAAGCAATATTTTAGTTTATTTTATTTTACTTTATTTTATTTTACTTCACTTTATTTTTGTATTTTGTCTTTTTAGGGCCGCACCCACACACGGCATATGGAGGTTCCCAGGCTAGGGGTCGAATCAGAGCTGTGGCAGCCTGCCTACACCACAGCCACAGCAACACATGATCCGAGCCGTGTCTGCGACCTACCCCATTGCTCACGGCAACGCTGACCCTTAACCCACTGAACGAGGCCGGGAATCGAACCTGCGCCCTCATGGATGCTAGTCAGATTTGTTTCTACTGAGCCATGACAGGAACTCCCAGAAGCAGTATTTTAAAATCTATTTCTTCATTAAAAGTTTCCATTGAAAAGACTGGGATAAAAGGAGCTCGGGGCATGTAGCATAATTACCCTGAGACGAACAGAGTAAAATAAAAATATACACAGGTATACACGTGAGGGGGGGGTCCCCTGCAGTGCGGGTTAAGGATCTGGCGTTGTCACCGCTGTGGCTCAGGTTCCATCCCTGGCCCCCGAACTCTCACGTGCCACCGGCACGGCCAAAACCCAGGGTTTTTTTTTTCATCTATGTATTTACACGTGTGGTAAAGAGTTCAAATTTACACAGTGACGTACTGGGACGAATTAGCCCAAACATACTAGAAATACACCAGAAAAATATGTTCTCTGTTGTAGGCATGAAATCAGAGGTTTTTAAGCCTCTGGCGGGACTGTTTTTCAAATAAAATCTTAAGTGAAACTTCAACACAAAGACAGTGAACAGGCTCCCCTGGCAGTTTAAGTCTTCATGACTCAGCACACAGCACTTCCGAGTTCGCAGCCCCTGAAAGTGCTTCTCCCTTGGGGGCCGGGGTAGGGATCTGAGGGACCGTGTGAGAACCAGCACGTTCTGTTACGAGCGGCACAAGGGAACGTCAGGGGATGATATAAACACTCTAAGCCAGGAGAGTGGAGCGATTACACAACTCTAAAAATCAGCTAAAAACCGCGAAGTGTCACTAACCAAGGAATGAATTTTATGGCATGTAAATTATACCTCAATAAAGCGCAATAAACTTTAAAAAGCATTTGGTTTCTCCACTTTTGTTTCTGCAAGTGATGAGTAACGTGTTGCTGGCCTCCACCCCACGACATTAGTTTCCACTCAGGACCACATGATCCTCCCAGAGTCCAAGCGCAGTCCCCCCCCGGGCTCCTTCTGTCCTCGCCACTGTGGGAGCCACCCTGCCGCCACTCCTGCCTCAACCACACAGCTCCCCACGTCCACCCCCACACGGCAGGTGCTGCCTGAGCCACTGGGACCACCTTCCAACTAGTTGTCCTGGCCAGTCCCAGCCCCACAACCCCACGCCCTCTACCCTCACGCACCGTCAGGTTCATCCCAAACTCTCCTCTCGTCCCATCCCTCACTCAAGGCCCCTTCAGGAACCCAGTCCTGCCACCAGGCCGAAGTCATGGACCAGGCACTCAAGGCCTTCCAAAATCCCATCCTCCCCTCGCTGCTGGGCCTAACTGGCCCACCACCGACCACACCAACCCTCCACCCGTGCCAGGTGACTCGGGCACCGTCCCTAAAACAGACTGCCGGCTTCACTCCGTTTACGCAAAGGGCATTCCTCCCTGCCACTGCTCACTGTTCACCTTAATCAAGCTTCACTGTGAATCTCTCTTCTTCCGTGACATTCTTGAGGCGTGTGTGCACACACGCTGTTAACACACGCATGTCACGTATTCCATTACCCACGGAATAACATATGCAAAAGCACTTTACACATTGTTAAATTTAAAGGCACACAAGTGTCACGCGTAACAAGGCAGCAGTCATCTCCACCAACACCACACATCCCAGGAGAGAGGGATCTCGTTCATTTTACGTGCCCCCCCTGGCACCAGGGTTGTACTCCAAAACCATGTGATGAACGAAAGAAATGGGCTTGGTCTGCAGGTGCTTTGGTGGACGCGCGGGTCCTGGTCACACAGCCCTAACCGACAGCCCCCGACGCCCCGGCTCGTGCTTACTCCGCCCAGGATGGCCTTGACCACCTCCTCGCTGCTGGAGACGCCCCACAAGATGGTGCAGGCTGCTGCCCCCATTTCTGTGCAATATTCTGCCTGCTGCAGGAGCTGCTGCTTTGCTTCATTCAACTGCTGTCGGAGAGCCAGCTTCTCCTGAAATCAAAACCAAATAAAATCAGGAAAATGAAAAGCACTCAACCTCAAAATATCTTCACTGTGTTTCCTCTTTCAAAGACATTTTTAAAGAAAGGAAATGCACAGAGAATATAGTAAACAGTTGGCAAATGAAAAACAGCCCTTGGAGAGGCATAATCCATAATTTTTTTAACTTCAGAGACAAAAATAACACTAATAGAAAAGAACATACTAACGCGTTAACGTTTCAAAATACCTCCAAAGACCTGAATTCATCTTCTTTAAAATAAGTTGGAAAAGGAGGTATTTCAGGTCCCGAATGGCTCTGCCCAGGGCAGCACCAACCCGGGCAGCTGCAGAAAGCAACAATCTAATCCAGCCGTCCACTCACAGAGCAACGGCTCTGATCAAGGAGCCTGCCGCCGCCAGGCAGCCCACTCCGTCCGCAGAAACGCCACGTGAGGCGGCCAAGACCAGGCGGGAGAGACGGGAGAGGGGCAGGTCAGGCCTGAGCAGGAAGGGGCTCCTGGTGAGCCAGGCACCAGGTTAACGACAAGACGGAGGCCGGGCAAGATTTCTCACCTGCCTACCAGCGGCTTCTGAAGGAACACAGCTGGCAAGTCTCAGCCGGGGCTCTTAACAAGCGAACTGTCCCCAGCGTGTGGCCTCCGACCACACCAGCACCCCTCCAGGCTCACCCCAGGTGGGGCCTGGTTGATGGGGGGCTTCCCGCCCTCCCCAGCCAGCCCCCACCCAGGGCCACCATCCCTTGTTACCCACAGTTCCCTTAAAAGGTGAGCACACTTCCTTACTTCACAGTGAGGAAAGCAGAAACGTATAAAAACCTAACAGCTCGAGAGCCCACAAGGCAGGGCACAGGCGACGGTGCAGGCTCTCCTCAGAGGCGAGCGCAGGACAGCCACACCACAGGGCTTTCCGCCCAAGGGGGACAAGCGAGCAGCAGCCCGCAGGCCAAGCCTTGCTGGCCAAGGGACCCTCCTTCACAGCTGCCTGCGGGCGATGCGCTCGGTACCAGAGGCACACTCACACGTGGTCCTATTTATTTGAGGGGAGCAATGGTCCCTGAGCCGGCGACACCTGCTAAAACCTCTTTCTGGGATTTACTAACTCTGGGTTTTTAATACGTGGCTTCATCACAGCAGCAGTCTGGACTCCTAGATCCCCTCGTCAGCCACTCACGCCGTGGTGACACATGCAAATCCGCATCCCGCACTTCCTCCAGGATGCTGGCTGTGCTCACCGTGACCTTGCTCTGCAAGGTCGACAAGAACTGGCCTCTGCAGTCACATCCGGTGGCTGCAGGCAGGTATGCCCAACACAGGGCTGCACAGAGGCCACAGTAATACCGAGAGGAGCTCAAAGCTATTAACTCCATCCATAATAACACCAAAAATAAGAAAATACTTAGGAAGTTCCTATTGCGGCGCAGTGGAAACAAATCCAACTAGTAACCATGAGGTTGCAGGGTCAGTCCCTGGCCTCGCTCAGTGGGTTAAGGATCCAGTGCTGCCATGAGCTGTGGCTGCGGTGTAGGCTGACAACTGTAGCTCCAATTTGACCCCTAGCCTGGGAACCTCCATATGCCGCAGGTACAGCCCTAAAAAGCAAAACAAAAAGAAGAACTTAGGGATAAATTTGAGAAAATTAGCTCAAGCCCTGTACAGTAAAAACTATAAATCATCGGAGAGAAAAAGAAAAGATCCAAAGAAATGGAAAGCTGTATCACATTTAAAGATTGGAAGATTCAATACTGGTAAGAGAGTAATTCTCCTCAAATTGGTCTAGAGACTCAACACAATTTCTATTGAAATTTCAGCAGGCTTTTTTTGCACACCGTGATAATCTGACTACAAAATTCATATCTTTTGCAAAATGGGAATGCAAAAAAAATTTTAAAAACAACAGAGGGGAAGTTCCTGTTGTGGCGCAGCAGAAACGAATCTGATTAGGAACTGTGAGGTTGCGGGTTCAGTCCTCAGCCTCGCTCAGTGGGTTAAGGATCTGGTGTCGCCGTGAGCTGTGGTGTAGGCCAGCAGCTGTAGCTCCAACTAGACCCCTAGCCTGGGAACCTCTACATGCTGAGGGTGCGGCCCTGAAATGACAAAAGACAAAAAAAAAAAGAAAGAAACAAAGAGGACTAATACCACCTGATTTAAAAAACAAAAATTTACAAGAAAACTGCAGAAATCAAACCAGTGTGACACTGGCGTAAGGATGGACAAACACATCAGTGGAACACTGACATTTATGGCAATCAATTTTTTAAAAGCTGCCAAGTGGAGCTCCCACTGTGGCTCAGCAGGAATGAGCCCCCACTAGTCTGCATGATGCAGGTTCGATCCCTGGCCTCGCTCAGTGGGCTAAGGATATGGCGTTGCTGAGAGCTGTGGTGCAGGTCGCTGATGCAGCTCGGATCTGGCATTGCTGTGGCTGTGCTGTAAACCCACGGCTATGATTCAACACCCAGCCTGGGAACTTCCGTATGCTATAGGTACAGCCCTAAAAAAAAAAAGAAAGAAAAGCTGCCAAGGAGCTCCCCTGTGGCGCAATGAGACTGGCACCATCTCCAAAGCACTGGGATGAAGTTTTTGGGTTAAGAATCCAGCGTTGGAGTTCCCATCATGGGAACGAATCCGACTAGGAACCATGAGGTTGCAGGTTCGATCCCTGGCCTCACTCAGAGGGTTAAGGATCCGGCGTTGCCATAAGCTGTGGTGTAGATCGCAGACTCGGCTCAGATCTGGTGTTGCTGTGGCGTAGGCTGATGACTACAGCTCCAATTAGACACCTAGCCTGGGAACCTCCAACCGCCGCAGGCGTGGCCCTAGAAAAGACAGAAAAAAAAAAGGAACCTAGCATTGCCACAGCTGCAGTGTAGATCACCACTGTGGCTTAGATCTAACCCCTGGCCTGGGAATTCCATATGCCACAAGGCAGCCAAAAAAAAGGAAAAAAAAGCTGCCATGGCAATTCAATGGAAAAAAATAATCTTTTCAACAAATAATGCTTAAAACAGCTGGACATTCATATGTGGAAAAAACCTCAAAATGAATCACAGACCTAAATATAAAATTGAGAGAAGAAAACCTCTGTGACCTTGGTTAGGCAAATATTTATTAAATATCAAAACAAAATCATAATCCATTAAAAAATTAGAAGTTGAACTTTATCAAAATTTAAAACTTTTATTTTCAAAAGATTCTGGTAAGGAAGTGGAAAGACAAGCCACAGACTAAAAGAAAACATTTCTATATCTAAAAAGGGATGTGTGGGAGTTCCCCTCATGGCTCAGCTGAAATGAATCTAACATCCATGAGGATGCAGGTTCAATCCCTGGCCTCGCTCAGTGGGTTAAAGATCTGGCACTGCTGTGAGCTGTGCTGTAGGTCACAGACGCAGCTCACATCCCATATTTCTGTGACTGGTGTAGGCTGGCGGCTGTAGCTCTGATTCTACCCCTAGCCTGGGAACCTCCATATGCCACAGATGCAGCCCTAAAAAGACCAAAAAAAAAAAAAGGATGTGTATGAGGAATATATAGGAGTTCCCGCCATGGCTCAGTGGTTAACGAATCCGACTAGGAACCATGAGG
>PVHT021183665.1:180521-234026 GCA_004024745.2 Catagonus wagneri
GAGAGCAGGTGGGCATGGCTATGCTGGGGTAGCAAGATGAGGCTGTGGTGATGGAACAATGCCGAGTACAGAGGTGATTTCATGACTCCATGCACGTGATAAAGCTGCAGAGTCATACACTTAAATGAGCGCCTGCAAAACTGGGGAAACAAGCTAGTTGAGTGAAACTGGTGCAAGCCTAACAGGCTCCGTGGATTGCACCACTGTCAGCTCCCAGTTTACCTTGTGCTGCGGCTGTGGAAGCTACTACCACTGTGGGAAGCTGCATACTGGACTTCCCTGGACGTTTCACACCTTTCTGCGAATCTACATATTTCCAAAACCATCTTAGCTAAAACACAAACTGGACTGGGGTGACTGCTGTACAACTGCTTAAATCTACGAAAAATAACCAAGCTGTATTTTTATAATAGATGAATTTTATGGTAGACAATATATGCTCAATAAAGCTTTTTTTAAAAAAAAGAAACAATAATCAAACCCTGACATATATACCTCAAGTGAATATTCATACATATAGAGTGTCAAGCGCCAAACGTTCAAGAGTCCTTCCACATCTTTCTGTAGTTCACTTCTGATTTTAACTGAACAACACTAATCAATTTTTCTGTAGAAAGTTTCCTGAAATACCATATAATGTTTGCAACAACTTCCCGTCAGTTATCACAAAAGTAGTAACTCTTTCCTAACACATTGAAACTGCAGATAGAGTTCCCGTCACGGCGCAGCGGTTAACGAATCCGACTAGAAACCATGAGGTTGCAGGTTCGATCTCTGGCCTTGCTCAGTGGGTTAACGATCCAGCGTTGTTGTGAGCTAAGGTGGATCCAGCTCGGATCTGGTGTTGCTATGGCTGAGGCGTAGGCCAGCAGCGACAGCTCTGATTAAACTCCTAGCCTGGGAACCTCCATATACCGTGGGTGCGGCCCTAAACAGCAAAAACAAAAACAAACAAACAAAAAACAGATAAAAAAATCGCAACACATATTAAGTTACTTTATTGACTATGAAAAATGCAGCCCTTAGAAAACAGAGAAGATGAAGCCGTGTATACGCCCCAGAAGGGTGGCTCCTTAGAGAGTGAGACGGAACCCTGCAGGTTGTTGTGACAAGTCCACATACACAGAAAAGCCAGGTCAGGCACCAAAAGCTCTGCCAGCAGACTGTGTGGAAAGACTTGCCTAACCCACTGCACAGCACAGTCC
This sequence comes from Catagonus wagneri, assembly GCA_004024745.2. Lineage (NCBI taxonomy): Eukaryota > Metazoa > Chordata > Mammalia > Artiodactyla > Tayassuidae > Catagonus > Catagonus wagneri. The sequence continues at coordinate 181,727 of PVHT021183665.1, forward strand.
CTCAAAAAGGAGTTCAGATCCCCTTTAACAGTTCCCCTGGGCGCCTTCCTGTCCCGAGTTCAAAGGGTGCCACGGCCAGGACTCTCCCAGACAGGCCCTGGATCACATCAAGGCCCGACCAGCCTCTTCCACTGATGGCACAACAGCCCTGAGGAAACCTGTCTACGGAGGGCACGAAGCCAGCTCTCCTTGTCCCAGGGACCCCTCTCTGGGGGCTGGGCACTCCTTCTCAGCCAGCACACTCCTGTACCATCTTGAGTCCACACCGTGTTTTCTGATCTCTCCTTAGCGCGGGATTCAGTGCCTTCTGCCTTCTCCCTGGAGATTTTTATTTACCCAAATAAAGTACTTACTAGCAAACCTCTAACTTAGGATCTAGTCCTTGGACTCCTTCCTGGCTCCTCAACTCTAAAACAAGCTTCTGGGAGTTCGCGTCATGGTGCAGCAGAAACAAATCCACCAGTTCTGGAAAACCTCCATTACGGCCAAAAACATTCAGAACTCCTTCAAGAGAGAAGGCAGTACAAAACAGAGCTGAGCTCACAGGCGGAGGGTGGGACCTTGGGCCAGCACCTAATGGCCTGCAGGTTAACAGCACCTGCTGACCCACCTGTGCCATGTGGACGGCTGCTGCCCACCCATCAGCACACAGGAAACAGCACCTCTTCGCTGCCATCACTGGTACTATTATTATTTTCCTATTCCAAAATAAAAACACATTCAACCTCCAAATCTGAGCAGAAGTCGCAGAACAGTTCCAGCTTTACAAACGAGAAGAGGATATAATTCATTCCATACAAAAATGTGTAACTTTCAGGAATTGTTATTAGTCGCTCCGAATATTAGAATGAATTAAAATTGGTTATTTCTAAAATATCAGTAAATGATCTCCTAATTACAAATATTTCTATTTCATATAGCTATCTTTGTAAATCATTGTATACATGATTTTTTTCAAGATTCTTATTATACAGAGCTCCCATCGTGGCGCAGCAGAAAGGAATCTGACTAGGAACCATGAGGTTGCAGGTTTGATCCCTGGCCTCACTCAGTGGGTTAAGGATCTGGCGTTGCTGTGGCTGTGGTGCAGGCTGGCAGCTGCAGCTCCAATTAGACCCTTAGCCTGGGAACATCCATATGCCACAGGTGTGGCCATTAAAAAAAAAAAATTATACCGTGAAATTTAATAACTTGGAATGGTCTTTCAAACATAAAAATTAACAGTAAGCCATTATTAAAAGACACCAAGTATGAGTTCCTGCTGTGGCACAATGGAATAAAAATACAACTGCAGCAGCTTGGCTCTATGAGGAGGCATAGGTTCGAGCTCCAGCCTGACACAGCAGGTTAAAGGATCCGGCACAGGTTGCAGATGCAGCTTGGATTCAGTCCCTGGCCCAGGAACTTCCATATGCCATGGCTCCAACCATTAAGAAAAAAAAAAAAAGTTCCCGTTGTGGCACAGCAGAAACGAATCAGACTAGGAACCATGAGGTTGCAGGTTCGATCCCTGGACTCACTCAGTGGGTTAAGGATCTGGCATTGCCATGAGCTGTGGTGTAGGTCGCAGACATGGCTCAGATCTGGCATTGCTGTGGCTGTGGTATAGGCAGGCAGCTGTAGCTCCAATTGGACCCGTAGCCTGGGAGCCTCCACATGACAGTCCTTCAGGTGCAGTCCTGAAAAGACAAAAAAAAAAAAGAAGAAGAAGAAGAAAGGCACCAAGTAAATAATCTCATTAAATGGCTGTAAAACCCAAATGATCAGCTATTTTCCAACCCATTCAGAATAAACACATTTCAAAACCCAGTGTCCTGAGGTTTAAGGGCCTGGCCCTGGCCTCACGCTGCTGCTGCCTGCGGGCACCGCACCTTCTTCTCTCGCACGCTGTCTGCTTGCACGGACTCCAGGCGGGCCTTGAAGTGCTCACAATCCATTCGCAGTTGCTCCAATTGCTGCTCTTTGCTTTCCAGGTCTGCAAGAGACATAAAAACACTATTTCAAACCACTCATCTCTCCTAGGCACCATTTTGCTTCATCTCCTCTTAGGAAAGCCTGATTTCCTAGGCAGCATTATTCACATAAGTCCTGGAATCACCAATAGTCTGAAAGTCCTGCTTTGTAATCTTTTGTCAGTTTTCAGCCCCTAGTAGAAAGCACTTTATTTCTTGTTTTCTGTTTTTAAGACCTCATTTTACTGCCAGACTTGTACTCAAGGTTTTAAGAAAGTATGTTATTTAAAGGGCAGAAGGCAGAGCTGAAAAGCCCGACTGTCTCACAGCACAGACTTGCGTATCTGCTCCACGAACAGCGGAACAGCTCAGCGAGGAGACGGTGCCAGCCGGGCTGATTCACAGAGCCCGTCTCACCAGCTGGCAGACTGACTCAACGGTTCGGCTGCAGGGGTAGTCAGTGGAGAAACGCAGCCCCAGTGCTGGAAACAAGAAAAGGCCCCAGAGACAGGCGGGAGCCCTGGGCTGCTTCCGTTCCACCACATTCGTCTAGATGATGGTTCGAATGGCCCACAGAAGTCCCCAAGACGCCCAGGTTAATAAATCTGAAATCAAAAGTATTATCAACTTTAAATAAAAGATACCATGCTACGGAAATACTGACATTCAAAAAGCAAAGAAACAGATAATTTAGTTTTACACACCTTGATTTCAAGGACTAAGATATCATTTGTTTTAATGCTTACGTATACCAAGATCTGGGGGGGGGGAGTGTGCTCAGAGCTCCTGGTTTAACTTAAAGTAGTTGTGCTTTGGGACAGTGACCCTCATACTGTACAAGAGAGTCCCACAGAAGGCTGGTTCAAGCACAGCCCGCTGGCCCCACCCTCAGTTTCCGACTCGGGCCGCCTGGAGTGGGCTGGGAATCTGCACGAGTTCCCAGGAGAGGCTGACACGGCCAGCCTGGGGACAGACTCAGAGAACCGCTTCCAGACGACCGCAGTCTCTCATCACCACAAAAAAAAATCAACACACAGCCAGCAACAGCAAACCAGAGAACCCCGCCCGAGGAACGCAAAGAAGCTGAAGAACGGAGGGCGGCAGAAGGCCACCGGCCCTGAGACGCCTGCCGTGGAGAAGCGGCTTGGACACCCTCTGGCAAAGCCAGAAAAAGGAGAAAAGGCGTGGCCCTGTGACCGAGGGGTCTGGGAAAGCCCCAACAAGAGCCTGGGGGCGGGGGGACAGGCAACTAGTGCCAAGAACACTGAGGGCACCCAGGGCTCTAGTACTGTGGCTGCTGTGGCTCTGGTTCCTGCTGCGGTGCAGGTTCGATCCCTGGCCCCGTAACTTGCGCGTGCCATGGTTTCTCAGAAACCAGGGTGAAGGCGCGCAGGGCTGTCCCCATCACGCCAGTGTCCTTCTGTCCTTTAGTTTACTACGCCACTGCGTGACGTCCACTGGAATTCTTTCTTCCCACTGCTCCCAGCCACCCAAGAAATCAACTATATCAATCAACTGCTACGCTTTGAAAACTGATCTGCCTTTTGTGACAATGTCAGACAGAAACATATATAACTATGAATGGAATATGAACTGCATGTGGTCACAGACAAAAAGAAACAAAATGAAAAAAAACTAAGCATCATGGGTGGTATAAACCCTTTTTCTTTTTTTTTTTTTGTCTTTTTGCCTTATCTAGGGCCGCACTTGTGGCATATGGAGGTTCCCAGGCTAGGGGTCTAACAGGAGCTGTAGCCGCCGGCCTTCGCCACAGCCACAGCAACGCGGGATCCGAGCCGCGTCTGCAACCTACACCACAGCTCACGGCAATGCCGGATCCTTAACCCACTAAGCGATGCCAGGGATCAAAACCCGCAACCTCATGGTTCCTAGTCGGATTCGTTAACCACGGAGCCACGACGGGAACTCCTAAACCTTTTTCTTCACAGTTAACTTTCAATTTTTCCTTCTTATTAACTGGATGTTCCTTGAACATGTTAAGGAGAGAAATTACATCTCTACAAGCCTTATGTGTAAAAACAGGTAGGAATTAGTTACGACCGCCAGACTCTTTCATGGCATAATTTCATAACCTCTCACTCTACAGAGCTGCTTAAGACCTTAAGTTAACATGACAAAGGGACAGGTTTAAACCTTCCCATGCCACCCCCGGAATTTTAAGGCAGCGTCAGAAGGCCATAGCGCCAGCTCCAGGCCCTCCCGGAGGCGGCAGGCGCCTTTGTGCTGTACGAGGCCACCGCCTTGTGGCCAGACGAGGGCACGGCCGCCTCCAGACCCAACCCCTCCTGTTTCCCACGCGGCCACAGCAAAGCCGCTCCCCCCAAATGGGTGCTCCAGGGCGTCCCAAGCGCCCGCAGCAGCACAGGGCACCAGGAAGGCACTTGACCGTTTTCGTCAGATAAACAAATGTCACTTCTTTACGTACTCCTTCTCCTAACCCTGGATAGAGGAAAAAACACGTCTATTTTGATGATGTCTCATTCTCCAACAACGAGGACACACTGCTTTCGCAACTTTTTTTTTTAAGTCAGGGGCAGGAATAACCCAGACAGGGAATGACACATTATCTATGGCCAGGATGTCACCTGACCCAGCCTCAGCGTCAGAACAGCCGGGACTGCACCGCAACTCTACGCTCTAGTATTTGGGGCGAAGCAGGAGGCCGCTGTGAATGAGACGCTGGCCTAGACAGAGCGTCAGGAATAGAAGTCTCAGTAACAGGCCATTCCAACATCCGTGTATCTTCTGAAATCTATGAACTTTTTTTTTTTTTTGGCCACACCCAAGACAAACCCAAGTTCCCGGGCCAGGGATCAAGTGCGAGCCATAACACCAGACCCCCAACACACGGAAACAAAAGGGGAACTCCCTACAATCCTTTTTTGATAGTTTTATAAACATGAGAATGACTATCAGCTTCCTCACAGGAAGGGGACAGAAAACTATATACAGGCAGGATATGAAGAGTCATAAATGAGAAGCAGAGCTAACCTGGTTAAAGAAATTTAAACTATTAAAAGAGGATCAACTTCTCCTACCCTTGGAGTTCCTGTCGTGGCTCAGCAGTAACGAACCCGACTAGTATCCATGAGGATGCAGGTTCAATTCCTGCCCTCGCTCAGTGGGTTAAGGATCCTGCCTTGCCATGAGCTGTGGGGCAGGTCTCAGACAAGGTTGGATCCCATGTTGCTGTGGCCGTGGTGTAGGCCGTCAGCTGCAGCTCCGATCTGACCCCTAGCCTGGGAACTTACAAATGCCGCGGGGTGCGGCCCTAAAAAAAAAGAGAGAAGAGAAAAAAAATTTCTCCTAAGCTTTATCACCTGGCATATTTATAAGATTATAACATTTAATAAATTATCAGATATTTCATGTTAATATGAAAATGTCTTTATCAAAATAGCTCAATATGCTATAAGACAACTACACTCAAGTAAAATATAAAAAATTATAATAAAAAATTTTATAAATTTTTAAAAAACAAAATAGCTCATAAAGAGTCTCAAATCCAAAATAAGGGCTTTTTAATAGCTATCCACTTTTACCTTATTACTAACAGGTTTAGAAAAGAACTTAGAATTAGCCCCTGATGGAGTCCGTCTTTACTCTGAGCTGAGATCTGGAGGCGGTACTAGTTTCCTAGACGGGCCCTGACAAGGTGACACAGTCTGGGCAGCTTAGAACAGAAGTGTCTTCTCTCTCCGACCTGGAGGCTACAGTTCGGAATCGAGGTGCCGGCAGGGCGAGTCCTCTCACCGCTTCCACCCTCTGGCGGCCTGGGCGCTACAGGGGCCGTGGCGGTGTAACCCGGCCCTGGCCTGTCCCCGCCTCCCCGCAGGGCCTCCCCATGTGCACCTGCTCTGCACCCCAATTCCTCGCACAAGGACCCCAGGCATCCCAGACTAGCGCCTGCCCTAAAGACCCCGTTCTAACTTCATCAGCCTGTCAAAAAATGTAAACTGAAAAAGTGAAAAAGTGAGAATGTTCCAGATTCGTTAAAAAAAAAAAAAACACCTCAGCGTTTTAAATGCATTTCCAGCCAAACGACACTTTAATTAGCTGTCAAATTTTTAAAACAAACCAAACGGGTGGCAGAGAGAGTTGGAACCAGAATGTGGAAACAGCACTTTTTCCTGCTCTGCCAAAATCTGCTTCTTTCTCCTGAGTAAAGGCCACTCTCTCGTCAGCGGGGGAAAAACGTGTGACTAACAGGAAGCTGCCATTTCACACCCCGCACTGGAGCTCCTCGGCCGCCTGTGAACTGCCCGGGCAAAGGATCCACCTTAGCCCCTCACAGCCTCGCTTCACCGGGCAGAGCCTGGCACGTACCGCGCATACAGTGAACACCTCATCTATCAACGATCCATCACAAAGAAACCAACCTCACTCGTGCTGAACTCAAATGAATTCTGATAAAGTATTTTCCAAACCAGAGTCAGGGAATCTTGGTTTTCACGGACTCCATAAAACACAATGTTACTAACTGGGGGGTGGGGGGAGTGATCCATTCAAGCACTGCATGTCTCCGTCCCTGAGCCCTCCGCTCTCTCCTTTCCCAGCCCCCTACTCAGGGCAGTCACCACGTGCCCTTCAGATCCACGCTCCCACCTGCTCCATCCCAGGGGCTGACGTCAACATCCACAGCAACCGAGCTCCTTTGTTCAGGGCTTCCTGCTGGATTTGAGCAGTGTCATTCCCACGGGAGACAGCACAAGAGGAAGGCTGGGACACCCACTTCCCCATGGCGTCACCCCTGCCCCATCAAGCAGCAGGGACCCCCTCCTTCTAGCTGAGGTCACAGCTCTGCCCAGCACCCACCCTCCTGCAGGTCACGGGCCTTCACTTCCCTCTGCTGGTTCCCCAAACCCTGCCCACCTTTGTCTGTCACTTTTTCCCCCCTCTGGCCACCTTGCAGCATATGGAGTTCCCAGATACGGAGTGGACGGGCTGGGGAGCAAACCTGTGCGCCGCCACTGCAGCGGGAACTCCAGTCTCATCAGGATAGGATCTGTTTACCTTTCCTGTTTCCTGGCCACCGGGACGTGGACCCGATACACTCTGTTACTACCTCATTTGGGCCACAATAAACCTTTGGTCAAATTAAATAATCTCTTCTTGGCACTCACTCCTTAATGATTAACTCATCTCTTTTTTTTTTTTGGCCTTTTGAAGGCCGCACCTGCAGCATATGGAGGTTCCCAGGCTAGGGGTCGAATCTGAGCAATAGCCATCGGCCTACACCACAGCCACAGAAATGTGGGACCCAAGCCATGTCTGCGACCCACACCACAGCTCTCAGCAACGCCGGATCCTTAACCCACTGAGTGAGGCCAAGGACTGAACCTGCATCCTCACAGATGCTAGACTGATTGCCACTGAGCCACGATGGGGACTCCAATGATTAGCCCTCTTTAATGAGTCTCCCTCTAGGTCATATTTCTTTCCTTTGACCCATGGCATGTGGAAATTCCACACCACTGCAGCAACCCAAGCCACTACAGTGACAACACCAGGTCTTTAACTCACTTCATGTGCCACAAGAGAACTGCTCTTCTAGTTCCTATTTCTATGGGCCAGAATAACTCTTCTTTGAGCAGAAACAGAGGTCCCCCACCCCACTGATACTGAATCTTGAGAAGTTAACCTCAAAACACCCCACAAATGCTTTAGAAATCACATAGTACAGGACTTTTCAAACCCTGTAGCTAAGAACCCGAATGCCTCAGGGATGCTTAGGGTTCTGAAAACCCTCAACTCGTATTTCTAATTTACAGTATGTGTTATTGGGGGGTGTCTGTCTGGCTGTTTGTTTTCTGGCTATGGCGCACAGTGGATTGATGTGGGGTCTCAGTTCCCAGACTAGGAACTGAACCCAGGCTTAGGAGTGAAAGGGCCAAATCCTTACCACTAGACCACCAGGGAACTCCCTACAGTAAGTTTTTTAAACGTTTTATTTGAAAACAATTTCACTCATTTAGAAAATGTTGCATAAGCAGAAATAACACAGCAAATACCCCACACATTTACCCAGCCTTACCTGCTGAACATTTCGCCACATTTCCTTGTCGCTGTACCACACTCATGAGCGCACACAATGTATATTTTTTAGCTGGTTTGGGGTAAGTTACATATATCACAGTGCTTTCCTTCTAAATATTTCAACGAATATTTTCCAAGAATAGAGATGTCTCAGATACCCAGTCTCTAATACATTAATGTCAACTTCAGATATATTTACACCTTTATCTAATCCGCCACAGACATGAGAATTTCATCAAATTACCTAAAACTGCCCTTTTTAGCATCTTCCTTCAAGGTACAGCATCCAGGCTAGGGTCAGACACTGCATATACCTTGAAGCCTCCTCTAACCTGGAGCATCTCCATAGCCCACCTCTGCTGTATGGTATCACACTGTATCTTTAAAACCCTTTACAGTGTTCATGAAGAACCTCCGCTTCCGGCCAGCACGGTGATGCAGCCATCAGCCTTCCCCCAGAGAATAACAAGAAGAGCAGAATTTAGACGAGCCGTAAAGAAGCTGTCTCCAGGCAGCTGAGCGTTACCAAGTCACAGAGAGGAGAGGGCTGCACTGAGGTCACAGGCCCAACTTCCCAGCCCCTCACCCAAGGCACGTGCAGGTTCCAAAGCCACACGGCCAAAGAGGAAGCAAAGCAGGCTCCTCAGAGAGCTGGGGAATCGGGCAACAGAGGCCACCAAGACCAGGGCGGCCCGCGGTCCTGGAGAAGACGGACGCACAGAAAAAGGAGCCAATGCCATGGTGCCTCTCCCTGCAGCGTGCGGCAACGTGTAAGCTCAGCGCAGCTGCGCAGACAGACAGGCGGGAGCGGAGCAAGGCCTGGAGGCCAAGCAGAGCTACCATCAGTCCCATGGCTGGAGGGGTGAGAACTGAAATTCAGGACCTGCCACGACACAAGGGCTCTGGGAAACAAGCTCTCCCTGGTCTCCAGGTCCCCCCAAAGGACTGAAACCCCACGATGGAGAACGAACTAGAAACAGGCCAGCTCCAACTAGGACCAAAACCAGCCATGAACCGGCTCAGTCCAACTGGACTAAGGTGATCAACTCTGACTCTAACAGACGGAGAGAAACCAGGGTAAAAAAATCCTTGCTGGGAGTTCCCGTCGTGGCTCAGTGGTTAACGAATCCGACTAGGAACCATGAGGTTGGGGGTTCGATCCCTGGCCTTGCTCAGTGGGTTAAGGATCCAGTGTTGCCGTGAGCTGTGGTGAAGGTCACAGACGCGACTCGGATCCCGCGTTGCTGTGGCTGTGGCGAAGGCCGGCAGCTACAGCTGTTAGACCCCTAGCCTGGGAACCTCCATATGCCGCGCGTGCAGCCCTAGAAAAGGCAAAAAGACAAAAAAAAAAAAAAAAAATCCTTGCTGGAGGAAAATATCATCCTCCAGGGCTTGTCCAGGTTTCACTTTAAAAATCCACTAATCAGCAACAAAAAAAATTACCAGGACTTCCAAGAGGAAAAACAGACAATACAAGCAGACCAATAAGTGATCTGGACTCAGACTTTAAAATAACTGTGATCAGTATGTTCCAGAAAATCAGCAACAAGAGTCTCATCAGGGAGCTAGAATAAAAAACAACCAAGTAAAAAATCAATACAAAAAAAATTTTAATAAAAAATGAAACTAATGAAGAATTACAAATCAGATCCACACACACACAACCACTGTAACAATGACACTGTGGCACCCGAGGGGACCATCGTCTTTTCCATAAACAGTGCCGGGTCAGTGGGTGACACGTGGCCGGCGGACAGCATGGGTCATGCACCACCTCCATCATCACGAACGCTCTCCTGGACCGTGCTCACGGAGGCGAGGCGCGGTTGTAGGTGTTGGTTACAAAGAGCTCCCGCCATGGTGCACCGGGATCAGCAGTGTGCCTGCAGCCCTGGGATGCAGGGGCCACCCACAGCCCAGCACACAGGTTAAGGATCCAGCCAGCACACAGGTTAAGGATCCAGTGTCGCCACATCCGTGGCACCTGATCCCTGCCCGGGGAACTCCAAATGCCATGGGGTGTCCGGAAAAAGAAACGCACAAAACAACTTTCTTTCACCACTAAATATTAATCAAATATCTCTCCATCATACACGGGTGCACTACTTTGCATTCCTTGCTGATATTCGATGAACAAGACAAGGCTGGTTCACAGTATTAACATTTAAATGTCTTTAAACAAGGAGTTCCCTGGTGGCCTAGAGGTTAAGGATTCGATATTGTGGCATGGGTTCGACCCCTGGCCTGAGATCTTCCAAATGCCACAAGCACAGCCAAAAAATTTTAAATACATGTATTTTTAATACACATATATTTGAACAAATGTTATAAGATTAAATCTAGCGTTACAGATTTGTAAATGCCTGCAACGAGACTGCAATTTATGTTTGGTAGTAATGTACAAAATTAAATAATTCCAACTCCTCTGAGACTAAAAAATATCTGACAGACTGCCACTAAGGTGTCAAGTTGTTTTTAAATTGTGTCACCATCTCAAATGCAACATAATGCATTTGGAAAGTGATTTTGTAAGACAATGGAGATTTAAAACAAGTGAGTGGCTTTTTTATCACCTCTCTCCAAAACGAACACCTGCCAACTAAGGCAAGAAATTTAATAATTTAAATAAATTTGTGATTAACTTTGTGACTTAATTACAAAACAAAAATTTCTGATCCCTCCAATTTCAAGCTTCAGAATCAGTTTTTGAAAACCATCCTGGAGTTCCCATCGTGGCTCAGTGCTTAACATATCTGACTAAGATCCATGAGGACAGGTTTGATCCCTGGCCTCGCTCAGTGGGTTAAGGATCCACCATTGCTGAGTTGTGGTGCAGGTCGCAGATGCAGCTCCGATTTAGTGTTGCTGTGGCTGTAGCACAGCCCAGCAGCTACAGCTCTGATTTGACCCCTAGCCTGGGAACCTCCATATGCTGTGGGTGCAGCCCTAAAAAGCAAACAAGAAAAAGAAAAACCATCCTGATGTTGCAAGGTGAGCTGTTTAAAAACTTTATCATTTGCAACTCCTTTCTGTGGTTTGTCTTTTTCTTGCTACTAACAACCAAAACTAAAAACAAATTGGACACTGAGGATTGCGCTGCAACCATCTTCCAAAATCTCTAATATTAAATTTTTGTTTTCAGCAAAACACCTTCATTGTACCCAGTGATTTTAAAAATAAATGTTCTAAAACTGAATTTTTTAATTATGCAAAACATAACTTTCACTTATTTTACATAGTCAACAACTGCATATGCTACACAAATTTAAAAAAAAAAAACAGGCAAAAAGACAAAAAAATTTTAAAAACAGGATTCTCAGGAGTTCCCATTGTGGTACAGTGGAAACGAATCCAACTTGGAACCATGAGATTGCGGGTTCAATCCCCGGCCTCACTCAGTGGGTTAAAGATTCAGTGTTGCTATGAGCTGTGGTGCAGGTCGCAGATATGGCTTGGATCTGGCGTTGCTGTGGCTGTGGTGTAGGCCAGCAGCCGTAGCTCCAATTCAACCCCTAGTCTGGGAACATCCATATGCTGCAGGTGTGGCCCTAAAAAGCCAAAAACAAAAAAAAAAACTTCACAGGATTCTTGGAGTTCCCTGGTAGCCTAGTGGCTAAGGGTTCAGCGTTGTCACTGCTGTGGCTTGGGTTCCATCCCTGGCCCAGTATCTTCCATATTGCTCTAGGTATGGCAAAAAAAAAAAAAGATTCCCAGTTTAAAATAAATTTTTGAACAGGAGTGTGGGTGGTCCCTCAGAACAAAATACGAGAATATAAAAGTCGCTGCCCTCTCACCAATGTAACCTGTAAGACGGGAATAAAACCCTTTGGGCTGAAGGAAAAGCACCGGTGCTTATGACATCTAACAGGAAAAGAGAACTAATCCAGGCAGTCATATGGGGAAGTGAGCCTGGGCCTGAGCCTCAGTCCAATAACACAAAGCCTATCAAGCCTAAGTACAGCCTGAAGGATCTGGGTGAAAGTGGATCTGAGTGGGGGGTCTGTATGTTGGTCTTTATCCTAAGGACAAGAAGAAGGCACTGAAACTGACCCAAGCAGGAAAATGACATCATCAGACCAAACTATTCAAGGCTACAGTACACAGCAGGGCCTGGTGGCGGACAGCGAATGGATGCTCTCAGGAAGCAGAGATTCAGGCAAAATGACTGGGCTGGACTCGGGCTATGGCGTGGCTGGCAATGGAGGCGGGCTGATGAATTCTGGATGCATCCACTAGAGGAAACGTACAGGACTTACTGGAAGACGTACTGGGGATGGAAGCGGAGCAAACGGTGAGAAGGGAGGCAGGCAACAAGGAGGACCCTAGGTCTCCGTCCGGCTGGTGGGGCCCTGGGGAGGTGGGAGGCCCGGTGTCCAGTGGGGCGGGGTGGGGTGGGGGAGGGCTGGCAGGAGTCAGATGTGAGACAGAAACTGAGCCTGCTCTGAGAAAGTGCAAATCTGTCCTGCAATTTGCTGGGCTGGGACAAAACACATAAAGCTGGCTGCCAAGCGAACAGGAAGCAGTATTTCTGTCAAGAACACGCTGCAAGAGTGAAGCGTCATAACGACCCCTTCCTTCGTGGCTGCTGCTCTCCTGTTCAGGAAAGGCCTACGCCGTAAAACCCTTGACCATGAGAAATCCTGCTTGGATCACACCAGCGAGGAGGAGGAAATACCCACTCTCGCCTGCGGGATTAAAGTCACGGTGACCTAGCAGCAGCCTTGACAGCCAGCCCGCTGCACGGCTTCCAATGAGGGATTTCTATTTTTTGCCTTTTTTTTTTCTTTTTTTATGTAGAGCCGCACCTGCAGCATACGGAGGTTCCCAGGCTAGGGGTCTAACAGGAGCTGTAGCTGCCGGCCTTCACCACAGCCACAGCAACGTGGGATCCAAGCCGTGTCTGCAACCTACACCACAGCTCATGGCAATGCCAGATCCTTAACCCACTGAGCAAGGCCAGGGATTGAACCCACAACCTCATGGTTCTTAGTCGGATTCGTTAACCACTGAGCCACGAAGGGAACTCCCAATGAAGGGTTTCTAGACGTGACCTTCCACCACGTTATCTCAATGTTGTGGTTTTCACAGAAACAGAACCTGGGTCCACGGCAGTGAGACCCCACGCTGACCCCTTTCACACTCTGGGCTTAGAGCCCCTCAAAACACAACTTTGAGGAGTTCCCGTTGTGGCTCAGTGGGTTAAGAACCCAACTAGTTCCATCCCTGGCCTTGCTCGGTGGGTTAAGAATCCGGCATTGCCGTGAGATGCGGCACAGGTCACATGTGGTTCAGATCCCGGATCCAGCGTTGCTGTGGCTGTGGTGCAGGCTGGCAGCTACGGCTTCTATTAGACCCCTAACCTTGGAACATCCATATGCCCATGTGCGGCCCTAAAAAGACAAAAACAAAACACCACAGCTTCATCCGCACTTCATCTAAACTCCACCCTGCCCCAAATCCTGGAGCAAATCTGTCCTGTCCCTTGCTGGCAAGCTGCCCAGTCACTCTGGTGTGTGGTCTCCCCACTGCAATGAACCGGTAACCCGACCTCGTCAGACCCGGGTCCTTCCCGATGGCCGAAGACCGATCAGGCTAAGAAAATCATTTAGAATTTGGAATGACTGCGAAACAGACAAGAAAGAGGTGTCAAGCAGGAGTTAGACACAGGGCCTGAGACTGGAGAAGAGGTCAGGCTAGAGATAAAACTAGGAGCCACTGGCACAGAGACGGCAAATGAAGCTACCTGTGTGCGTGCACAGACCACTCAGAGAAGCCATGAGTGAGGAAGGGGCCGAGGCCCCAGCCTCCAGCCCCTCCACTAGCTGAAAGGCTGCTGCAAAAAAGGGTGAATCGGCAAAGCAGACTGAGAAGAGACATCCTGAGATGGGCGGAAGAGCGGTGAGGACATGCCCGGGAGGCCAGGGACCCGAGGCACGCTATCCAAAGCCTAACGTGGATTGAGTCACCACGGATTCGTTTGCGGGCTGTTTTAGTTTGAATCTGGCAGAAGACTAATCTCCAAAAATTGACTTGTGCTAACTTATGACATGCCGACGTATTTTCCAGATTGTTTTTACTAACCTGCAGTAAGAAATATAACTACCCAGCAGGCTGCCATCCTCTACTGTTGGTCAGCACTTCCCCTCCCTAAAGTGCCCTTGTGGCACAGCAGGTGAAGGATCCGGCACTGCTATTGCAGTGGCTTGGGTCGCTGCTGTGGCTTGGGCTCCAGGCCTGGCCCAGAAATTTCTACAGGCCTTGGGTACGGCCAAAACAGTAAATGTATACACAATGACTAACTGCTATCAGAAGGTTGCTGAACGAGCATGAGATCAGAACTAAGGAAATTAAGATGCCAGTGACCTGGAGCTACGGTAACCGGTGACAGGAGCACACTGGGCAGGGTCCCAAGGGAAACAAAGCACGGCAAGTGGGGACTTTATGGAAGAGGCCGCTTACAGAGGGGAGGGCGGGGTAAGAGACCCAGCGAGGGAAGGGGAGGCGCCCGGGCTCTAGCAGATGCCCTCGAGCTGACGAACGCAGGGGAACAGTGTTCCTGGAGCCCAGTTAGAGTTGGGACTGGGGAGGCCCCGGGGAGGGGGCGGGTCAGAGCTGCAGAGGGAACGGAAGGAAACATCCGACCCTTTCCTGCCAGGGACGCCTTCCACTGGGCAGCCCCACCGGCAGCCGGCGAGGAAGCAGGAGGCCTGGCGTCTGCAGGAGCCCACCTCCCGGAGCGCAGCCCAGGGCAGAGGCCAGTGGCCCTGAGGATTCCAAAGAGAGAATGAATAAGCAGGCAGGGGACCGTGGTGACCACGAGCAACCTCCCTTCCAACTGGATGTGGCTCCCCACCTGACCAGATACTCTTCCACAAGCCAGAAACGCGTACTGTTGAGTCCGGATAACTTGTCTGGATGAGTGCTAAAGACATGGCCCGGGCCCCAGGACGCACCTCTTCTAGAGACCAAACAGCGAGGGCAGCTAAACGCGGCGTGTAAGTTCCCCTTGACCACTGAGGGCTGACTTAGTTGTAACTCAGCCTGAACGCGGCAAGGTGCGAACTCCATCTCAAAATAACTTCAAGAACTCAAAAAGGGTCCTAGACTGATAACTGATGTCCGTCTGAGCACAAAGCTCAGAATCTGAACGGACAAGTCCTTGAAATTTAAATCAGCGCTAGAAACTGACACACCCCTCCACCCAGAGGCAAGTATTTCTACAGACACGGCTGACTCCTTGCAAGGCTGCCACAGAGCAAGACCCTTAACCGCATCAGAAAGGATTTAATTTCCAGACTAGAACTTTTAAGTCATAAAAGTGTAAAATTCCCCTGCCTAGTAAGGAAGGCGGAGAAAGAAGAGCTGGTGACAGATACCCAGAAAGCTGGCAACCCTTCCTCAACACAGACTCACACGTGGCCGAGCTACTCCATTTCTGTCTTCCCCAACTCTCCCAAACCCAATTACAAAGACCCCACCAATAGCTTAACGTTTATTTACAGTCACTTAATTCACATAAAGTAAATCTGTGGAAACAGACTGCTGTCGCCGTCAATGACTGCTAAAGGTGAAGTAAGACTCACTTTTTTCTACAATCTTTAATTTCTGGAAGCTTTCCAGTACTTCCCCATTTAGTATTCTGGGTAAGAAGTCCCGTATTTGCATCACTTCAGTTGTCAGTCGTTCCAGGTCCTTCTTTCTCACCTTAACAAATTCTTCTTTAGTTCCCACGTGCTAAAAGAACAAGCAGATCTTAAAAAAGATTGTTACACTTCTCCGCAGTTAACTCAAACCAGCAAACCAGCAGCCCACGTCGGCCTTTCTCTCCTTTAATGCCTCGTGTTCCTGTTTCAAAAGCACGTCTTTACCTAATGAACCCTCTGCTATGCATATTACATCTTGAGGGCTTAAGCCCCGGCCTTCAAATCTAGAGCCAATTTTTGTTTTTCAAAGTGCCGCACCTGCAGCATAAGGAGGTTCCCAGGCTAGGGGCCTAAACAGGAGCTGTAGCCGCCGGCCTTCGCCACAGCCACAGCAACGCAGAATCCGAGCCGTGTCTGGGGTCTACACCACAGCTCACAGCGACACCAGATCCTCAACCCACTGAGCAAGGCCAGGGATCCAACCCGCAACCTCACGGATACTAGTCGGTTTCGTTTTCGCTGCACCATGACGGGAATTCCTGAGCCAATTTTTTAAGAGCAAACGAGGCCATGCTCCTGAAGGCCAAAGAAAACACCAGCAACTTTTTCTTAACGTGCCGGCGCCAAGCTAATCGGGAGGAAAAGGCACCTGACCGGATTCCTCCCGGGCGCGCCAAGCCCTTCATTGCCATCTCACTCCGTATTCACCCCAGCCCTCAAGGAGACGCGGGCACAGAGCGGCTAGGGGACTCGCACAGAACGCCAGCTCCAGCGGGCACAGCCAGGCAGTGAGCCCGACGCGGCTCCCGCTGTGACCGCGACTCTCCCCGACCCGCAGCCAGCCCGAGTTAGGCCTTAGGGCCTCAAGGGGCACCCCCGGCGGCACAGGGGCTCAGGGGCTGCCCCCGCCCACCCCGCCGCCCCGCCACCGCGCCACCGCGTGCAGTTTCCGAGGCGACCCTCCACCCCCGGCCCAGGCCGCACGGCCCGCGGACGACGCCCAGGGCGCCCCGGAGCCCCGAGCAAGGCCCAGGCAGACCCGGGGGTCGCTCAGCGAGGGGGAGCGGAGGGCAACAGCTCGAACCGGCGGGCCGCGGCCCGAGCCCCCGCACTGACCCGGCCGGCCTCCTCGGCGCCGCCGGCCTCGCCCATGGCGGTGCGGCCTCGGCTCCGTGCGCCTGCGCGGAGGCGCGCCCGCCGCCCCCTCACGCTGGAAAGCGCGGGAACGCGCGACGCAGGGGTCAGGTACGGAGAGCCGCGAGGCTCAGACTCCGTAGAGTTTTCGCTGCATCCCGCCCCCGAGGACCGGGGGTGTGTCGGCAAGATCCCGCGTCGGCTCGTCTGGCTTTAGCCAGAGTTGTAAACTTGTTAACTGCAAAGAAGAACAGTGAGACCCACGTGTCAGTGTCCAGTGAAATCAGTGGAATCGGGCCTTTCCTGTTTGGCGAGGGATGTTAGACTAAAGGGCCATGCGTTCACCAGAATCAGCAGCCGGCGCCCCGCTCCCGAGTTCAGCTCCAAACTCCATTAGCAAAAGTCGAAGCTGGGGGCGAGGGGTGTCTGCCCCCGACAAGGGAGCCTTAGTCCGGCCAGCCGGTTAAGTAAGTGAGATCACCACCATGGACTGGGAGACAGCGTTTGGTCCATTCACTAGCCCCAATACGCCCACTGAATTCGGAACGTATGGTGCCGTTCTGGGTTCAAAGGTAGCGGTTATCTCACAATTAGGACTTCTGTCCGAAGCCGGCCACGAGCCGAGTCCCCAGAGTGCGTGCTCTCCAGGCCCGCGGGCGCACGCACAAGCACACGCACCCAGTCCTGGCCCTGGCCCCGAGGGACGCCGCCCGAGAGGCCAGGGCGCCCTTCCAGGGGGCTGCCCGCAACATCCCGCCAAAATCCCCAAGGACGGCCTCTCTTCCCCGTTCCCACCGCGCCCCAGGCGGCCCGAGGAGGCCACTGTAAAAACTCGGTGCGGTGTATCTCCCAGAACAGCTGCCGGTCGGATGGGGATCTTGTGGGGTGGCCAAGATTCTAGACCACGCAAAACTGGCCATCCGTCTCTTCCCGGCCAACACCCAGCGCTGGCTAACCTCGCCCTCAACGGCCCCGAGCCCTGGCGACCGAGAGACAGCGGCGGCGGGCAGGCACGACGCGCACCGGGGGAGCGCCCCTCCGCCCGGTGCTCGGCCGGCAGCGCTAGCTCTCCGAACGCGCTCGAGCGGCGGCCGGCGCCTTTGTGACGCCATCAACCCGCGCGCCCGCGCCTTCTGCGCAGTCGCGGCCCGGACGGCACGGCGGCGGGCTATCAGCAGCGGCGGGCTGCGGCCGGGGATGCTCCAGCTGGCGCGATGACCCCCGCCATGCAGCCAGCCGAGATCCAGTTCGCTCAGCGGCTGGCGTCCCACGAGAAGGGCATCCGAGAGCGAGCGGTGAAGAAGCTGCGCCAGTACATCAGCGTGAAGACACAGAGGGAGACAGGTGGGCTCCGAGCGGTCCGCCGCGCACATGGCGGCCGGGGGGGGGGTGAGGGAAGGGAGCCGCGGCGCGGGGGTCTGACGGGGGGATCTGGTGGGAGAGGGGGGCGGGCCCCGGGAGCCGCGGGCGGAGCGCGCCCGGGGAGCCGCGGGCGGAGCGCGGAGGGCTTGCGGCGCAGTTCGCACTCCTGCCGCGTGCTTCTGTGTCCACTTCCTGCTGGATCTCGACCGGTTCTGGGGTTGAGGATCGGCGGCGGAGCGGGTTAGGTGGTCTGCTGAAGGTCACAGTTGAGTGGGGAAGCTGAGAACCGTCCTAGTCCGCCTGCCTAGAGCCTGCACGTGGGATCAGTGAACCCACCTGTTTGATTTTGGTGCGCTCTTCCTTGAGTCGCGCCTTCAGTTGACCAACACCTTCAGGTTCTCGGTTATGGAAGAGAAATCAGAATCCCTACCCTCGAGGAATTTATCCCGGGAAATCTAGGGGGCATAGATGACGGAACTCGTGTAAGTGGAGTAAAGGAAACGAAAACCGAGGAACGAGGAAGCTCCTCTGTGGAAGCTGTTGTGGGGGGGTGGGGGGCTCTCGGGGTGAAGTTCAACAGGTGCGAGATGGGGCAGGGCTGAAGAGCTGAAAGAGCAGTAAGTGAGAGGGAGTTAGGAAGTATGTTGGAGCAGTGGCCGGGTCACAGCGGGCCCTTCAGCTTGGATTTTAACTGCGGTGGGTTGCCATTGCAGAATTTACTTACCCGGTCCAGTTTATCACCTGTAAACTCTTCAAGGCAAGGATTACAGTGTGGTGAAGATTTTTATTGCACTGAGATAAAGTCTGATTTGTTTGTTGCTGTGTTAACACATCGAGTCTATTTTAAAGAATGGGTGCCATCTCTCTCTGTACTGGTCGCTTTAGTTTCTCTTACTTTGAAGAGGAATCACAAAGGCTACTTGAGAAAAAGAAGGTAAACACTCATGGGAAGTCTGCTAGAAAGAGGAATGAAGCCAGACTTCCTGACTTCAAACCTCTTAGGTTCTCCCTGACAGATTTAATTTACTCTTACTCCAAAAATGCTACAAGTTTCTAAACCAAACATTCTAACCCAGACCTTTGCTGCTTGCAGCTCAGATATGCCCTTCTCACCTGGCACCTCCACCTGGATGTCCTCAGACTTCAGAATGCCCCAAAGAGACTCATTTTCTTCCCCCCAAAACCTCCTCTTCTGCTCCTCTGTTGCCTGTGCTCTTTTTATTTTGGGCGCTAGTTCCCATCCTCCACTCAGACTCCAGCTGGGCACATGGTGTTATCCTGGACGCCCCTGCCTCATCCCCCCCCAGCCCTGCATCCGGTGTCCTTTGGTCCTGCCTGTCTCGTCTCCTCAATTTCTCTGCCCTGTCTGAAAGCCCCTCCATCTCATCTCTCATCTAGGCTTGGACGTGCTTCCCTCCTAACCAGTCTAACAACCGCACTTGTGTCCCTCTCAGTCCCGTGCTCCCTGAGACAGCCTGGCACATCTTCCTAAAACAGCTGCATCACCACCTTCCTGCAATTCCGGGTCTGCTGATGGTGCTATGTCCTCCCCGTCCCCAGCTAAGCCCCTGTGTGACCTCTTCACACTGACTGCTTCCTGGGGTGCAGTACACCATGCCCCACACACACCCTCCCGCCTTCGCTTTGTTCACTCTCAAAACTCCCCACCCTTGGTCCACTCCCAGCCTTCAGTCCAGTATCACTTGCTCCCACGTGCCTTCGCTGTCATCTCCCCCCGCCCCCGTAGGAGTCTGAAATGTCTGGTGTGTCCCTGCTGTGGCCCTTAGCTGCACTGCTTCTTAGGTGTCAGCTGGTGTGTCGTTCCTCCCCCAAAACGCCAGAAGCCTCTGTCTGTTTCCTTAGCTGGAAGTGGGAGCACACCCAGAGGTCCCAGGGCCTGCCGGGGGGCAGGACAGGGCCGGGTGCAGAACACACTGGGCCGCAGCGGCCAGACAGGACCCGGTACTCAAAGCCCTGTGGGGGGCTGGCTCCGGCTCTGAACTGCTGAGGCGCTGCGGGGCAGGAGGCCAGGGGAGGCAGCACCCGTCACACCTCGGGCTGCTTCCTGTTCAGTACCACATCCACCGTGCGGGGAGCTGAGAGGACCTTGAGGAAGGTCACTGCAGAGTGAATGTCATAGGAGCTCCCTCGTAGCTCAGCAGGTTAAGGATCCAGCATTGTCACTGCTGTGGCTCTGGTTACAGCTGTGGCTGGGTTCAGTCCTGGGCCGGTGAACCTCCAAATGCCATGGCACACCCGAAAATAAGTAAGGTTTCTGAAGTGAATGTCTTAGACAGTGATGATGGGACAAAATAAACAAGATCCCTGCCACAGCTGTGCTCCATCAGAATAGAAACAAGTTTGGAAATAACTGGGCCTGACCTTTGAATCTCACTGACAGGCTTAAATTTTTGTGTTTTGTTTTAGGCATAGTAAAGGCAGTGTGAAATTACGCTCTCACTGTCTTTTAGCAATAGAAATAGCTTTGATTTTTAAAAACAAATTGGAGTTCCCGTCATGGCTCAGCAGAAACAAATCTGACCAGCATCCATGAGGACTCACGTTTGAACCCTGGCCTCACTCAGTGGGTTAAGGATCCGGCGTTGCCGTGAGCTGTGGTGTAGGTCGCAGATGCAGTTCAGATCTGGCATTGGCTGTGGTGTGGTGTAGGCCGGCAGCCATAGCTCTGATTTGACCCGTAGCCTGGGAACTTCCATATATTTTAGCGCTAAAATAAAAGACAAAAAATAAATTGATTTGCAGCCAATTAAGCCGACTGTGCTCTTTTCCCCGTGGGGCCTGGTGTGCAGTGGCTGCGGAGAGCAGCCTCCTCGGGAGTGTATGCAGCCTGTTGCCTGTACAGGTTGCCCTAAGGGACCTCGGACACAGCACTTTCTAGTGGACCTTGGTGACTGACATGCTGTCCCCAATCTAGGCTTCAGACAGGCGTGCTTAGTGGCCAGGTCCACCTCACGTGCGCTTCTGAGCCCGCTCTCGTGGGAGCACACGGAAGATGCTTACCAGGCAGAGAGCGTGGGCCTCTGCAAGGACTTGGCCTTGGCAGGCACTTTCGGTTGTACACTTTCATAGTGTCTGATTTTTTTTTTTTTTTTTTTTTTTTTGCAATAAAAACGTGTTCTTACTGGTTGGGACTTGCCAGAGCATCCAAGCCGTGCTAGTTTTCAGGGGAAAACCAAAGCACAGCTTCATGTGGGAGCCCCACGGAGGCACCGCGCCCCAGCTCCGCGCCCCAGCGGCTCCGTTCTCGCAGGTGCACACCTGGCTCGCCTCTCCAGGTCTCCTGGGGGAGGGGTCTGGTCTCCCCTGAGGGGGGCGGGAGGATCTTGGCCTGCGGCAGGTGACCCGTCCGTTCTCGCACCAGCCCTGTGGCCCGGGGGACTCTGGTGCTCTGGCCCAAGCCAGCTGGCTGCTACCTCCGCTGGGGAGAGCCCACCCAGCCCGCTGCCTCCCACCCAGGCCCCGTCCTGGAGGGGACAGTGTAGTTGCTTGGCAGAAACCAGGACGGACCTGGACCCGGCCTCATGCAGGAGCTGGTGTTGTTTAAACCCTCTCTGCTCTCAAGTCCATCAGTGTTTGTGCTTTTCCAGTTTCATGATGGAGAGTTTTCTAAACAATTTTTAAAAGAGAGGGAGGAAGGAAACGGGCCCTGTAACACTTTGGTAACCTCATGTGGTTTTTTTCTTCTTTTCATTAAGGGATACTTCAGAGATATAAAAAGTGTGCTCAGGGCCTTGTTCAGCGCTTACTAATTACCTGGCCAGGTGGTCTGGTCAGTCCGCTTCCTCCTCCCCGCCAGGTCGGTCGGTGGGAAGCGAACCCCGACACCTCGTGCATCTCATGCCTTTTTTAAATTTTTCCATAATGCAAAATACCCAATTTATTGAGTTGCCCTGACCTCGCATAGGTTTTTTATGACAAATCAGAATCCAGGTGAGGCCTCCCTGCTGCGTTTGGTCAGCATGGCTCTGAGACTCAGAGTTCTCAGCGGGGCTTCTTCCTTAGAGTTTATTTGTTGGAGGATCTGGGTCATTTGCCCCATAGAGGTCCCCACGAGTGGGGCGTGCTGACTGCGTCCCAGGGTCTCATCTGACGTGTCCCTCTGTCCCCTGTATCTCCTGCAGCCTGGTGCTGCCAGTCAGACCTGAAGCGGTGTAGGTTAGGCGGGTTTTGTGAGACCGCATCACACGGACTCTGTTGGGTCGCGCGGGACCTCTAGCGGAAATGGGTCCGGGTGGTGGTGTTGGGTTCCTCGGGGGTTTGTCTGCTAATGTTTAGCAGCCGTTGAAGACCTTGCCCAGACCCACTGGTCCTTTAGTCTTACAGTTGCGCTGGAAACGGGGGTGACTGCGACAGAGGTGCTGCCACGTGACCACAGCTGGCGCAGCCCACTCGCACTGCAGTTGTCAGTGGTGCAGCTTATCTGTAACAGGAGGAGAAGAAACCAGTCAATGGAAGTAAAATAAACAAACTTTACTTGAGCTCCTGGTGGGGTGAGAGCCTGTCGCAGAGGGCCAGAGGGCCCCGGTGTGAGGAGGCCGTTCGTAAGGGGGAGATCAGTGCCTGCAAAGCTCTGAAACCGACTCGGAGTACACTCACCGAACCTTGGTCTATCAAAGGGCACGCGTGTGGCCCTCGTAAATTTACCTCTCCTTTGGAATGTTGAAATCGCATCGGTTCCAGATTTATACTTGTTTGCCTTCACCTGTTCCAGGAGATTCTTCCTAGTACCTTTTTTTTTTTTGTAGTCTTAGGGCCAGCCACACCCACGGCATATTGAGGTTCCCAGGCTAGGGGTCGAATTGGAGCTGTAGCCGCTGGCCTGCACCACAGCGACAGCAACTCAGGATCCAAGCCACGTCTGCGACCTGCCCCAGAGCTCACAGCAACACCGGATCCTGATCCCCCTGGGCGAGGCCAGGGTTGGAACCTGCGTCCTCATCGATGCTAGTCAGGTTCGTTTCCGCTCAGCCACAGTGGGAGTAGCACCTTTTACGTGAAGCGTTAACAGCAGCCGTTTGTGATGTGCATCAGACTTGAGGGTTCTGTTTGTTCCCTGTAGGCCTGGCAGCTCCGAGAGTTTCACTTGCCTGGTTTGGTGATTCCTTGTGTTACTCCGCGACTGTTCCGTGACCCCTGGGGTCAGCCCGCGAGACAGAAGTCCGTACAGCATGTGGCTGGGTCGTAGGCGGCTTAGGGAGAGGTAGAGGCCTTAGGTGACGAGCGAGAACAGGGCCAACCAAGGTGCTGCCACTGACGACTGTGCCTGCCCCGTAAATGAAAACGGTGACCAGCAGAGGACTGGGTCCAGCCAAGGCTGACCTCATAGCAGGACCCTTTAAAAGGTCGTCTTTGCAAAAAGACCCCGAAGCTTTGCCTTTGTCCCTGGGCCAATTGTATGGGTCTTAAGCAAATCTTTCATCTTTTGTAGGATTCGCAGTTTTCAGGCCAGTGGAAATGTTGGGGTGGCAGGTACGGGGGGCTGCTCCTGAGCCGAGGGCCACCTGGGGGACTCACGGGTACCACTTCCTTCGTTCATTTTCTCCTTGAGGAAACGCGTGGGCTCTAAAATCAAGTTTTGCGCTGTCTGCCCTCTAGGAGGCTTCAGTCAAGAAGAGCTTCTCAGGATCTGGAAGGGCCTCTTCTACTGCATGTGGGTGCAGGACGAACCCCTCCTGCAGGTAACACGCTGCCCTTGTCGCGTTGCCGGCGTCGCGTCGCGCACGGGCCGATGGAGAGAGCCGCCCACTTTGTGCTGACTCCGACCCGAATGTACAGAAACAAGTTGAAAACCACCGCCTCGGGGTTCACTTTCTCTGCCCTTACCCACGGGGAAAGGGGGCGGCATTGAGGTTAGAGCGAAGAACGCACGTAATTAGACTTAGTATTTCTCTGTCACAGTTTCATAGGTCCCACGGCAGGCGTTACGTCACCAATGTGAACGTTTCTGTCTCGTGGTCAGAAACAGCATGAGTGTGGTCCGAGGTCCTGCGAGCTCCCCGGGCTCCCGGCTCCCCTCGGCTCCCGGCTCCCCTGGCTGCTCAAGGGCCTGAGCGGTGAGCACGGCCCATCAAGCCGGTGGAGACGCAGCCCCGGGACACGTGTGCCCCAAGCCCGCTGAGCCCTGCCGGGACAGTGCCCCCGCTCTGTGAGGAGGAGCTTGGCCTGCTGCGGGTGGAGGCCGAGTGCCGAGGCGCCTGCCGGGCGCTCCCGGACGGGCACCAACGCGTGGCTAGATTGGGCTTGTCTGGGTTTTGAGCTCAACTACGCCACGTGCCCTGAACCAGGCAGTACCTGGTTCGAGTGGGAGAGCAGAGCAAAATATTTTAAGTGCAAAGTAACAACCAACAGCTCTGGTGGAGGAGAAAACAAATGAACAGAAGCGTCATTTTCAAGCCTGGGAGTTCTTTTAAAACAAGGAAGGAGCTCCGTTGTGGCTCAGAGGTAATGAACCCAGCTGGTATCCATGAGGATGCAGGTTCAGTTCCTGGCCTTGCTCAGAGGGTTAAGGGTCCGGCGTTGCCGTGAGCTGTGGTGTAGGCCACAGGTGTGGCTCGGATCCTTCGTTGCTGTGGCTGTGGCGTAGGCCGGCGGCTGTAGCTCCTATTCAACCCCTAGACTGGGAGCTTCCAAAGGGCAGGTTCAGTCCCACTAAGCAAAACAAGAGGAAGGAGTGAGGAAGCCGTGAGTCAGGCAAGGCGTGAGGATCGTTGTTTTCTTAGGTGACCACAGGCAGAGTCCCTGGCCGCCACTGCCCGGGACAGGCTTCTTCACAGGCCTGGACCCCAGCTCTGCCCCCCGCAGACAGGCCTGTGCCTCAGCAGGACGGGCCCATCGCGGGGCGCTGGGACCCCGTTCACCCTTGCTCCCCACCGCCACCTCTGCAGCCTGTCCCCAAGTAAGCCTGGGAGAGGGCTCCGGTTCCAGGCACAGACCCTCGTGGAGTGCCCGTCCCGTGCCTGACCGCCAGCGATCCCCCCTCGTCGGCCTGGGTTTCCATCATGCGGGGGCTTCGGGGGGAATCTCAGTCGGGAGTTGTTGGCAGCTGCTGTACTGCTGCTTTAGGTCACTTGAACTCATGACTAGAGGTGCTTGTTTAAACGTCCAACTGAAACAGTTCCCAGAGGCAGTTGAAATTGGGAGACTCAGGTCTGATAAAATGCAGATACTCAGGCACACTCTTGGTAGTGGAAGTGACGTGGAAAGCGGGAGGGCCAGGTCCCTCCCCGGCAGGTGCAGGAGGGGGCGCGGCCGCTGTGCTCTGGCTCCCAGTGGCTCCGCCCGGTAACCCGCTGTTTCTCCCTGACCCCCTTTGCAGGAGGAGCTGGCGGACACCATTTCCCGGCTCATCCACGTTGTTAACAACTCAGAAGCTCGTAAGTCCTGATATGTTCGTGGCTTTCAGAACTTCCTGTTCATCAGCCTGGGTGACTTGCCTAAGAGTTCTCGTCGGGGTGGTTTCCTCTCCTCCCTTCACAGTTTCGGGTTTTGCCGGTGGGCTGGTTGCACGTGAACCTGGGCTGCGAGTGTGTAGGTGTCAGGCGACAGACCACGCCGTGTGAATGAGGGCACTGTCTTGTGGAAACTACATAGGACATCTCAAAGATTTGAAAAAATATTTTAGGAAAGAGCAATCCTCTGGAGTTTCCAAAGTCAGAGCTAATTTAACACTCTTAGAGTCTGTGTGGGCACGCTGGTGTTGGCAACGACCTGGGTCCCAGGTTGTCTTCCTTAGGGGATGGACTATCTAGCATCTCCTTTTTACCAACAAGAATAAACACAGGGAGGAGCTCCCGCTGTGGCTCAGCAGGTGAAGAACCCAACATAGGATCTATGAGGATGCAAGTTCGATCCTTGGCCTTGCTCAGCGTGTTAAGGATCCAGCATTGCTGTGAGCTGTGGTGTAGTTTGCATATGTGGCTCGGATCCTGAGTTGCTATGGCTGCAGTGTAAGCCGGCAGCCACAGTTCCGATTTGATCCCTAGCCCAGGAACTTCCATATGCTATAGGTGTGGCCCTAAAAAGAAGAATAAACGCAAGGAGAGAGGAATTATTTCTGAGCCATCCGGGCCTTAATTACTAGCAGAGGAAGAGAAAGCGGAATTCGCTTTGCTCAGCCCTCCTCAGAACAAAACCGCCCGGTGGCCTTCTTAACCCCCGATGGCCCTCTGAATTTTAGCGGGGTTCCAGCTGGCTGTAGGGAGCAGAAGACACATGGACTATACTGTAGCTTTTCACGTTTCGAGAAAAAGTTGGGCAAAAACAAGCAAAGCAAAAAGGCAAATATTATTTTGGGATGACAAAGTGCTAATTTCACAACTCAGAAAAATAGGGTGTTTTGTTAGAGCCCACCTGGCTGATGGTAACCATGGAAAAAGCCGAGTTCCTGCATGGATCGCCAGGCGTTCATCTGCTCAGCGGCTTTGGGCTGAGTGTTAGGTGTGGGTGGGCGGGAGGCGCCCGAGGCTGTGGTTCGGGAAATGTTTTGCTTTTAACAGAAACGTGGCTTTGCGGCGGAGTAAGGACGCTGCTCCCGAGAGCGTTCTGGCTGAACGTTTAGATATGAGCGGCCTCCTGCCGTCCAACTGTGCTTGTGTTGGCTGTAAAGACCGTCCTGAGCAGACGTACTGACCAGATTTTCTGGCTACGCAAGAGCTGTTGAGCAGAGTGTGTGAACAGCCCTGTCCGTTTCTCCCGGTCGCCTTGCCCCGCGGTCACGCGTCCCCCGGGCCGCGCACTCAGAGCGCTGTCTCCGCAGAGCACCTGTTCCTGCAGACCTTCTGGCAGACGGTGAACCGGGAGTGGACGGGCATCGACGGGCGGCGCCTGGACAAGTTCTGCATGGTGAGCGGCCGGCCGCTGGGAACGGCCGGGGCTGCCTGCGCAGCACAGGCTGGGGGCGCCGCAGGTGACGCCTGAACAGGGGCCCCGGGGCGTCTGTTGTGTCTTCTCAGCTGCCGGGAGGCGGTGGGGCCTTTAGTTAATTAACATCCGAGGTAACTAGAAGTCAAGTGCAATCGTGGTGGAGACCTTTTCTGGCGGGAATCCCGGCCCTTCCCGTCCCTCGGGTCTTCATTCGGCGAAGCTTCATGCGGCGTTTCTCACTTGCCCTCTTGTAATTAGCGTTGTCTGTCTCTAGCTGACCCGCCTGGTCCTGAGGCAGTCCTTTGAGGTTCTGAAGCGGAGCGGCTGGCAGGAAAGGTCGGTAACCCCTCGGCTTAGCGTTCGGTGGTCTTAAAGCTTTTTAGGCGGTGTCGTGCTTGGCAAGCCTTTCAGTTCATGGGCCAGTCCAAGGCGCCTGATGGCTGCCTGCCGCTCTGAGAGCTGAGAGCCAGGAGTCCTTAGGCACAGAGCTGGGCACTCGTGACAGCCTTGCCGCTGGCTCAAGTGATCGGGTCTTCCCCGTGGAACCGCTCCAGCCTTGCCTGGCTGTTGGGCGGTGGGGCCGAGACTGAAGGCCCGCTTTCTCTGGGGAGGAGAGAACACTGGCGTGTGGGGTTGATAGGACCGCGTGTGTTGTCCTCTGCAGCCAAGTCCAGCTCTTCCTGGACCTCCTGATGAAGCAGGTCCTGCACCCGGAGGGTCGTTCTCCGAACGGCGTGAAATTCCACTTCATTGACATCTACCTGGACGAACTGGCCAAGGTGGGCGGGAAGGAGGTAAGAAGCGGGCGCACGGGCTGCCGCGGGGGCGAGGCCGCAGGGGGACGAGGCCACGGCACGCCCGAGCGGGGGGGCGCTGTCCCCCAGCCTCAGCAGCCGGCCAGCGGGCCAGCCCTTCTTTTGACATAGCCCCTCCCCTTCCAGAAATGGGGCCTAAGCACGTGTCGGTCGTGTGGACAGAGGTGGCTGTGCCAGGGCCGCATGGCAGCCCTAAGGCAGAACTGAAACGACCTGTGCGGTCCAGGAAGGAATCCCGTAACGGCAGGAAACGCCCGTGGTGCTGAGCTTTTAAAAAGCAGGAGGGAGACAAAGTGAGCTGCGCAAACGGTGTGACTTTGCGTGTGTGAGCAGAGGCTGGAAAGGGAGAGGGCTTTTTTCTTTCTTCAGGGCCGCGTGCACGGCACATGGAGGTTCCCGGGCTAGGGGTCGAATCCGAGCTACAGCTGCCGGCTTGCAGCACAACCACAGCACCTCGGGCACCGAGCCCTGACGTGCGACCTGCACCGCAGCTCGCAGCAACGCCAGATCCCTGACTCACTGAGCCAGGCCAGGGGCGGAACCCACAACCTCGTGGACACTAATCGGCTTAGTTCCCGCTGCACCACAGTGGGGGCCCTGGGAGTATACCTCTTTAGGAGGGGGAGGATCTCAAAATTGGGGATTATGAGTGGCGCTTGCCCTCTCTCACAGGTGTTCTGCAGTGGACACATACTTTTTAATTAAAAGAGAGCGTAAGAGTGTTGTGGTTTTCTAGTTCCTTCGCCTCGGTGTCGGGGGAGGAGGGAGTGGTGAAGTCAGAACAGCGCAGGGCTGGGCAGGCGGTGTTCTCTGGTCTTGGCGCCAAGGTGCCCGAGTGCCTTGAGCTGCAGACCTGGCACCAGGCATCTGGGTGCTCCCCACGGGGTGCCTTTGGAGCTGTGGGGTCCATGTGTGGAGACGGGCACATCAGAAGGGAGAAGGGGCTGGCCCCTCATTTTTTTTTCCTATTTCTAAATTATAGCTCTTGGCAGATCAGAACCTCAAGTTTATTGATCCCTTCTGCAAGATCGCAGCCAGGACCAAGGAGTAAGTGACGCCCGTGTTTGTTTTGAGCACGTGGGTTGGTCCTCACCGTGGGCGAGCCCGTAGGGTTGTAGGTGACACGGGGCCGGACACCTAGACTGTCCTTAATTCCCTGCAGCAAGATGTGAGGCTCTGAGGCCCCTGGCGGCTGTCCCGTTTGTACAGGGCCTCGTCCTCGCACCCTCCCACCCCCGGGGCCCGTCCCGCAGCGCTGAGCCGGCCTCGAGGCCGCCGTAGTCAGTACAAGATGAGGCCAGACGCGCCGGCGGTCCCGGCAGGTGCCGGGGGGCTGAGACTGGAGTGCAGCCACCCCCCACCCCCACCCCTGCTCCTGTAGGTGACGAGGCCAGGCTGCCCCATCACTCACGCTCTCTCTGCTTGCTTCCGCCCTCAGCCACGCTCTGGTACAGACTATAGCCAGGGGTGTTTTTGAAGTCATTGTAGATCAGTCTCCTCTCGTGCCCGAAGGGACAGCCGGGGAGCGGAAAGCCGGCGTGGGTGACAGCGACCTCTCTGAGGGGGAGGCCTCCGAGCGTGAGGCGGCCTGGAGGGGAGCCGCCGGCGAAAAGAAGCCAGGTGAGGTGAGGGCCGGGACCTGGGCGTCGTGCTCAGGCGAACGCGCGCTCGGACGCGTGTGCGGGCATTGCAGTGACTGAGCCCGGAGCCCAGCAGACGGCCAGCTCGCACGCACCCGGCAGGGAAGCAGAGCCTGGTCCCACTGCGGCCTGCGCGCGGTTTTGCAGCTCCCAGGATCAGGGCTTTCCTTGGGGTTTATCATTGTCATCGCCATTGCTTTGGGTGTCGTATGCTTTTGCTGTTTCAGCTTTTTTTTGATGTTTTTGAAAATCCTAATGTGAAGAGTTCCCTGGTGGCCTAGCAGTTAAGGGTCAGGCCTTGTCACTGCCATGGCAAGGGTTCGATTCCTGGCCAGGGACTTCCACGAGCCATGAGTGTAATAAAAATCCTGGCGATCCCGCTGTGGCTCGGCTGTTTAAGAGCCCAGCCAGCATCCATGAATGTGGGTTCGATCCCTGACCTGGTTCAGTGGGTTAAGGACCCCGCGTTGTCACAAGCTGCAGCATAGATCGCAGATGCGGCTTAGATCCGGTGTGGCTGTGGGGTAGGCTGGCAGCTGTAGCTCTGATTCGACCCCTAGCCTGGGATCTTCCGTGTACCCCAGGTACGGCCCTAAAAAGGCAAAAATCTTAACGTCTGTAGGAAGGTCGCTGGCGGGAGGCCCGATGCACACCCACATTACGTGCGCACACGCCTTTCCGTAGCTCTTCCAGCTCCAGGTTCCTCCGGGTTCTTCTTCTTCGGGTGGGGCCGGGGGAGCCCCCTGTGGGCAGAGCTGGCGTTTAGCGCTGCCGTGCATCCGTGGGAACGGTGCGGGCTCGCGTTGAGAGGGCAGCCTCGTGGGAACCCCCAGGGGCTCACGGCCGCTCAGGGCCACAGCGTTCGGCGAAGGCACACGGCCCCCACGTGGCCTCTGGAGTTCCCGGGCCCAGGGTCAGGTTGGAGCCACAGTTGTGACCTATGCCTCAGCCAAGGCAACGCCAGGTCCTCAACGCACTGCGCCAGGCTAGGGGTGGAACCTGAAGCCAGCGCTCCCAAGATGCCGCCAGTCCTGTCGCGCCCCAGCGAAAACTCCCTGAAACATTCTCTGGCCCTTAGAAGTAAAGCCCCGGCCAGAGGAAATGTAGTTTAAAAGCCGTTTCTGTAGCAGGACACAAAGCTCTAGGCAGAAAGTACTTGACGAGCTTCAAGTGTTCATGGGCGAAGGCCCGTGCGTGCACACGTGCGTGTGGAAGGAGGTACACCAAGGGGGCAGAGCCTCTGTGGCACAGCCAGGGCTGATTTCCATTTTCGCTGGTGGTCCGTGAAAACAGGTCTTTACGAAAGCAGATAAAGCAGCCTAAGTTTATGCTCGGTGTGGGTGACAGAGGCAGCCAGATGGCCCTGAGCGAGCTGTGAGCCGTCCCAGACCTCACCGCGCCGAGTGTGTGTCTGAATGAGAGCTGTGCCCACGTGTCCCTGTGCCTCAGAGATTCCCTGCCAGTTCCTTTACCAGATGAGGGGGCACTGAGGAGCTGATGGGATTTCCCAGGAGCAGGACACTGCCTTGAAAAGTTGCGAGATTTTATTAGTAACTGTTAAAAGCCATAGCTCTTTGTGGAGTTCCCTGGTGGCCTAATGGTTAAGGACTCAGCATTGTCACCGCTGAGATGCAGGTTCTGTCCCTGGCCCGGGAACTTACCCGTGCTGCGCGTGAGGCCAGGAAGTAGAACAGCTCGAGGCAAATCCATGTTAGCTGGCTGTGCCTCCTGGGGCGGCCCCGTGAGGGTCGTGGGCTCTTGTGGGGAAATCAGCACAGCCTTCCCGGGACTGGGGACAGCCTCTGAGTCCGTTCTGCCCCCAGCACCTGAGCCCGGGCCTGGGAGCGTCCTGTGCACGGCGCTCGGCGTGGAGGTGTTATCTGTGGGGTCATGAAAGGCGAGGCCTGGGGGTCCGGGAGCCGGGAGCTGCTCTTTCTCGCTAAGAGACCTCGTTACGCGACGGCCCCTTGGGTGCAGCCGTCGCCGTGTGTTTGAAGGGTTTGGTCTGTGTCTTGGCAGCGCCGGGCGGACCTCAGTCCGGAAAGGAGGGCGTCGGTGACGGTGGACGGGACGACGCTGGGAGTTGGCGGGACGCCGGGCCGTTTCTCCAGGTTGGCGGCGGTTGTTGCTTCTACAGACAGACGTTTTGCCGCAGGGCCACCTGGCCCGTCGGGATTGGGTCAGAGCTGATTAAACCCTGGACCTGAGGATAAGGCTCTTTCTAATCCCTCAGTCCTGATGTCACTTTTCTTATAATGAGCCTCTTGGAGACAAATGACAATACGATGGGATTTTGAAAGACGTCAGTCTTTGTTTTGGCTCAAATTACTAGATCTGTTCCGTTTAACAAAGCCAGATGGACACGATTTTTCCAGGTTTACTATCTTACCAAGTACAAAGTGAACATCTCAATTAAATTTACACAAAAGCACACCTGGGGAAATTTCTCTGATATGTTTTCCCGCAGTTTTTGTGTATGTGTTTTGGGGGGCGTTTTGTTTTGTTTTGTTTTTGCTTTTTAGGGCCACACCCACGGCATATGGAGATTCCCAGGCTAGAGGTCCAGTTGGAGCTAGAGCTGCCGGCCTACACAACAGCCATAGCAACGCGGGATCCAAGCCACGTCTGTGCCCTACACCACAGCTCACAGCAACGCCGGTTCCTTAACCCACCGAGCGAGGGCAGGGGTCAAACCTGCGTCCTTGTGGGTACTAGTCAGATTCGTTGCCACTGCGCCACAATGGGAACTCCATACCACAGTCTTTTTTGCTTTTGTTTTTCAATGAAGAATAAGTAGAACAAATGAAGAATATCTTCCCAAGGATAAGCAAAAGGAAGGTTTTTTGGGTTTTGTTTGGGTTTTTTTGTTTGTTTGTTTGCTTTCTATGGCGGCACCTGTGGTATACCGAGGTTCCCAGGCTAGGGGGCAAATCAGAGCCGTAGCCGCCAGCCCACACCACAGCCAGAGCCACGCGGGATCCGAGCCACATCTGTGAGCTACACCACAGCTCATGGCAAGGCCGGATCCTTGACCCACTGAGCGAGGCCAGGGATCAAACCCACAACCTCATAGTTCCTAGTCGGATTCGTTTCCACTGCACCACGACGGGAGCTCCCAGAAGGAAGCTTTTGAAGGTGGTGCTTAGGCGTCCGCTTGGCGGGCCTCGCCCGTGCCTGTGCAGATCGGCCCGCCCGGGAGCCCGAGCTCTGGCCGTGCCGTCTGCTCTCTGGCCGCCCCAGAGCCGGGCGGGTCGTGCTGCAGCCTGACGTCAAGCTCTTCTGCGTAGTTCGACTACAAGGCAGTGGCTGAGCGACTCCGGGAAATAAGCAGCAGGAAGAGCGTCCCTCCGTTCAACAGGAAGCATCTGTCCAGGCTGATCACAAAGTGAGTGAGTGGGGAGACGGTCACGCCCGCGCGCCGCTGCGCCCGGGCCCAGCCGCCCGTGTCTCCCCGGGGGCGGGGGTGCGCCTGTCGCTGTGCGCGCCGTCTCGCTGCGCGCTCCCTGAGTGTTTGCACTCAGAGGCTTGCTGTACACGCGGGCTGAGACGTGCCCCGAAATCGGCTGCCCCCTTACCCCTCAGCGTCCGCCGTGCAGATGCTGCTGAGCTCCCACCGGGTGGCAGGGGGTCACAGATGAGACCGCAGTGTGACCTCGCCGTCAGCTGTCACCCCCCAGTCTCTGCCATAAGGACTGTGTGGCTCGCTCACCAGAGAGCCCCAGGCAGCTTGTGACTGAGGATAAAGGGGCAGCCTGGTTTGCCTGGCTCTGAGCTGGCCAGCTTCTGAGCACTTGTGCAAACCGATTCGTGTTGAGGAATCACGTGGGGCCTGTGTAAATTGCCCCATCCTAACAGGTGGGCAAGGGCAGGGGGCGGGTCGCCCAGGGCGGAGCTGGACGCAGGCCTGTCTGCCCCCGGGCTCTGCCCGCACGCCCGCGTGTGCCCCTGCTCCCTCCCAAGGCGCCGCGGTCTGCAGGGCAGAGCCCCGCTAGGCCCGTCCCCGCTCGGGGAGCAGAGGGGAGCATGGAGCGTGCGGGGGACCTCAGCTTTTTCAGCCTTAAGAAGTAAGGCTTCGGAGTTCCCGTGCGGTTCAGCAGGCTAAGGGTCTGGCGCAGTCACTGCCGTGGCTCCCGTCACTGCTGTGGGCGGGTTTGGGCCCTGGCCAGGGAACCTCTCTGTGCCACAGACATGGCAAGAAAAGAAAGAAGAAATCCTGATTTTTCAGTTTTTATCTGGGTTTGCCGGGTTAGAGAAGCTTAGATCACCGCTCGCCGAGGACCCGGCAGAGCCCAGCGGCTCTGTGCTTCCTAGCCTTTGCCTCGCCTCACTCGCCTCCTCCAAGAGAGCAGCAGAGTGAATTACCCGGCCCCAGGTGTCCTTTATGTGCTGGAAGGTCAGCGCAGGGGCGCGTGGAGGACGGGGAGTCAGGGTTTCCTGAGGAGCCTCTGTCGTTTTCTTTTTCAGATTCCAAGACCGCTCTGAAGGTAAGCAAAACCAGAAGACTGTAATTGGTGGTTTTTTGTTTTTGTCTTTTTAGGGCCGCACATGCGGCATATGGAGGTTCCCAGGCGAGGGGTTGAGTTGCAGCTGCCGGCCGACACCACAGCCACAGCAGCACAGGGTCCTTAACCCGTGGAGTGAGGCCAGGGATCGAACCCGAGTTCTCATGGGTACTGGTCGGGTTCTTAACCACTGCACCGCGATAGGCGCTCCTGGTGAGTGTGGACCCGCTGAGGGCATGTATGCCAGATAACCGAAAAACAGCTTGAAAGACGTGATTGAAGGCCTAGGAAGTAGCGGCTCTGACGTTTCAAAGTCGCTGCGCAGATGCCCTGGGGGGGGCGCAGTGTACACCCTTCCCAGCCCGGTGCGACCTGTCAGTGCCAGGGCACGGGGGACCCGCCCAGGAGGGGGCTGGTTAGCAGGAGGGTCCAGTTTGGTCCTTTACAAAGAGGAAGTGACGTGCGAGGTGGGACCACAGGCCGGGTGGGGCTGTGACGGCCGCACCCCCGGGCTGAGCCGTGGTGGGTGGCGCGCAGGCTCGCGGCGGGGCGGAGGACGGTGAGGGCCCTGGGCGCTGAGCGCGCGTGGCTCTGCCGTCCGGCAGGCAGGATCTCGCACCTCGCCTTGGCGGAGGACGCGTCTGCTGGCCGAGGCGACCGGGCCCTCAGCTCGGGGAGGCGAGAGAGAGAGGGCGGGAAGCTCCTGGAGAAGACGGAGATGGC
Organism: Catagonus wagneri; assembly: GCA_004024745.2. Classification (NCBI taxonomy): domain Eukaryota; kingdom Metazoa; phylum Chordata; class Mammalia; order Artiodactyla; family Tayassuidae; genus Catagonus; species Catagonus wagneri. The sequence continues at coordinate 216,438 of PVHT021183665.1, forward strand.
AGGAGAGCAAGGTGAGGCGCCCGCGCGCAGCAACTCGGGTCAGGGTCACATCCACGCAGAGCCCTCGGCCCGAGGCCCTGAGCTGGGAAGAGGCCCCCACGTGTTCAGCCGTTTCCCTGCAGTGGAAGAAAAGCGCTGTTGCCGCCGGCACGCGGGTGGGGCGGGGCGGGGGGAGACACCGCCTTTCGGAGCCTTTGTTCACTAGGGATCCGGGAGTCAGTCGGAATCCAGGAGCTGTTTGAGGCCCACTCACACCCAGTCGGCCCTGGGGGGGCTCCTGTCACGGCTGGGGAGAGGCGGGGGGGCAGATGAGAAAACTCGTGGCGAGTCTGGTGGGGGCCCCGCGGTCGCCACCCGGGCCCCGGTGGTGGTGGGGCGCTTGTGCATCGGGCTGTGTCCCTGTAGGAGCCGAGTCCTTCCCGGCCAAGGAGGAGGCGGCTGGCGGTGGGCTCCCCAAGAGGAGAAGGAAGAAGAGGAGGAGACACCCCCTCCGGTCTGAAGACGTGGGGCCCGGGGGCGGAGCCGTGTGCCCAGAGCAGAACGGGGGCCACGGGCCCGAGGCCGGCCCAGGAGGAGCCCCCGAGATGGCGAGTGGGGCTGAGCTGTGGGCAGCGGCCGCGCCCATGCTCGGCGGGAGGAAACGGCTGAGGAGGAGGGGCCCAAGGGCCCGGGTGCCGAGCCCAGAGTCGGCAGCGTCCCCTGCAGGGGACGTGGCTCCAGGTGGCCCCAGCAGCGGTCACACTCGGGGAGTGGCCCTGGCCGATGGCGCCCCCGTCCTAAAGAGGAAGCGGAAGCTTGGGGCCCTTCTGGTCAATGGCAGTGGCCCTCCCGCCAGCCTGGCAGATGGAGGGGGCTGCCCTGCCGCCCTGCCCCAGGGTGGGAAGCCACAGAGAAAAAAGGGGGAGCGCGGCGGCCTTGGCCTCCACCCCCCGTCCGCTCAGAAAACTGCCCTGCTGAAGAAGAGGAAGAAAATGAGCAAGATGTCAAACTTGGCAGAGCACAGAGGGCTCAAGCTCGTCCAGGCTCTGGTAAGGAGGCCGGGCCCGGGGCAGGGCTGGGTTTGCGGGCAGGGGCCTCGGGGCGCTGCCTCCTTGGCCCATGGGTGGGCCAGGGCGGGTCCGTTATTCAGAGGCTGCGGAAGGGCCAGCTTGAAGCTGGGACAGTCGCCCCAACGGCGAAAGCAGACGCTGCCTCCCCGTGGTGCAGGCGGGTGTGTCTCCAGCACGGGCTGTCTCACGGTTCTTTAATCGCGGCCAACCCGGGCCCCTTTAGCAGAAGAGGAGGCCCAGGCTCGTGTCACTTGTTAAGGAAAAAGCCTCATTTCCGCGGGGTCTCCGGTTAAAGCCAGCTGCAGACGAGCCTCCGGGCCCGGTCTGCGTTTCATGCCCACTCTCTGGACGCGTCTCCCCGCGCTTGTGCCCGAGACTGGGCGGGCGGTCCGGCTGAGCCCCCGCCACGCCGGGAGCGCCTGCCGTCCCGGCTGCTCTGTGCAGCAGGGCTGCGTGGCCGCCGCGGAGACCTCGGGGCCCGCGCAGGCGGGAGCGTTTGCCGCCTGGGCCTTTGCAGAGTCTGCGGGCCCTGCTCAGCGCCTCCTCTGCGTCTCCGCTTCGCAGCGGTTGTGACGCTGAGGCCTTTGCGGGGCCGTGTGTGGCCCTGGCTGAGTGCCGGTCACCCAGGCCGCCCCCTGCCTCGGGCCTCTGCCCTTCGCTCGCTGGTCGTCGGTGCCTTTGCTTCCCTAAGAGTCAGAGCAGGGTCCTCCTTGGAGGCTCGTCTCTCGGGGCCCCGGCAGCTGGTCCCAGAGGGGCTGCTGCACGTGTCACGGCCAAGGAGGTCGCCTCCCGGGGGGGCCTGGGTCCTGCTGTGGGGGCACCGGGAACCACACCGCCGGGGGCACGGGGTGACGCCCCCGCCTTGGGCTTCCCAGACCCGAGACCCCGGGAGTGCGGCCCTTGCCGTGGGCAGTCGGATCTGCCTGGTGAGGCCTAGTGGTGGCACGCTCGTCCTCTGTGCCTGAAGGCACTGGTGTCTTTGGTCAGAAACGAGCCTCGGAGGAGGACAGATGGTCCTCGAAGGGCAGCCACCTTCGGAAGACGGGCGTGAGTTTGAACTGGCGTCCGGGGAGTTCCCGTCATGGCTCAGCAGAAACGAATCCGACTAGGAACCATGAGGTTGCGGGTTCGATCCCTGGCCTTGCTCAGTGGGTTAAGGATCCGGCGTTGCCGTGAGCTGTGGTGAAGGTTGCAGACGCGACTCGGATCCCGCGTTGCTGTGGCTGTGGCGAAGGCCGGTGGCTACAGCTCCTGTTAGACCCCTAGCCTGGGAACCTCCATATGCCGCAGGTGCGGCCCTAGATAAGGCAAAAAAAAAAAAAATGAGCTGGCCTCCGGCAGCTGAGGAGGCTGGAACCTCCCGCCTGGCCCCGAGCTACAGAGGGGGGTTGGGCGTAAAGCCTGCCCCGGGGGCGAGGTGCTCGCAGACCTGGTACCGGAAGTGGGTTTGGGGTGACCTGGTAAGCCGGCCCCCGCGGTGCCTGCTCGCGTCCTGTGTGCGTGGCTGTGACCCGTCTCGCCCCTCCTCCCGCGCAGGGCAGCAGTGGGACGCTCAGCCCTTTGAAGAAGAAGCTGAGGACAGAGAAGGACTTTGTGAGGTTTGAAGCCTCCTTCTCCCCGAAGCCCCTGTTCTTCAGGAAAGCCAGGAGCAGCACCACTGCCTCGCCCGGCCCCGTCCTGCAGGTGCTGTCCCCCCGCGCAAGTCCTCTGTCCATCCGTCCCACCCGCAGGTCCTCTGATCCCCCCCCTTGCAGGCCCTGTGTGCTCACCCCCGCAGGTCTCTGCCCGCCGCGTACAGGCCCCTGTGCAGGGAGCCAGGTTGGCCCCAGGCTCACAGCCTCAGCCCAGGGGTGCCCGGGCTTGCCCTGGGTGGTCAGGGCAGACCGAGGGGTGGCCAGGGGACTTCAGGTGCGTCGGTGACATCTTGCTGCATCAGCAGGACTGGGTGCCACGTCCCAGGATCCTCGGGAGTGGCCGGTGGGGGGCGGGGAGCTCTGGGTCTTCCCAGGACAGGGGGCGGGAGGGGCAGTCGCTCCCAGAGGCCGAGCGGGGGTCAGGAAGGAGGGGCCGGTTCCGCCAGGTGTCACCGCGAGGCGGGTGGGCGCAGGCCGGTCAGCCTCCGCGAGCCGGGTCCTGGGGGAGCCGCAGCGGCAGGCAGGGCCGCATTGGCCCCGCTGGGGAAACAGCTGCTTAAACCAGCAGAGCGGCCACTGCCTGTGTTAGTATTTATTTTACGGTGTTTTAGGGGTATTTGTTACATTTAAAGAACCAGGACTTAACACAGGTCCAGTTCCTCTCGTGAAGTGTTGTGATCTTGGAGCAAGAACGGTCTAAGGTAGAATTAAGGGATTTGCCAGCAGCCTGGGGTCCCGCGAAGGAGCTGGTTGCGGTGCTTCGCGATGCAGGCTCGGTCCGCCCCGGGACCTGTCCCGCGGAACGTGTCCTCCTTCACGTTGAGGAGCTGTTAGAGTCTGCAAGTCAGTTTGGACTCTGTGCACGGAAAGCTGGGAGGTGCATGTCCAGGGCCCGGGGAGGTCGGGTCCTGTCACGGGGTGTCTCAGCAGCCCCGCTCACAGGGCCCCTGCGGGCCGGGACGCGGCGCCTTGCTGGCTTTGCGCAGTGAGCTTCCCCTTGTGCCCTGGTAGTTTCACGTGCCATTATTTTCCTCGGCTTTCCAGTGCCACTTCCTGCAGAGCAGCGCTGGGTGCTGGTGGCACCTGTGGGTCCTCCGGATGCTGCAGCCGGGCGGGGACAGCGCCCCAGCCGCCGTTTGACTCCTTCTTTTGTTGTCACTTTTCTCCTGCAGCCAAACAGAACACCGTCCAGCTCCAAGAAGGTGACCTTCGGGTTGAGCAGGAACATGACAGCAGGTAAGTGTGGCTTTTCGTCCTCAGAGCCACTGGTGTCCACTCGGCTGGACCTGCCCAGGGGAGGGGCCTGTCGGCCGAAGCTGCCTCTGCGGCCCCCTGCCCAAGGCGAGGGCAACGGCCCTGGTCTTACTGCTCTTGACGTTGGTGCGATTCTTTTGTTTCGTTTTTTTCCAAGGAAAGCAAACTTTTTAGAAGTACACCAGGGGTTTAGGTCCTGGCTCTCGTTGGGGACTGCAAGTGAATGCGTGTGTGAGCAGGTGCAGAGGGGAGGGGCTGTCTGCAGGGAGCCTGCGGGGCTCACTGTTTATTTATTTATTTATTTATTTATTTATTTATTTTGCTTTCTGCTTTTTAGGGCCACACTGGAGGCATGTGGAGGTTCCCAGGCTAGGGGTCTAATCGGAGCTGCAGCTGCCAGCCTGCGCCACAGCCACAGCAACATGAGATCCGAGCCGCATCTGCAACCTACACCACCGCTCACGGCAACGCAGGATCCTTAACCCACTGAGCAAGGCCAGGGATCGAACCCGCAACCTCATAGTTCCTAGTCAGATTCGTTTCTGCTGAGCCACGACGGGAACTCCCTAATTTTTTAAAATTTTTTAAAAATTATTTTTTTCTTTTTAAGGCCGCACCTGCGGCATATGAAGGTTCCCAGGCTTGGGGTCCAAACGGAGCTGTATCCACCAGCCTACACCACAGCCACGGCAACACCAGGCCCTTAATCCACTGAGCGAGGCCAGGGGTTGAACCTGCGGCCTCGTGGATGTTAGCTCTGTCTCCGCTGCGCCACAGCGGGGACCCCTGAGAAGCTCCCATCTCAGGGGCTGGAGGAAAGGGGAGGAGCAAGCCCTCCTTGGAGGAAAGGCTCCTCCTGTGGCTGCTCGGAGCTCGACCCAACCAGGTGTCGACAGAGCCGACCTGCCCGGCGCCCTCGCCTTCGCTCGGAGAGGCAGCCGCACCAGCGTGTCCACCTCCTCCCGGAGCTCAGGTCCCTCTGCGGGGCCTGGTGACAGCCCTGGGGGCGGGCGGGGTGCAGGACAGAAGTCCCAGCCCGTTAACCGGGCCTCACCCTCCTCCGGGCAGAATTCAGGAAGACGGACAAGAGCATCTTGGTCAGTCCCACGGGCCCCTCCCGCGTGGCCTTCAACCCTGAGCAGAGGCCCCTGCACGGGGTGCTGAAGACGCCCGCCAGCTCGCCGGCCGGCACGCCGCTGGGGACCAGGCAGCCGCCGATGGCCACGCCAAAGAGAAGGCCGGCGGCTATGGACTTCTTCTAGGGTAGTAGCAGAGTCCTTTTTAAAGACTGCTTTTGTACAGGATAATCTATAAATTACAACGTTTAAATGTGGGGCCTTTTTATCGTTTTATAAATTCCTGTAAATTGTGCCCGGGGAGGTTCCTGGTGGGAGCCGTGACCCTGCTCCTCCCCGCCCCTCGCGGCCGGGCTGCGGGCCTCCTGGCTGATGCTTTTGCTGCAACCGCCATTTGTGCTGGAGTCTCCAGGCCTCCGCGGCCATGGGGGGCCTCCTCTGACCCTGCTGGTGTTGAGCTCGCCAACTGGCTGCGGGGTCGGCTTTATCTGACAGCCCTTCTCCCTTGTGAAGGCACGCAGGCCTCATTCCCTGTTCGTGGGTTTGATGGCTTGGGACCACAGCAGCAATGCCCCGCTTTTCCTGTGCGGGAACCTGGGGAGGGGAGGAGCCTCCGCTGCCCCCCTCCCTGGTCCGACGTCTCCTCCCCACGCCCCGGCTTTGTTTCCTACCTCGGGCCGGCCTAGGGTGTCCCCCGGGCGAGAGCCGGCACCCTCCTGGCTCTTGCCCAGGGCTGGCCCCTGCCCCACCCCCCGGGCACCCTGCAGCCTCCCCTCCTGCTTCCAGGTCCTTGGGCTCCGGCTGCTCTTGATGGCAGACGTGTGAGCGGGCCCACAGCAGCTTTCCCGTCTTGGAGCCAAACTCATGTCTTCAGAGGCACGGCAGCCGCGTCTGCAGACCTGGGTTCGTGCAGGAAGGCAGACAGAAGCAGCCTTTCAAAACTTGTCCATGGTTATTTATTTGTTCATAGCTATCTTTTTTCAGATATTGAAGCTTGCACTTACAGATTTTTATATATAAATTTCTGATTTTAGTTACTTAGAACAGTCGGGGACTGAAGGCCCTCGGATTTGCGTTGGGAAAACAGAACTGCAGCCTAGGGCAGTGGGGCCGGGCGACGGGCCTGGCCTGGGGAAGCTGCATCTGCCCGCGGCCTGCGCAGTGGACGCGATGCAGGTCCCAAACCTTAGGGAAGCTCCAGGAGCCCAGCTCCCTCTTGAGTGCGCACCCCAGCTGGCAGCCCTAAGCGGGGTGCAGGATTCGGGGAGGATGCAGTTTCAGCTCTTGGCTCAGGGGACCTCAGGCCGCCCCCCCCCCGCCCATGCAGAAGCACAACTTTCTCACCAAGACCCAGGTCGGCCCCCAGCACTCCCCAGTAGAGGGCCGCAGCCTCAACGGCGCCAAGAGGGAGCTCTGCTGGGGTTGCAGGGCTGGTTTCCCTCGGCTCGCGCGCATGCTCAGGCTGACAGCGAGCCGACCGTCCCGGCCTGGGCCCTGGCGGAGGGAGGAAGTGGGCGCTTTGTTCTCTGCCCTCTCGGGGTCGGTCGTCACTAGGCCGTGAAGACCCTAGTCATTAACGTCGTCCGTAGAGTCGTCATCGTCATGAGCAGCACCTCGGAGGAGGCGGCCGTCCTCCTGTGGCAGGGCTGCGTGGTTTTAGCGCGTGCGTCCGCGCTCTCCCAGACCCCCTGACGGTGTGGGGGGACGGGACTGGAGCGCTCCGATCTGGAAACATTTTGTGGTTTCTAAAAGTGTCGTTATCCTTGGTCAGACTGTTTTTCTAACAGTTTTTATTTCGGCTTTAAAGTCGGGTCCCGGCGCCACGGGGGCCGAGTGTTAAGGCGGCCGGCGGCGGAGTGGCTGTTTGTTCTCCGGCCGGGGCGGCCGTCCCTCTGCTCCGCGCGGCGTCTCTGTTCCAGGCCCCGGCGGCCGTCCTGGAGGTCCTGGAGGTGCGGCCGCGGGGGACGCCCTGCCTGTGCACTGGGGGCAGGGAGTGACCGTGTGTCCCGGGTTCCGTCTGTCCTTCTGTAAAGCTGCCCTGACCTCCTCCATTTCGTGGGTGAGCTCAGGGATCTGCTGCGGCTTGTTTTTAATGCCTAAATTTTGACCAGAAGAGAAAATATGATTTTTTGTAACACTTATTCCACACACACACACAAGAAAGTGTTCCATGAGGAAAGTGTATTTAGAACACACACCAGTTTTCTATTGGGTGCCTGGTTTTTTCCTAGGTCAAGTCGCCAAGGGGGCTCGCGAGTCCAAAAAAGGAAGTCATTTAAATCAGTGCTGGTGATCTTACAGTATTTTGTAAAACAGTCACCCCCCCAAACCCCGTAGGACTGACCGGTTTTGTACAGTTTGGTGCCGCGCTTGCCGACATGTTAGCCTTTCTAACTTCTGAGCTCAGAGCGCAGAGACAAGCATAGAATCAGGAAGCGGTCGCTAGTGCTGGAAAGAACATGAAATTGAGTTGTCTTCTGACCTGTGTGCATGTGTTTTCTCTGAACGTCCTCACTGCTGGCGAGGACGGTGTGTTTACGCTGATCCATATTCCTGTCTGCGGGGTTTGTCAGAACTCGTCAAAGCCAAGTCCAATAAAAACCTGTCTTCGCCCTCAGACTCGACTCGTGGACATGAAGACGCCTCTTTGGGAGCTCCTTGTGCAGCCGGGCGGGGCTGGAAGGTGTCAGGCTCAGGGTGGGATCTGAAGACAGTCCTGGGCGCCTGTCCTGTGGTGCGTCTACTGCCCAGAGCCAGCGGGGGGCTGCTGGGCACGTCTTCTCGCCCCACAGCTGCCCGGCCTCGGCGTGTGAGCCCGAGTGGGGTGCCAGTGTCCCGAGTGGGGACTAGTAGCTCCACCCCGGAGAAGGGAGTCCCGCGAGGGCAGAGGTGGGCAGCCCTCATCCGCCGGGGCCAGCGTGGCCTGGTCGCCAAGCGAGCGGACCGCAGCCCCCAGACTCTTGGCCTTAGTCTGAACGCGCTCCCAGAACAACCCCCCGTGTTGTGTTTTAGATCCCAGACGCCAGCACAGGGGGTCATTGGCCCATGGAAATCCGCCTGAAGGGCCAAGAAGTCCCCTCCACCGATCCCGTGTCTGCCCCGGACGCCCCCCCACCCCCCAGCAGCAGCACCACGTGGTGCTTGTCACGTGGCAGAGCTGGTGCCGAGGTGTCAGCTGGGGTCTCCCGTGGCGCCTGGCTCGGCAGGGGGGCAGGAGGGTCACCCCCAGCAGTGCGGAGTCCCAAGGGGTCTGTGTCCTCGGGGACCTCCAGGCTCGGCTGTCCGCCTCTGCACGTCCCCTGTCGCTGCGCCCACAGGCGGGGCCCGGGGCCTCAGCCTGGCCCGCCCTCGAGGTCCTGCAGGCCCCGGGGAGCAAAGTTGTTCCCAAAGGTACAGGGTCACGCCACTCCCACCGCAACCTAAAATCATATACGAAACACCGTTCAGAGCGGTTTCTGGGGCTTTCTCACCGTGTCCGAGCCTGAAGCTCTGAGCCGGGAGCCGTCAGCCGGTGCCCGTGCTTCTGCCAGTCCCGGGGCCAGCCCGCTCCGTCCAGCCCGCGGCTTCCCGTTGCCCTGGTGGCAGATGACAGCCTGGCATGTGGCAGGAGCCCAGCTCGTTAGAAGACGGGCTGTGAAGCGGCCATATTTCCCTCCAGCAGGGACAGCGTATCCCCTGCAGGGTCACTCTGTCCGGCCACCACTGGCCACGTGCCTGTCCTGTGCCGCGGGAGAGGGGGGTGGGCGTCACCTTGTGGCCAGTGACCTTGACCTCAGCGCTGCGGCCAGTCTGGTAAGACCAATTTCAGACCTGACGGGCGTGTCATCCTTTCTGCTGAACCGAGAGCACAGAGGGCTAGGAAGCCCACAGGCGAGCGGCTGCTACTTTTACTGAGTGTTGAGAAGAAGATTAAATTGAAACGATGTTTTAATTTTTAACTTTTTTTCTTTTTTTTAGTGCCGCACCAGTGGCGTATGAAGTTCCAGGCTAGGGGTCAAATCGAAGCTGTAACTACCAGCCTACACCACCACAGCCACACCAGATCCAAGGTGCATCTGCGACCTGCACCTCAGTTCACAGCAACACCGGATCCTTAACCCACTGAGTGAGACCAGGGATCGAACCTGCATCCTCATGGATATTATTCGGATTCGTTTCCACTGTGGCACAACGGGAATTCCAGAAGTCATGTATGAACAGAAACAGTTTGAAAGCAAAGCGTCACAGAGTTCCTGTCGTGGCACAGAGGAAATGAATCCGACTAGGAACCATGAGGTTGCAGGTTCGATCCCTGGCCTCACTCAGTGGGTTAAGGATCCGGTGTTGCCGTGAGCTGTGGTGTAGGTCACAGACAAGGCTCAGATCTCGCGTTGCTGTGGCTGTAGTGTAGGCCGGCGGCTGCAGCACCGGTTTGACACCTAGCCTGGGAACCTCCTCATGCTGCGGGTGCGGCCCTAAAAAGCAAAAAAAGAAAAGAAAGCATTGCAAGCAGAGGGACAGTGTGTACAAAGCTGGGGCGCGCGCACCTGCGAGGGATTCACAGCAGCGAGGAGAGCTGGGCCTGGAGAACGGCCAGGTGAGCAGCTCAGGAAAGCCGCTCCCGGGGGACCGCCAGGCAGAGACAACCATTCAGAGTCCCTGGAGGTGGATCAAAGCTTAGGACCCACTGAGAAGCATCTATGCAGCCACACCCACAGGAGCTTGGGGCAGACGGTGCGGGCGGGGCCTCTGAGCAAGGGCCACACCCACCACTCCATCTCTGCTGCAAGGGAGGCCAGAGGCCGCCGAGGGGCCGTGTGGGTGCTCTGAGGTCCCACCCTCTGAACCCCCTCAGAGGGGCCTCTGCCACTTCGAGCAAAGGCCTGCGGCTCCCTCCAGGCCCCGGAGCCCTCCCCTCTGCCAGGCTCTGTGCTTGCAGATGCCACCGCATCCGGTCCTCACTGGAGGGCACGAGGCTAGAGACGTCCCCCCAGAGCAGGCTCTGATCCCAGCTCGGCCATCTGCATGGCCACGGTGTGGACCCGACCCACTGAGTCTGCACCGGGATCGAGACCCGTGGCCGGAGGAGTGCTGGCGCAGACCCGCCTCCGCCCGGGGCCCTCGGCGCAGAAGCTTCCTCAGCCAGCGCTGGACGGAGCCAGCCCAGCCGCGCGGCGGGCTCGGGTCCAGGCTGCAGAGACCCCGCCGCCGCCTTTGTGTGGCTGAGCTGCGCGAGGGCAGAACGCAACCCACAGACACGCCAGACCCCCAGCACCCAGCCTGCCCTGCCCAAGAGTGACATCGGTCTGCAGCCACGTCTCCCAGTCCCGCTGAACCGGAGGAGGCCTGCACGCCCTCGCTCAGGTCCACGGTCAGCGCTCCCCCACCACTGTCCCCAACACGATTCTCTAAGCCGGAAGTCGCCAGAGTCACACTCGGTCCCTTCCCGTGTCGTCGGTTCCCTTTTTCTCCCGACGCTCCGCTGGGCTGTGATCGCCCTGGGGACGGTCTGGCAGGGGTCGTGACCTTCCGCTTTGTCTCAGCACCTCAGGGTGGGGAGCCTGTCGCTCCGACACCCCCAGCCTTGCAGGCCAGGCCGAGCCTCGGGTGGGTGGGCCGGTTGCCGTGATCTTCGGCCTCAGCGCTCCGGCGCTTTCCCAGGAAACTGGTGCACAGGGGCTTCATCTCCCCTCCCGGGAAGGGATGGGTGCCGCCCGGCCCCCCGAGAAGGCAGGCTGGGGTCCTCTGAGACCTGGGCCCTGGGGCAGCCCAGGAAACCAGCACACGGTCTGGCCCTGTCCTGTGTCTCCAGGAAAACAACCCAAGAAGGCCAGTGCTCGCCTGGCCCGGTGTGAGCCAGGCCCCACAGGGACGCGCAGGCCGCGTCACTGCCCCAGGGGCCTGCCTGCCCACACGCCGGCTGCCATCTGCCTTCCGTCTCAGCTGTGGATCCGGCCAGGACCTCCCTCCCTCAGGCCTGGGGTTAGCACACCCTGTGGCAGGTGACCGCGGGCACAAGGGGTCAACGGACCTGGAGTAAACCATTATTTTGCCAACACCCTGGCCAAATATCACTTTTCTATAAATGAAACAGAAGCCAAGCCAAAGCTTTGTTTAAAAACACAGGGAAGTTCCCTTTGTGGCTCAGTGGTTAACAAACCTGACTATCATCCATGAGGATGCAGTTTCAATCCCTGGGGTCTCGCTCAGTGGGTTAAGGATCCGGTATTGCTATAAGCTGTGGTGTAGGTCGCAGACGCAGCTCAGATTTTGCGTGGCTGTGGCTGTGGCATGGGCCAGTTGTTACAGCTCCGATTAGACCCCTAGCCTGGGAACCTCCACATGCGGCGGGTGCGGCCCTAAAATTACAAAAAGCAAAAAAATAAAAAGATAAATAAAATGATTCTTTTAAAAAAATAATAATAAAACAAAAACATAAAAGCAAGGAAGGAATCATTTGTGAAAACCAGTCAGAGTAAGTGAGTGGCCGAGGCAGGGCATAACACAACGGAGACCGCTTTAACTAGTTTTTAGCTGTGACAACATCTAATCATTAAGTCAGCCTTTGAGACTAAGGGGGAGGCCTGGGGCCTTAAAGGAAAAGCCTTTTACTTCCAAACACAAGGATGCAGGGGCTCGTCCAGGGTTTCAAAACTCAGGCAGAGAAAGCTCAGATAAGTTAGTTGGGGGGCAGGTTTTGAACCAGGGCTGTGGCTGACCATCAGTCTGCAATCCCTCTTAACCAGGATTTGTTGAAATGCATGGAAACAGGGAGTTCCCGTCGTGGCTCAGTGGTTAACAAATCCGACTAAGAACGATGAGGTGGCGGGTTCGATCCCTGGCCTTGCTCAGTGGGTTAAGGATCCGGCGTTGCCGTGAGCTGTGGTGTAGGTTGCAGACGCGGCTCGGATCCCGCGTTGCTGTGGCTGTGGCGAAGGCTGGCAGCTGCAGCTCCTGTTAGACCCCTAGCCTGGGAACCTCCATATGCTGCGGGTGCGGCCCTAGATAAGACAGAAAGACAAAAAAAAAATGAAATGCATGGAAACAGATCGGACTGCCTTGGGGTGGGGTCAGACTGAGAAGGTGAGATTCTCAGATCCTATCAGAAGCCTGTTATCCGGTGGGGAAGATGTTATTTCTGATTATTTCTTCTTTCAGACCCAAGGCCCCCTTATAACAAAAACGGAACAGCTCCATCCTGAAATGAACCTGCCACATTCACATGCTTTTTTTTTTTTCGGTCTTTTTAGGGCCACACCCAAGGCATATGGAGGTTCACAGGCTAGGGGTTGAACTGGAGCTGCAGCTGCCGGTCTACACCACAGCCACAGCCACTCAGGGTCAGAGCCACATCTGAGACCTACCTCCCAGCTCACGGCAATGCCAGATCCTTATCCCACTGAGCAAGGCCAGGGATCGAACCCCCATCCTCAGGGATACCAGTCAGGAGCCACAATGGGAACCCCTGACATACTTTAAAAAAAAAAAAAAAATCAAATCAGGGAGTTCCTGTCATGGCTCAGTGGTTAGCGAATCCGACTAGGAACCATGAGGTTGCGGGTTCGATCCCTGCCCTTGCTCAGTGGGTTAACGATCTGGCGTTGCTGTGAGCTGTGATGTAGGTTGCAGACGCAGCTGCAATTAGACCCCTAGCCTGGGAACCTCCCCATGCCATGGGTGTGGCCCCCAAAACGACAAAAGACAAAAAAAAAAAATCAATATTATGCCCCAGCTATAGTATAAGGGGGGAAAACCTTTATAATTGGATCAACCAATTTCGACATATAAATGCCTGGATGAGGACCATGCTTGAGCTGACCCGAAGAGTCCTCGCAGCAATTCCAAAAGCCGACGCCCGTACGCGGCCTTCTCACTGCCTCCCACGTGTCAGTTAAGTTCCTCCTGTGGTTTTTAAAAGCTCTGTTTCCTTTGTGTGCTTTGGTTTGCACATTTCCGGTTAATCGGTCTCCGGCTCCTGCATCCTGCCCGTGGCCGGTCCCCCGTGGCGTCCACCCCCGGCTTCTCCACTCCAGATGTTGGCTTTTCCTCCGCGTTCTCATGCACAGCGAGAAGGCATGTCCTCGGCACACGTTTATACCGTGCGCTTTGGCAGCTGGCGTCCAGATTCTCAGAAATCCCCCTGCTCAGACTGGGCGGCAGGAGACGCTCTGAAGGCTGTGAGTGCTGTGTGTCCCCCACCGAGCGCTCACAGCACAGGCACCGAGTTGGGCCTGGGAACTCCTTGCAGGCCTTCCCAGTCGCACTGGTCCAGCACCCCGGGCCACGTTGCTCGGAGTTTGTCTTTGGATGGGAGAGACCGGCTCAGCTCGCCTCTGCTTTCCCACTGCCTTTCCTTTTTTCCTTTTTCTTTTTGGGGCCTCATGTGTGGCATATAGAAGCTCTCAGGCTAGGGTTTGAATCGGAGCTGCAGCTGCCGGCCTGCAGACCCGAGCCACATGTGTGACCTACACACAGCCACAGCAGCGCCAGATCCTTAACCCACTGAGCGAGGCCAGGAATCAAACCTGCATCCTCGTGTTTACTAGTTGGATTCCTTTCCACTGCGCCACAGCGGGAACTCCTTACTCATTTTTCTTTGGATGAGCATGTGGGGTTAACTTCATGCGAGTTAAAAGAGATCCCAGTGAAAAAACTAGTTACAACCTAATTATCCATTAACTGAGGCCAGGATTCGCTGAGGAAAAAAAACTGAATATGCATCTATTAGAGTAAAACACAGTCACAAAAATGATCACGTAAAATTTATTTATTTATGTATTATTTATTTGTTAATTTATTTTTAGGGCCACACCTGTGGCATATGGAAGTTCCCAGGCTAAGGGTCAAATTGGAATTGCAGCTGAGGCCTAAGACTCTGAGCAAGGCCAGGGATGGAACCCACGTCCTCACAGACACTACCCTGGGTTCTTAGCTAGCTAAGCCACAACGGGAACTCCTAAAATAATTATTGCTATGGAAGGATACACACCATCATATGTTAATGAAAATGGCACGTTTGGAGTTCCCTTGTGGTGCATCAGGTTAAGAATCCCGTGTTGTGATCCCTGGACTGGGAACGGTTTCATGCCATGGGAACAGCCAAAAAAAAAAAAAAAAAAAGGGCATTAGACAGCTGGCTGTTTTACTCTTTTCTGGCCACATGTGGAAGTTCCAGGGCCAGGGGTGGAAACTGTGCCACAGCAGCAACCCAGGCCACCGCAGTGACGATGCCAGGTCCTTAACTGCTAGCCCACCAGGGAACTCCTGACTCTTTTACTCTTAAAAAGATAAATAGGAGGAGTTCCCGTCGTGGCTCAGTGGTTAACGAATCCGACTAGGAACCACGAGGTTGCGGGTTCGATCCCTGACCTTGCTCAGTGGGTTAAGGATCCAGCGTTGCCGTGAGCTGTGGTGAAGGTTGCAGCTGTGGCTCGGATCCCACGTTGCTGTGGCTGTGGGGAAGGCCGGCGGCTACAGCTCCTGTTAGACCCCTAGCCTGGGAACCTCCATATGCCGCGGGTGCGGCCCCAGGTAAGGCAAAAAGACAAAAAAAATTTTTTTTTTAATTAGTAAATATTCTAGATTGACATTGCGGGAGTTCCCTGGTGGTCTGGTGTCAGGATTTGGCTCTGCCAGCACTCCCACTGGGGTTCAGCCCCTGGTCTGGGAACTGAGATCCCACCTTCAGCCACTGCACTCTGCAGCCAAAAAAAAAAAGAAAAATTCTAGATTTATATCAAAATGTTAGTAGTGGGTCACAGAATGACATGCGATTTTTATTTCCGAACTTGTATGATCTGAATTCCTAGTGTTGTGCCCAGACTGTGGACCCCCAAAGACCATCTCAGGAGCCGAATCCGACGCAAACACAGGAGGGTCTTTTATCCAAGCTCGAGCAGGGGCTTCCACACGCACCGACGCAGCGGCTTAGGGAGGAGAGCCCGAGTTACAGCAGGTAGGAGTTTTTATAGCCAGTGGAGCAGCGCGAATCTTTGCAGAGTAGTGATTGGCTAGTTTTTTAAAAACCTGTTGGCGTTTGCCCTGGATTGGTGTGATGGTTATTGGGCTCTTTGGTGCCCTTTCTTTACGCATAATGATTGGTCGTGTCTAGGACCAATGGGGTGATGGGTACCATGGGGTGATGGGCTGGACATATTTTATGGTCCCTCCCAGAGCTTGGAGTGCATTTTGCCACAAGGTGGCGGGCTCTCCTCAAAAATGGATTCGCTTAGGCTTTTCACAAGATCTTATTTTTTTCGGACTAGTTCTAAGTTTATGGGGAAATGGAGCAGACGGTACAAAGAACTGCCGTACACCCAGCGCCACGTGCACTACCCGTGGGAAGAGTGCAGAACACCTGCTACAACTAGTGACCCAGCATCAGGGCAGGTGTTATTGACTGAAGTCCAGCGTCCACGACAGGGCGCTCTCGGTCCCGTACACGCTCCAGACGTCGCCTGAGGGGTAGTGACATGTATCTGCCATGTCTGGTCACACACGGAGCAGGTCCACGGCCCTGAAAAGCCTCGGGACTCCGCGTGTCCACCCAGGTCCCATCTGGCCCTTGGCGGCCACTCGGTTCCTTTACCGCCTCTGTCGTTGGCCCTCCCAGAGTGGCTGGGTGGTTAGGGTCACCTAGTTTGGAGCCTTTTCAGATGGGCTTTTCCACGTGGCGGTCCGCGTTTACGTTTCCTCTTTTCGTGTGTGGATAGCTCGTTTATTGAACTTCTGCCAAACATTCCGTTCTGTGGACGTGCCTTGGGCTGTTTATCCATTCATTTACGGGAGGGGGCCTCTGGATTGCGTCCCTTGTTGGCAGCTGCGAATAAAGCTGCTGCGAACATCTGCGCACAGGTGTGGTGTGGGCATAAGCTTTCAGATTACTAGGTAAATATCAAGGAATGCAATTGCCAGGCAGGTTGTGTGGCGAAATTATGTGTAGCTTTCTTTTAAAATAGCCAAAGAGTGGAGTTCCCTTCGTGGCTCAGTGGTTAACGAATCTGACTAAGAACCATGAAGCTGCGGGTTCGATCCCTGGCCTTGCTCAGTGGGTTAAGGATCCAGCTCGGATTCCACGTTGCTGTCGCTGTGGCGAAGGCCGGCGGCTACAGCTCCTGTTAGACCCCTAGCCTGGGAACCTCCATATGCCGCGAGTGCGGCTCTACATAAAGGCAAAAAGACAAAAAACTAAAATAAAATAAAATAGCCAAAGCGTGTCCCTGCTGGCATAGCAGCGTAAAAATCTGGTGTTGTCACCCAAGTGGCTCGGGTCACTGTTTTGGTCTGGGTTCCCGGAATTCTGCATGCATCAGGTGTGGCCAAAAAACAAAAAACAAAAAACAGCCAAATTGTGTTCCAAATTAGCTGTACCATTTTGTGGGGTTTTTTGCTTGTGTATTCTTTCTGTTTCGGCCATCCCCACGACATCTGGAGTTCCCAGGCCGGGGATCAGATCCCAGCCACGGTTGCACCTACGCTGAAGCTGAATACTTAACCAGGTCGGGGATCGAACCTGCATCCCAGAACTCCAGACACGCCACGGATCCCGCTGCAACACAGGGAAGTCCAGGCTGTACCACTGTGGATTCCTGCCAGCCACAGCTGAGGGTTCTTGCTGCTCCTCACCCTTGCCAGCACTTGGGGTTGCAGCGTCCTGGGCATTTGCAGGATGTTGCTTTAACTTGCATTTCCCTGACGACATGATGCTGAGAAAATGGCACACGCTTGTTATCTGCTTGTCTTCTTTTGTGAGGTATCTGTTCAGCTCCCCCCCTTTTGTCTTTTCGGGATTGCACCTGTGGCAAATGGAAGTTTCCAGGCTAGGGGTTGAATCAGTCAGAGCTGCAGGCGTAGAACTATGCCACAGCCACAGCAACGTGGGATCCAAGCCGCATCTGTGACCTACACCGCAGCTTGCAGCAACGCTGGATCCTTAACCCACTGAGTGAGGCCAGGGATCGGACCCATGTCCTCACAGACATTGTGCTGGGTTTTAATCTGCTGAGCCACAGTGGGACCTTCTGCCCATTTTTAATTGGAGTGTTTGTTTCCTTATTATTGAGTTTTATGGATGCTTTGTATATTTTGGACACGGGTCTCTCATCTGTGTTTTCTAAGATTTAAAGATTTCCGGCAATGACCAGAGAAGCACTCGGTGACCTTGAAGATATGTCAGCATCTCAAATGCAGAGAGAAAAAGGAATGAAAAAATTTTGAACAGAAGCCCCAAGAACTGTGGGACGATGACAAAAAGCCAAGCAACACGTTCTGGAAATACCAGAGGAGAGAAGAGAAAGAAAGGAGAAGAAATGTGTGAAGTAACAGTGGCCGATGGTTTCCCAAAATCAGTAACAGACACCAAACCACAGATTCAGCAAGCTACGAGAACACCAAACAGGGTAAACACCAAAAATGTCTACATCCGGGCATATCCTATTCAAACTGCAGGAAGTCAAAGGCAGAACAGATTAATGAGGTCAGAGAGAAAAACTACCTTACCAAAAAGAGGCCCCAAAATAAGGCTCATGTCTGATGTGTCCTCAGAAACCACACGAGCAGGGGAGTGGGGTCAAATATCCGACGTGTTCAAAAAAAAAA
>PVHT021183665.1:240125-281176 GCA_004024745.2 Catagonus wagneri
ATTTTAAAACACTCAGCTACTATCTCTCGGCCAAATAAAACAAAGCCAATCCAGGGCAGGGCAGGGAGTGGCCTTGCGGAATGCGGTGTAGTCCAGGACCACGTGGTGGGTCTGAAAAGGGCAGCAGGGCTTTGAAGGAAGGCAAAGGATGCTCTTAGTGACTGTCAGTCTGCTTGGCTGTGACTTGATAGACACTTAGTTTCTGGAGGCTGGAAGTTGAGGGGGCATCAAGGACCACGGGTTCAGTTCCTGCTGTAGACAGCCTTCCTGGCTTTTCATCAGCGCCCCGCTCCCTGCGTCTTCATGGGGCTTCGCCTCGGAGCTCTTGCACACGGACAGAGTGAGCGCTCCGGGTTTCTTCTTCTAAGGACACAGACATACGTCAATACGATAGGGGTCCCCAGAGGAAGAGAGCCAGGTATGGCTTTTTTTTTTTGTCTTTTTGCCTTTTATGTAGAGCCGCACCCGCAGCATATGTAGGTTCCCAGCCTAGGGGTCTAACAGGACCTGTAGCCGCCGGCCTACACCACAGCCACAGCAACGCGGGATCCGAGCCCTGTCTGCAACCTTCACCACAGCTCATGGCAACACCAGATCCTTAACCCACTGAGCAAGGCCAGGGATCAAACCCGCAACCTCATGGTTCTTAGTCACATTCATTAACCACTGAGCCACGAAGGGAACTCCAGGTATGGCTTTCTTGACACAAAAGAAGCCATATTTGGCCCAAGTCGTTTTGTGATCTAAGCTTGGCTGCCATGCTTTGCCCTTAAAATTATGGACCTGAGGGAAGCAAGGGAACAGAGGAGCAAAGGAAAAGCAGTCAAAATACAGCAGTTCAGGAGTTCCCGTCGTGGCGCAGCAGAAGCAAATCTGACTAGGAACCATGAGCTTGTGGATTCAATCCCTGGACTCGCTCAGTGGGTTAAGGATCCAGCGTTGCCATGAGCTGTGGTGTAGGTCGCAGATGTAGCTTGGATCCTGGGTCGCTGCGGCTGTGGTGTAGGCCGGCGACTACAGCTCTGATTCAATTCCTAGCCTGGGAACCTGCATGTGCCATGGGTGCAGCCCTAAAAAGCAAGAAAAAAAAATAGTTCAGAGATAAAAGAGTTCTAATTCCTCCTCAAGGGGTGTGTATAGCAAACCTGATATGTCCTGAGCTCTGCCAGAACTAAGCCCATCCCCGTGATGCCGGAAAGATGATACTGGAATAATCTGGGTTCTTGTTCTCAGAGCCGAAGACTGAACTTCGAGAACACACAGGCAGCAAGCAAGCAAAGTCTTTTTTTTCAGTTTTATCTCAATTTCATGTTTTTCCCAATACTTAATAAATTTTATTACAATTATAGGTGTACAAAAATCATCATAACTCAATTTTTATAGCATTTGCATCCCAAACCCTCAGTGCATCCCCCCACCCCCCAGACTGTCTCATTTGGAAACCATAGGTTTTCCAAAGTCTGTGAGTCAGTATCTGTTCTACAAAGAACTTCATTGTGTCCTTTTTTCAGTTTCCACATGTAAGTCGTAGCAGTTGATGTTGATGTCTCATTGTTTGACTGGTTTCACTTCGCATGATAATTTCTAGGTCCATCCATGTTGCTATAAATGTTGCTATTTCGTTCCTTTTCATGGCTGAGTAATATTCCATTGTGCGTATGTACCATATCTTCCCTATCCGCTCCTCTGTCGGGCATCTAGGTTGTTTCCATGACCTGGCTACTGTATAGGCAAGCAAGGTCTTCATTACAGGAAAGCAAACGGCTCCCAGGACAGCTGGGAGGGGGGAGAAGAGCCCCCCTCTATTGTCCTGTAGGGATTTTTATCTCTTAAACATGGAGGGGCACCAATGTGGGGTCCAGAAGATGTCGTTTTCTCCCATTGGCCTTGCCCAGTTCCCTACATCCGTCCTTGTCCAATAGGGGCCTTAGGGGTGGAAATGTCCCACAAGCTTCTTTGCCCTTCTCTTCCCGTAGACTGAGTCACAGGGGGTTAGGGATTACTGTCCCTCGAGGCGTAGGCACACTCCCTATAGCAAACAAGGCCTGTGGGGATGTGACTCCCTGGAGCCCTTAAGCCACAAATGTTAATCAATTGCCATATCAAAGCGTACATCGAAGCCCCCCCCACCCCCCACCCCGCTCCTACGCTGACGACCTGAGTCTGTTCTGCCCCAGGCCCCACCCCTGCTGGATGGTGAAATCCAGCAGGCCCTGGGGGTTCCTGGGCGCAAGCCTTTCTGGGGCCCCCTGACTTGTTTTTAGGGAACAAGCTTCAGCCTCCAAGACCTTCCCAGAGTCCAAAGGGCGGGGTCGGACAGCTGCTAACCAGGGAAGAACCGGAGGCCGAGCCCGGGGAGGGGCCGCGCAGAGACCAGACCACCTTGGGGCGGGGTCCCGGTTCCCCCTCAAGGAACACACTGAACGGTATCTCTGAGCCGCTTCTGCAGAACTGAAGCCCCCAACACGTGAAGACCAGAGGGGGACCTCCAGAACCAGTCCTGGGGCCACTGAGCACCAGCTTAGAAGACGAGCGCCAGCCTACGTCTGCCCTGGTCCTCATCTGCGGCCCTAGTTCCCACTCCCGAACTAGAACACCTCCCAGCCCCGCCGCAGGGGGGCGCGGTCTTCAGGGCCCGGCCAGCTGTGGCCTCCTCGGTCTGGTGAAGCAACAGAGTCTTTTCCCTCCTTCACCCCAAACTCGGTCTCTGCGTTTCTACTCGGCACCAGCGGACACCTGCGGGCTGAGCCCCCAGACTTCTTGGTACCTAAGGGGTGATGATGTTGGCTTTTTCTGACCCTCACGACTTCAGCCCAAGCTTGGTCTCTGTCGGCCTCTGTCCCCGTTCAGAGCCGAATCCTCCTCTGCTCAGTACCCTTCGTGCGCATGCGTGTTCCCTTCGCTTAGAACTTCCTCGGTTTTGCTGTTGGGGAGACGCTGCTTTGGGAAGGACCCCTGGTGTCCTGCTGACTCGCTGCAAGTACCGCTCTCTCCATCTTCGGCTCGGCTGCATCTTCCGGCTGGACACCCGCCAAGAGGCAAATCCCAGTTTTCTGGGTAACCAGGGCCCACAGCTTAGGGCCTCATTTATCCTTGATTGCTTCCCAAAGGGTCCAGCTCCAAGCATCACTCTGAGGGTCAGCAAGTGGAGGAGCAGGCACGGGCCACGTGGCCCAGCTGGCAACACCCTGAGTTGTCCAGGATTGAGGAACTGGGGACCTGGGAGTCCCTGAGGACTGATGTCCCCCAGGGTCTCATGGCACGAAGGAGAGGTCGGCCCCAGACCTCTGAGGAGGCGCCCCCAGGGACAAGGCCGGCCTGGAGCCTTGGTGCTGCGGGGTGGGCACAGGGCCCCTGCTGTTGCCGAAATTCGGCTTCTGTCTGCCTGTGCCAAATTGAAACATGGAGACTACAGTTTTGGGTAAAGGAGAAAGGGGTCGCTTTATTGCTATGCCAGGCAAAGGGGGCCACAGCCGGCTAATGCCTTAAAGACTGTGCCCCCTTTGGAAGGAATTAGGAGCTGGTTTTATGGTTTGGGGAGTGGAAAATAGGGCCACAGAAAAGCATCAGGGTAGAGGCAAGCTTGCGTTGTCTCTCAAAGCTGGTGTTTAGTGGCCCCAGGTCTGGTCTTGGCATCCCCCTCCTTCTGCAAGGACAGTGCTTCATCAAGCAGCCCTTCCAGCTGCTGGGGTTTCAGTTCTGCAGAAGGGCTCAGGGATAACCTTTATATTCCTTGAGAAGGAGCCAGGGCCCTGCCCCGAGGCTGCGCTGCTCCTCCCGGGTCTCTGCACCCCCCGCCCTTCCCTGATTAGCAACCGCCCTTAGGAACTCGGGGAAAGTCCTGGAGGCTGTTTATTCCCTAAACACAAGACCTGGAGGACACAGAAAGGCTTGTGTGCCCTGAAGCCCCACAGCCCCACGGGGCCCCAGCTCGGTTACTCTGCGTCCTAGCTCTGGTCCGCGTGGTGGCCACAGCTGCAGTGGCCTGTTCCCCGCCCAGTAGGCCGTAGGTGAGGACCCGCCACTGCGCCCTACGGGGGGCCTTGGTGAGGTAACCTCTAGCCCGGCGGCCCTCCGGTCGCACCCCTGCCCGCGTTCACTTGCAAGGCGCCGCGGCCCTGCGTTTCCACCGCGGGGGGCGGTGTCCTTGCCTGACCGGCTCACAGCCCCGCGGCTCCGGGAGGCGCCCAGGACCGTGGAGCCCTGGGGTTAGAGGCGTGGCGCAGGAACAGGACAGCGGACCTCGGGAGGGGACGGATGACGCAGTGAACGGATGAATGAAGCCTGGGCGACGCTGCAGCGCCTCACTCGGTAAAACTGAAAACGCAGACCCGGTGTTTCCGAGGGTGGCCGCCCACGTGCCCTGAGCGCAGAGCGACGTGGGCGGGTCGCCGGGGCCGAGGGTGCGGTCTGCTTGCTGCAGGTCCCCGGGGAGGGACCGGGGGCGGGGCCTCGCGGATGCTCCTCCCCGGCCCGCCCCCCGGCCCGCCCCCGCGCGGCGCGGGACCCGCGGGTTCCCAGCCGCGCTGAGGTCAGAAGTAGGCGGCCTGTCGTCCGAGCCGAGCGCCTGCGCCGAGCTGGGACGCGGCGGAGCGGAGCCCGAGCGCGGCCGGCGCGCAGCCGATCGGAGCCACAGCGCGCGGCGGGGACGCTGACCCTTCCCGGCCCCGCGCCGCCCCGGCAGGCCCGGCATGGAGGAGGAGTGCCGGGTGCTCTCCATTCAGAGCCACGTCGTCCGCGGCTACGTGGGCAACCGGGCGGCAACGTTCCCGCTGCAGGTACGCTTACGTAACCCGGCGGTGTCCCCGCGCCCGGCCGTGCGGGCTCGCGGAAGGGTGGGCGCAGCCGGATCGCGTGACCTTGGCCAGGCCACCCGGGCGGCCCCGAGGCCCCAGTCTGGAGCGTGGGGCGCAGGACGCGGGCGCGGAGGGCAGGCGCTTGGCGGGGGCGGGGCGGCACTTGAGCCCCTGCGGGTGGGATGGGGCAGGGACGGGGGCACTGGGTTAGGATGAAGCTCGGGTGCCTGAGCTGTGCGCACTCGCCAGGCCCCGCCCCTTCCCGCCGGCCCGACCCGGGGGGGATGAGAAAGAGCGACGCCGCGACCCCAGATCCCTAGAAACAGGGCCTGGGCAGGCAGGTGTTTGTTTTGCTCACCTGGTGGGCTCCCCTTCCATCTCTGTCCCCTGCGCGTCAGGACGGCGGCAGGGAAGGGGAGGGGTAATCTCGCAGAGAGGCTGGGGGAGGGAGGCGAGGGTGGGCTCCAGCCTGCGGCTGATCGCTCCTGGGAGGTGGTCGCCTGGAGGACCACGGGGTGGGGAAGGCCTGCAGGTGTGGTTCTGGCTCTGAAGAAGACAAGCCCAGAACCTAGTTCAGGCGCCTGCAGGTTCTGGCTTTAGCAGCTGCCCTCTGGCTGCACTGGGCTTCCTCCCGCCTCTCCTGCTGGGCCTCCTTGAGGCTCAAGTCTTCCTCTGGCTCATCAGCCAGCACCTACTGCTTCCTGTTGCAGCCTCAAGGTTGCTGTTGGGCAGCCCTCGGAGGGGCGGAGGCCGGGGTGCAGGGCAGTCACGCTGGGGTGTCGGCACTGGGGTGCAGGCATTTGCTTACCGGTGGGCTCGGCAGGAGGCTCTCTTGGACCACTCACCTTCGGCCCGTTGTCCCTGGGCCGGATCTCTAAGCTGGGAGCAGACCTCAGGCCCCTGCTGTGTGTGTTCGCTTCCTGTGCTGGGCCCTTGAGGACACGAAAGGCCACTCAGTCACAATGGCCTGTGGGGTGCTGGCTGGCCGGAGGGACCATGGGGAGGGTTGCAGCTGCCTCAGTGGAGTCTGATGGCCCACCCGAGGCTGGCCTGCCTGTCCCCAGGGGAGGAAAGAGAGGGGCAGAAAACTTGAAGATGAAAAGTACAAGGGTTCAAGTCCAAAGTGAGCTGCCTGGCTGGCCCTGCTCTGCGAGCACACCTGTGGGCACGTGTGCGGTGCTTCAGCCGCCTAGTCCTCGGTCCTCCCGTTCCAGGCAATGGAGGGCAGGCAGTGGGGCAGCCAGGGTGCCCGCCCGCACCTGCCCCGAGGCCCGGCTCTGGATCACTGACTGCTTGGGGTGGGACTCTGTGGAGAGGAAGGTAGAGGGTCTCCAAAGTAGGGGCAGCCAGGGTGGGGGTGAGGGGCCTGGCAGGGCTCTGAGAACCTAGCATCGCTCCCCCATAGCAGTAGCAGCCACACCCCCACCTGGAGGGAGCCTTGGGCACCGCCCCTGGCAGCGGTGTGCAGAGCTGTGCCAGCCTCCCCCACCCCCACCCCATCCACCTGTGGCCACAGTTTGGTCCCCGGACAAACACAATATCTGCTCGCCCTGGGCCTTGTTCCTGAATTTCCTGGCGGCACTAACCCTCAACTTCCACACCAACGTGTCCTTTGCAGGTACCTGTCACCCACGTGGGGAAGCACCTCTTAAGGACAACTCTGATTCTTACCTGGGGTCTCCTCAGTGCCCAGAATCCTGCATCCTTACCTGTGGGCTTGAGGGATATAGGTGGGGGGCTGTCACTCCCTCCCGTCACCCTTGGGGTGGGGGTGGCACCTCTGCCACTGGTGTAATCCGTCCCTGTGCTTCGGTCTGCTTAGAAAGGCTCAGCACTGTCATTGTGAGACCGTGAGTTTGAGTTTTATCTGGGGACTTACTGAGGCCTGTAGCCCGGTGGCACCAAGGGGCAGCTCCCAAGAGGTCAGGCAGAAGCCAGTTCATGTGACGTTCTGGCTGCGTGCACTCAAGCCCAAGTCTAGGGAGAAGGTTACTGCCAGTGACAAAAAACTGATATCTTGACTGAATGCTTTGAGTGCTTGGAGGTGTAGGGGAAGGTGCAGGAATCTGGGATTGTCGAAGCTCTGTCTGAGGCGTGCATCTTCGTAACTGGGCTGCTTATCAGAGCCCGGAGGGCCTCGTCCCTGGACTCCGTCGGTGGGCGACGCCTTGGGTTGAACTAACCTTGTGGAACCGGAGGCGAGCTGGGCTCTTTGTTTTTCTTCGTTCGTGCTCCCCTGGAGGTTTGAGGGCCGCTCCCCAGCCGTGGAAGAGGCCCCCTTCCGTGCGGGCTCTGGCGCTCAGTGGCCTCATCTGTAGAATGGGCACGATGCCGGGAGCACTGGAGGTGCCGGCTGCCGAGTGAGGTGGCCTCTGCGCCCGGGTGCTTTCCCCTCACTGTGCAGAAACAGCAGGTAGCAGGGCTGCGGGCAGCCAGGCGAGTCTGGGGCCGCTCAGGGAGGCCTGGGCCCCACCAGGACGGGGTGAGGCTTGGGTCCTCACTTGCTCGTCCTTTGCCCTAATCCCCTCCTCCTCCTCCTCCTCCTCCTCCTCCGAGGAGCCTTGGGGATGGGGGAGCTGGGGAGGGGAGAGACGGGGGCCGCGTTCTGCCAAACCCAGTCCAGCTTGCCGGTGGCTTCTCACCTCCGCGGCGTGAACACAAGCTCTCCCAGCCCGAGCGCGAACCCCACCCTGGTTAGAGGTCCAGCTTAGGGCACAGAGTTGGACCCGTAACGAAAGTAATCTCCAGACATTCCTGCGTCACTGGACACCTGCCCCACTTAACGCCTCGGCTCTTCCTTGGCGGGCTGCACGTTCCTGCTCCGGCCCAGGCCGTGGGGCTCAGGTAGGGACTGCAGGCTGCGCCCGGTGTCCCCTGCAGGCCCTTTGCTCTCTGTCCTGAGTCAGCACTGCGGGCGGTGGTGGGCAGGGACATGCGTGGGGCTGGCTTGCTTCGACCTTGGCCCAGGGTGGGCAGGGTCTGAAAGTGGCCTTGCCCTGCCCTTGGCCCTTCCAGCCAGCCCTGTGCTTACTGGGGAATGTGCTGGACACAGCTGGAGACACCCACAGCGTGGTCGTCCACAGAGCTGAGGATGAAACGAGAACTTAGAAGAAGGTGGGGTCCGGCTGGCCCCCACAGACTTGGAGAGATGGAAAGATGCCCTTGGGGAGGGGGAAGTGGCGCAGAGGCTGCCGGTGGCGGCTGGCCCGGTGCCCCTGGTCTTGGAGAACCGGCTCCGGGACCGGCCACGCCTCCCGGGTCTTTCTAAGCCTCACCTGCGTGGCGAGAACCGGCTTCTTGGCAGTCCGGGGGTGCCAGGCTCCCGGGGCAGCTCCGGCCACAGCTCTGCCCAGGGTGGGGGCCGGGGGTGGCCCGGCTGGACACAGGCCGAAGGGCTCTGGTTCCCAAACCGCTCTTCCCTGAGTCCCACAGCACACGGCTGGGCTCTCAGGTGGGCAGCCCGGGGGCAGCTGCCTTCCCTGAGCGGGGAAACTCATTGTGCAAAAAGAGAAAGGACCAGAACCTTGACCCTGGTTTGGCATTTGTTCCTGGGCTCGGGTCCAAAGTCCGTTTTAGTGGCTGAGGGGAACACGCTGCTGTGACACGGGAGGTAGAGCCTGGCGCAGGATAATCCGCAGGGGGCAGGGAGCCGGGGGGGGCTCAAGTCCAAGGCGTCAGGCCGTGTGAGGCTGTGAGGCGCCCGGGGAGTCCTCTGCCGGGCGGGCCCTCCCGCTGCTCTGGCCTTGGTTCTGGGGAAAGGAGAGGAAGGCGTGCGCAGAGCGAGCGCAGCCCCTCGCGGCCACTCCGGTGGGCGTGCTTCCTCTTGGAAGTACAACATCTCAGGCTCCTGCCGGGGGGTGGGTCTTCTGAGCCCCCGCGGGGCAGCTTGCGGCAACGCCGGATCCTTAACCCGCTGAGTGAGGCCAGGGATCCAGCCCGCATCCTCATGGACACTAGTCCCTAACCCACCGAGTCACAGCGGGAACTCCCAGCTCCCCTTGTTTCCATAGGGCCGTGGGCATCTTCCAGCCGCCCCCCTGTTTCCCTGCTTCCCGTTTTGGAGAAAATGCTGTAGTTTCCTGAGGCGCAGGGTTGTGTATGAGTTTGCTCAGGCTGCTGTCACAAAGCACCCCGAGTTGGGGGCCGAAAACCACAGATTTATTCTTGTACTTTTAGGAGCCGAAAGTCTGGCATGTTGGCTGCAGTTACTCCAGAGGCAGGCTGAGGGGGCCCTTCCTGCCTCTCCCAGCTTTGGGTGGCTCCGGGCGACCTTGGCTTGTGGCCGTGTGCCTCCAGTCTGCTCTGTCACGTGGCTTCTCCTGTGTGTCTCTATAAGGACCGTTGTCATTGGGCCTAGGGTCCACCCAGGCAATCAAGGATGATCCTCGGAGTTCCCACTGTGGCTCAGCGGGTTAAGAACCCAACTAGTATCCACGAGGATGCAGGTTCCATCCTTGGCCTCACTCAGTGGGTTCAGGATCCAGTGTTGCCGCAAGGCGGCTGTGGTGTAGGGCGGCAGCTGCAGCTCTGATTCGACCCCTGGCCTGAGAACTTCCATATGCTACGGGTGTGGCCCTAAAAAGATTTTTCTTTTTTTTTAAAGGATGATCCCTAGCTTTACCATATCTCGCGAGACCCCGTTTCCGACTCTGTATGTGCAGGTTCCCCGGCCAACGTGGGTTTCAGGGGCCACCTGTCGGGTCGATGTAGGTTAGAAGGATCCTGTTCATCTAAATTTAAAAGGGGTGCAAACTGGGGGTTCAGTTAAAGGCCCAGAAGTGGGTGACACAACGTCCAAAAGCCATCCTTTTTGGAAGGGACGGCGCAGGCGGGAGTCAAGCTGCCCTTTGAGCCGTGGCCGCAACCCCATCTCCCTCGCGGCCAGGGTGCCAGCGGCCGCCCTGCTGGGCAGACGGCCCATCTTGAAGGTGCCAAGGCGGGCAGGTCTCTGGCTTCATGCCGACTGAACTTGGCACCAATGCTGCCGGCACGCGTGACCTCTGCTGCGGGGTCCCTGGAGGCTCACAGTGCCGGGGAGGTGACACCCTGAAGGGCCATGGTGTGGGACCTGACTTTACTGAATTCCAGGGCCTCGAGTCTCGCCGTCGAACTACTGTGAGAAGGGAGGCGGGACTGCAGGTGGCCGTGGATGGCAGTTTAGGGGGACATCTCAGTTTGGGGTCTGTACACATCAGCCTCTTTCTCTGAATCTCCCGGTCCCTCACTTACTGCAGAAGCAAAACCAAGTTATGGTTCCAGTTCTTGGTACGAGGACCTCGAGGCCAGGCCTGTTTGCTCCTGGACTGTGGCTTGGACGGGCTCCGGAAGAGGCAGGCTGGTGGGCGGCGGGGTGCGCCGAGGGCCTGGAAACCCGGACTCAGACCCCTGCCCGTCCCAGGAGCCGTGGGCTGAATCGTGTGAGCAGAAGCCACAGTGCTGCCCGACCCCGGGTGTTCCCAGCACACGCGTGGGCCATTCACCCCAGGATCTCCTACAGACGCTGGCCCAGGGGTCACCTTCGCCTTTCAGAAGCCCCCCGAGCCACAAGGCAGCCTTCGTCAGAGGATGTCTTGAACCAGTGGTTAAAATGCCTGGTCCTCGAGGAAAGCTTTGCATCGTTTCCTTGGGGTTCCTAGGCTAAAAAGGACCTTTCTCCAGCAGAAGTGTGTTTGGAAGATCCTGGAAGAATGTCACCTGCCCTTTAAAAGATGTAGTTTTCGCCTTTGTGTTTCTCACAGTGACACACACACTGGCAAACAGTGCAGGGGAGCCATCGCCCCTAACGCCCTCCTTCCCGGGGGTGGTGCCCGGGGGGCGCTGGGCTTGGAGGCCTGGGCGTGTCCCCTGGATGGCCTGTGCCCTGCGGGCCGCGGGACCTGCCCGCTTCCCGGCCTCTGGAGGTCCCCCTGGCGTCCAGACCAGCCCCAGCCCTGGAACATACGCGCTGCTTCATCATTTCGTGTCTTTCCAAGAATCTCCAGAATTGCTCAACATCTTGATTTTCTGACTCTTAGTCTGGGACTGACATTCGGAACTCCTGGCTGTCGCGGAGGACAGCAAGAACTTCACTGTTCTCTCACCTCTTGCTCACCGCGTCTGTGTCCTTGTGGGGTGGGCGGGTGTGTACGCGCGAGCACGTGTGCAGGTGTGCTGTGCGGCACGGCTGTACTATGCGGTGGGGGCCCTGTCTTGTGTGTGAGTGGCACCCCTCACAGGGACCTCTCTGGAGGGGCAGGTGAGTCTGCAAGCAGGTGGTTTCCGAGACCCCGCCAGCGGGGGCCGTTGGCTGTGTGGCTCGGGCGTCCCCTGGCGCTCACCCTCGCGGAGCTGTTGAAATAAGATCAGCCGCTTCTCAGGGTGATCCGGGAGGGTGACCCAGAGGGGAGAATAAGTGGAGTTTCTCAGGGGAAAGGAAGGAGGCGTGGGGTGGGGTGGGGGGTAGGATGCAGCCCCCCCACTCAACTCTGGGAACTTGGGGTGAGACCCCTTTCTTAGGGCTTTGCAGCGCAGCCCAGCAGAACCTGACCTGCTGTGCGGCCTGGAAGCCGGGGCGGGTGCACTGTGCCCGGAGCGGGACCGAGGTGACCGAGTCCCGGGCTGTGATCTGAGGCAGGGACACTCATGGGGCGAAGGTGGCTGGGACTTAAGGCTCTGCTTCGGGGGAGGCACGGCTGTTTGCAGTAGGGGTTCCCGTCGTGGATGAGAGGCGTGGGCTGAATTGGGGGACGCGGGGCGGGGGGCGCTGGGCCGGGGGCCTGATCAGGGTGACCACAGGCACGTGGCTTGTGTCTCCTCTTTCCTAATCGCTGTTTCCCGGGAGAGTGACGAAGGGCTTGCAAAACAAGTGAGGGTTTGTGAAGACCGGGGAGGGACCCCTCTCGCTGCCCGCACGGGCCCCTCCCCGGCTCCCACTGCCCCGAGGGCCTGGCTGTGCGCGGGGGGCCGATGCTGCCGCCGTGAGGCAGGGGGCTGCTGCCTGGCGGGGCGCCTGCCGCCCCCAGGCCGAGGGATCCGCGGGATGCTGTGCCTGGAGAGGCGGAGCCAGGTCTGCGGTCGCGGTCCCCGTGCCCGTCCCCCGTCACTGCTCCTGTGGCCGGATGCCTCCAGGGCGTCTGAACGTGCTCTCCCCGGGTGCACCCGTGCAGAGTTTGTTGGGGTCTCCCCTGCTGCCCCGAGGACGTGGGGGGGCTGAGGCTGGTCGAGGCGGCCGCCTGCCTGTCGTGACGGAAGAGATGTGCTCCCTGCCTGTCGCCCTCGCCCCCGGCTGCCCGCCAGCTCCGAGGACACGGCCAAGGGGCCTCGGTCTCGGCTGTGCGTCTCGGTGGCGCTCTGCTTGGAGACCGTGTCTTCAGTGTCAGTGGTGGCTGAGCGGAGCCGGGTTTCGTCTGCACCCCCGGAGCTGGCACGGCCCCAGGTCCCCAGCGGGCTCGTCACGGGGCTTCTCGGCTGAGGCTCCAGTTCTTCCAGAAGCGGGAGTGCGCGTGCTGGCGGAGCCTGAGGCCCGGCTTTGGCCGCCAGCCTGCATTCGGAGGATGGGGGGGCCACTTAGCACAGACTCCTCAAAACCCCGCAAGCCCAGTGCTGCCCAGGAAGCTGAGAGCAAGGTTTCCGCCAGGGTCTAGACGGAGAGGGGCTCGCTGAGGCCCAGAGGCATCAGCTTTGGGGGGGTTGAGAAAGCGTGGAATTCCCAGATGGTGGGACCCGCAGCCTGGGGCCTGGGCTTTGTGCCATGGGGGGCATCTGGGGGCCGGGGCAAGGGGGCCGCGGCACAGAGGCTCCAGGAATGGGAGTGAGGACTTGAATGAAGCAGGCCCACTTGGGGGGGTCTCGGCAGAAAATTCCAGGAGCACCTGCCCCGGGCTGGCGCCGGGCTGGCGCTGGGGGTGGGGGCCCGGTCGGGCGGCTGTCTCTCTCGTCCTGCTGCCGCGGGCCGTGCTTCCCTGTCTCTCTCAAGGCCTCGCTTCCCCTCTGTGTGCGGAACTGGGCTTCCTCTTTTTTCTTCAGATGAGTCTCGCTGCTGGTAACTGTTGAACAGCTGGCAGGGGTGGGGCATTGCCAGTCAGCGCGAGCCCTTGTCCCCGGCTGCCCGCCAGCTTCCGGCCTGAGTTGGGAGAGGGCCTAGGGCTTCTCCTTGGCCAGCGTGCTGGTGAGATGCCGTGAACTGCCGGCGGTGTGAGCCAGGATATCTACCGCGTGCTGTTAAAAGCATCCGCGTGCGCTCGATGGCCCTCTGGAGTGAGTTTAGCAAGGCTGCACGGAAGGCTGATGCTTGCACGGCTCCCCACGTGGCCGCCAAGGCCGCGATTGCGTAGGGTCCTCTCATCCAGATCGCTGCTTTCCTCTCCCGCCCCAGCCCGAGAACACTGCTCTTTTTTAACCGAAGGAGAAACGGTTTACAACGTTGCGTAGTTGCGAGTGTACAGCAAAGGGATTCAGTTCTGCATTTCTTCAGATTATTTTCCACTTATAGTTTATTATAAGATGTCGAATATAATAGCCTGTGTCATACAGTCAATCCCTGTTTAATTTACATAGAGCGGTGTGCGTGTCTTTTTTCCTCTGATTTCGTTGGCACTGACTTACAGTGTCAGCTGTTGCGCAGTGACCAGTTACACACGCGCGCAGGTCCAGTCTTCTTTCCCACACAGGTTATTACAGAGCACTGAGCGGACTTCCCTGCACTCTGCACAGGTCCTTGTTGGTTATCCGTTCTTCTTATTATTATTAGTATTTTTTTGCTTTTTAGGGTCGCACTTGTGGCATTTGGAGGCTCCCAGGCTAGGGGTTGAGTCGGAGCTGTAGCCGCCGGCCTACACCACAGCCACAGCCATGCTGGAATGAGCCGTGTCTGCGACCTACACCACAGCTCACGGCAACGCTGGATCCTTAACCCACTGAGCGAGGCCAGGGATGGAACCTGCGTCCTCATGGTTCCTAAGTCAGATTCATTTCCGCGGCTCCACGACAGGAACTCCAGTGCTTATCTGTTCGACGTATAGTGTACACATCAGCCCAGACTCCTGGTTTAACCTTCCCCGTCATGGCTTTCCCTAACCCTAGGTTCGATTTCCAAATCCGAGTTTCTGTTTCACAAACAAGTCTTTTGTATCATTTTTGTTAGGTTCCACATATAAGTGATATCATGATATTTGTTTCTTGCTGACTTACTTCACTTAGTGTAAGAATCTCTAGGTCCATTCATATTGCTGCCAGTGGCATTTCGTTCTTTTTTATGACTGAGTAGAAATGGAAAATTTTATCCGAGCCAAACTGGAGGCGTCTGACCCAGGAAGAGCATCCTAGCTCTGAGAGCTGTTTCCGCGGTTCGAAATCGGGGCACAGCTGTATGTTTTTTGAGGGCAAAGGCTGTCATCGAATGATGTATTATCATCGATAGTTGACATAATCCAGATCTAAGCATCATGGGACCCCTTATCAAGCAGTATTGTCATCTTTCTTTTTTTTTTTTTAGAGCCCCATCTGTAGCCTGCACCACAGCCACAGCAATGCAAGGTCCTTAACCCACTGAGCGAGGCCGGGGATCGAACCTGCAACCTCATGGTTCCTAGTCGGGTTCGTTTCCGCGGCGCCGTGGCGGGAGCTAGGGATGTCACCTTTCAGGAGCCATTTAGTTGGAGCCGGAACGTTGCTCTTTACGGCGGAGCGGGTGTTTCTGCGGCAGGGGGGGTCCGGCCTGCTCTGATCAATGCAAAATGCGGATACAGGTGTGGAGTGGGAGGGGGGCGCCAAAGGGCAGAGGGCGCTTTATGGTTAAATTTTTATCTTGCCGTAAAATATGAATTTTATCTCACACTTCTGTATCTTGGCTACTGTAAATAGTGCTGCTATGAACATTGGCGTGCAGGTATTTTTGAATTAAGAGTTTTCATCTTTTCTGGAGTTCCCGTCGTGACTCAGTGGTTAACGAATCCAACTAGGAACCATGAGGTTGCGGGTTCGATCCCTGGCCTTGCTCAGTGGGTTAAGGATCCTGCATTGCTGTGGCCATAGCGTAGGCCGGCAGCTACAGCTCTGATTGGACCCCTGGCCTCGGAACCTCCATATGCAGTGGGTGCAGCCCTAGAAAAGACAAAAAAAAAAAGAGTTTTCATCTTTGCTGGGTAGATGCCCAGCAGTGGGATTGCTCTTTAGTTTTTGCGGAACCTGCGTGCTGTTCGCCATAGCGGCTGCACCAACCTACGTTCCCTCCAACGTGCAGAGGGCTCCGTTTCTGCACACCCTCTCTAGCATTTATTACTTGTAGACTTTTTGATGATGGTTATTCTGACCAGCGCGGTACCTCATTGCAGTTTTGAGTTGCATTTCTCTCATTATTGATGCTGAGCGTCTTTTCATGTTTCTTGGCGATCTGTAGTTCTTTGGAGAAGCGTCTAGGTAGGTCTTCTTGATTGGGTTTTGTTGATAGTGAGCTGTATGAGCTGTTTGTATATTTTGGATATTAACCCCTTGTCGGTTGCATCATTTGTAGATATTTTCTCCCAGTCCATGGGGTAGGTTGTCTTTTGGGTTCATTGGTAGTTTCGTTTGCCGTCCAGAGGCTTCTAAGTTTGATCAGGTCCGACTTGTTTACTTTTGCTTTTATATCTTTGGCCTTGGAAGGAGAGAACTCTGGGCGTGTGGACTGGACTCACATGGAGGTCCCACCCACACTCGATGGGGTTGTGCCAGGGTGAGCAGAGGGAGAAACAGCCCTGGGAGTCTATAGAGTCTTGGCTCTGGTTTTCTCTTGCCCAGTGACAGCTTCTGCCGTCTTCTTTTGTTCCCTTAAGATGGTTAATTACTGAGATTTGTTCAAGGACAAGCCCTGTGGCCAGGCTTAGGTCACAACACGGCTTAGGTCATAAGTGGCTTCTCTTGGAGTTCCAGTTGCGGCTCAGCGGAAACGAACCCGACTGGGAACCATGAGGACACAGGTTTGATCCCTGGCCTCGCTCAGTGTGTTAAGGATCTGGCGTTGCCGTGAGCTGTGGTGTAGGTCCAGACGCGGCTCAGATCTGACGTTGCTGTGGCTGTGGTGTAGGCCGACAGGTGTAGCTCCGGTTAGACCCCTGGGCTGGGAACCTCCATATGCCGTGGGTGCGGCCCTGAGAAGCAAAAAGAAAAAGTGGCTTCTCTTATGTCAAGAAAGCCATACCAAATGAGATCCTGCTGTATAGCATCTTGTCACTTGTGATGGAGCATGATGGAGAATAATGTGAGAAAAAGAATGGAGGTGTGTGTGTGTGTGTGTGTGAGAGAGAGAGAGAGAGAGAGAGAGAGAGAGTGGGTCACTTTTCTGTACAGTAGAAAATTGACAAAACATCGTAAACCAACTATAACAGAAAAAATAAAAATCATTATTAAAAAAAAAAAAGAGGAGTTCCCGTCGTGGCTCAGTGGCTAACGAATCTGACTAGGAACCACGAGGTTGCAGGTTCAATCCCTGGCCTCACTCAGTGGGTTAAGGATCCGGCATTGCCATGAGCTGTGGTGTAGGTCGCAGACGTGGCTCGGATCCCGCGTTGCTGTGGCTGTGGTGTAGGCCGGCGGCTACAGCTTCTGTTACACCCGTAGCCTGGGAACCTCCACATGCCGCGGGTGCAGCTCTAAAGTGACAAAAGGCAAAAACAAAACAACAAAAAAAGACGGAGTTCCCGTCGTGGCTCAGTGGTTAACGAATCCGACTAGGAACCATGAGGTTGCGGGTTCGATCCCTGGCCTTGCTCAGTGGGTTAAGGATCTGGTGTTGCCGTGAGCTGTGGTGTAGGCTGCAGATGCGGCTCGGATTCCGTGTTGCCATGAGCTGTGGCAAAGGCCAATAGCTACAGCTCCTGTTAGACCCCTAGCCTGGGAACCTCCATATGCCGCGGGTATGGCCCTAGATATGGCAAAAAGCCAAAAAAAAAAAAAAAAGGGAAAGCTGTACCAGCAGTTCCTGTTGTGGCTCAGTGGGTTAAGGACCCAACATAATGTCCACGAGGATGTGAGTTCGATCCCTGGTCTCGCTCTTTGGGTTAATGGACCCGACGTGGCCGTGGCTGTGGTGTCAGCCAGCAGCTGCAGCTCCGATTCAGCCCCTAGCCCAGACACTTCCTTATGCTGAGGGTGCAACCCTAAAAAGCAAAAAAACAAAAAGCTGTGCCTGGATCCCCAACTCCATCTGCCTACAGCTGGGACTTGGAGAGAGAGAAGCGTGTGTAGGGTCGTCGTGGGGGCCCTGCCTCTGCGGGTGCAGAGCCCTGCTGGGGGGAAAGCGATGGCAGGGCAAGACCTCCCCATCTCCCGGTCCCCCCTCACCCAGTGCCCGGTGGGAGCCCCGGGCTGCGTGGGGACCTGCTGCCCAGCGTCACAGCCCCAGCATACTCCAGAGCTGAGCACCTCAGGGGGCGTTGAGCTAAAGCCGGGCTTTTAACAGCAGGAGGCTCCTTCCTCTCGGAGCTCGGCCCCGTGCTTGCGTTTGTGCCCTGTCTGCTCAGCCTGGCATGTGGGTTTGACAGGTGCCCTCACGCTAGCACGTGATGTCGTTTTATAAGCTGCTGGTATGGGAAGCAGAGATGCCAGCGCAGCGGCTTCGCGCTGTCATTTAAGAGCAGAAAATAGCACCTTCAGAGGTGCCAGCTCTAAAGGATTAATTATCTACACATCCAGAAGCAATGGAGCAGGGTATTTTGGCAGGATTTTCAGGATTTGCGTCATCACTGCTTCAACTCTGTTTCTTTCGGAATTGATTAGAACTTTAGGGATCCGAACGACTGCGGGCTCAGTGTCTAGGAAGCCATGAAATCTGGCAAGCAAATGTGCAAGGTGCCAATTTTAGTTTATAAAAAGCCTGTTTTTCTGTTACTTTAAGTCCTCGTAATACTGGCTTAAAATTTTTGGAAAGACTTAATAACGTGCAGATCGTAAGTTTAGCTCAAGGAATTCACAAAGGGAGCACAGCCAGCACGCCTTGTGCAGCGGCTGTGTCTGTGTATGTGTGTGCGGTCCGCGTTCACACCCAGAGTCCCCTCGGGGAGACCGCTTGATGCTGGAGGAGGACACAGCCGGGCCCTGGGCTCTGCTCACGCTGGGTGTTCGGGCCTCGCCCCGGGAGTGGGTAGTGGCTCCAGCTGTACCCGGAGCCCAGGGCCTGCACCAGAGGCCTTCGTGCTGGGCTGGGCTGGGCCGGGCCGTGTTCCTCGGGCAGCTGGGACGTCCGGCTCTGCGGAGTGATGCAGTGGGCGCTCTGAGGGTCCTTGTCCTGGGTCCGCCTGCTGTGCTGCCAGCGGGGACCAGCCTGGAGGAGGCGGGTAGAAGGGGTGGGGGTGGGGGGGCTGGCAGAGGTGCGGGCCGCCTGTCACCTCTCACGGCCAAGGGGCCCCAGGCGCCCCACGGGAATGTGGCTCGTGCCCCCAGGGGACCTGCAGTGTCCTGGACGTCGCTGTACCCGAAGGAACGAGCACCTAGGACATGAGGACGATAGGAAGGCAGAGATGAGCAAAAGGGAAATCACCGCAGGACTTTCCCATCGCGCGTGCGCAGCCGTCAGCCTTGGCTTGTGAGGATGTCCAGGCGTTTTAGACGGAGCTTGTCATCCCATTTGCTGTTGTTTCAGCTGCGCCTGCAGCATTCTGAAATTCCCAGGCCAGGAAGCAGACCCGCCGCTGCGGTCACCAGAGCCACAAGGGGACAACGCCAGATCCCTCACGTGTGGAGCCAGCAGGGACCTCCAGCCTGTCGTCCCTTTCATTAAAAAGGGGCTCCTGACGTTCCCGTCGTGGCTCAGCAGTAACCAACCCGACTAATATCCCTGAGGATGTGGGTTCGATTCCTGGCCTTGCTCAGTGGGTTAAGAATCTGGCGTTGCCGTGAGCTGTGGTGTAGGTCTCAGATCCGGCTTGGATCCAGCATAGCTGTGGCTGTGGCGTAGGCCGACGGCTGCAGCTCCAATTCAACCCCTAGTCTGGGAACCTCCATGTGCCGCGGGTGCGGCCCTCAATAAAGGGGGGAACTCTTGACTTCCCACCCTACACAGTGGGTTAAGAATCCAACTGCAGCGCCTCTGGGGGCTGGGGAGACGCAGGTTCGATCCCCAGCCTGGCGCAGGATCCGGCATTGCCGAAGGTGCGGACATAAAGGGGAGGGGCTCCTACTTTATAAACTTTTTTTTGGCGGCGCCTGCCGCCTGCGGAAGTTCCCCGGTCAGCGATGGAACCCTCACCCCAGCAGTGACGCGCGACCCTCCTCTGCCCTCTTGCAGGTCCTGGGGTTTGAGGTCGATACAGTGAACTCTGTCCAGTTTTCAAACCACACAGGTAAGGCGGCCTCAGCCGTCGCGGTGAGCTGAGTGTGCGAGCAGAAATGGCCCTTTGGAAATGGGCCGACCCTACCCCCCGGGACGGGAAAAGCAGCTGGGGTGGGGGTCGGGGGCCCGCCTGGGCAGGGGGCGTGGGCAGGGAGGGCGGGTTTGGAGCTGGGTGACCTGGGCAGGCGACGGGACCTCTCAGCGCCCCCGGTTTCCTCGTCTGGCGCTTCCTCGGGGCCGGCCCCGTGCAGTGCACCTGCTCAAGCCCCTGCGGGCGGGTGGCGCGGTGGGCCGGGAGGAGGCAGGTTTTTTCTCTTAAAGCCCAGAGCCTCAGGGAGCTCATGAGTGTCTCCGGGACCCCAAGCTTTCTGTGCAGAGAAAGACTTCTCCATGACTGCTGGCCCGAGGGGACATGAGGGTCGGGGTCCTTGGAAAGCCCCGGGTGTGGCGAGCTCCCCGCCCCATGGCCTCGGGGCTGCTCTGTCCTGGGAAGGGCGCTGCTGCGGTGGCCGGAGAACAAAGCCACTCAGTTCTTAGAAACATCCTCATAGCCCTTCTTTGAAATGACTCTGAACCCGGACGGAATCTCAGAGCACAGAACGTCCCAGAAGCAGCTGGCCGCGGGCCGGCCAGATAGGCGGGAGGGTCCCCGGCAGCCCGCGTTCTCGGGGGTGCGGTCAGGCCGTCCGTCGAGGAGGGGAGCTGGCACCCGTTCAGATGGGAGGCCTGCGGTGCTCAGAAGGCACGGTGACACTGGGTGACTCCCAGAAAGTTGTCATTATGCCAGCGAACCTCCCTGAAGCTGACAGGTTTTACTGGCAGTTCTAGCCACCCTATTTTTTTTTCCCCTCTCTCTCTTTTTTTATAGTAAAGGAGCCAAACTGACTTAGATTTTAAGTGATGGGCGGCTGCCCGCGGCCGCCCCCCCCCAGGGCAGCGCCAGGCTTTAAAGCAGCCTCTGCGGTTGTTACACAGCAGGGGTTTCCTGTCACCCAGCATCCCAGCCCTTGGGCCGGTGCCTGGAGGAAAGGCTGCGGCTGGAGGCCGGCGGGAGGGGCAGGCCGGGCTGTCCAAGCGCGTAGAGTGTGACCAGCTGCCAGGCCTGGCGGGGACCCCTTGGCGGGGTGGCGGGGGAGACAGGTGCCTGCAGCAGAGATGCCGAGAGGAGCCTGGTCCCTCCGGGTCAGCGGCTTAGTCTCCGCAGTTTTTTTATTTGCAAGTAGAGCAGGTTGGGTCACCTCGGATCTGAGTTCGCACAGATCTGAGTCCCAGCCGGCTCAGAACGCGACTGCATCTGGAGATAAGGTCCTTCAAAGAGGCAGGTTCAGGTACGCGGGGTCACGTGGGCGGCCCCTCCGGTCGGCCTGGCGTCCTTGGCGGCGCTCGGGACACAGACCTTCAGAGGAAGCAGCCCCGCGACACCGCGGGGAGGGGCGGCGTCACGGGTGAGCGGCCGAAGCCGCGTGCGGCCCGCGAGCCCGCACCTCAGGGCGCTGCGTGCCCCGCCCGCAGGCTACGCGCACTGGAAGGGCCAGGTGCTGACCTCGGACGAGCTCCACGTGCTGTACGAGGGGCTGAAGCTGAACCACGTGAACAAATACGACTACGTGCTCACAGGTGAGCCCCGGGCAGGGGTGGCGCCCTGGCGACCGCCGCGTCCCCGGAGCGTGGCCACGGGTGCTGGCCACGCCGTGCCTGCTCAGCCGGCGGCTGTCCTGACGGCCACGTCGCCGCACTGGGGTTCGGGTCCCACGGCCGGGGCCGGGTGGGTCGGGGACAGAAACGCCCAGGTAGGCAACACGCTGCCACCTGATGCGCTGGTTTCATTAACAAGCCCACGTGGTTGGTTTATCTTCCCGGTCAAATGCGAATATGCTTATTCTGCGAAAGGGCGAGGTGGTTCCTCATACAGCCGCGGTTTCTCCCTTTTCTGATTTCGTGTGAGAGTTAACAGCGCTGCTTTTGGGGAGTGCGTGTCCCCTCGGTGTCTGCAGCGGTCACGGGCACCCATCTTACCCCGGCTGCAGGGTCAGGGCGCAGGGCTGTGACGGCCCTGGTCCCCCTTGGCTCCGGGCGTGTGACGAGCGTCCTGTCCCTCCCACAGGTTACACGAGAGACAAGTCCTTCCTGGCCACGGTGGTGGACATCGTGCGGGAGCTGAAGCAGCAGAACTCGGGGCTGGTGTACGGTAGGCGCTGGCCCGCGCGGCACACACGCCTGGGGCTTCCCCTTCCACGTCTTGTCACCTCCAGCTCTGTGGCAGCTGGCGCTCCGGGGACAGGCGCCCTGCAGGCAACTTCTGAACCTGGCGTCTGTCTGGGGCCAGTGAGAGAGGCAGGTGACGGCGGCTGTAATCAGTGTCCCAGCGTCAGGCACTGCAGTTGGAATGTGTGACCGCCCTGCCTCTGGGGCGCAGGGCTGGGTGGGGGACTCCCAGGCCGGACAATAAATGCAAAACGCCAGGTGAGGAGATAGATGTCGTGTGCGTGGAGCTGCAGTTTGCCGATTAAATGTCCTTTGTGGGAGTTCCCGTCGTGGCTCAGTGGTTAACGAATCCAACTAGGAACCATGAGGATGTGGGTTCGATCCCTGGACCTGCTCAGTGGGTTAAGGATCCGGCGTTGCCGTGAGCTGTGGTGTAGGTTGCAGACGCGGCTCGGATCCTGCGTTGCTGTGGCTGTGGTGTAGGCCGGCAGCTGTAGCTCTGATTCGACCCCTAGCCTGGGAACCTCCATATGCCGTGGGTGCGGCCCTAGATAAGGCAAAAAGACAAAAATAAATAAATAAATTAATTAAATAAATAAATAAAAATAAGTGTCCTTTGTGTCCCACAGTGTGCGACCCGGTGATGGGAGACAAGTGGAACGGAGAAGGCTCCATGGTTAGTGCGTCCACCTGGGTCCGAGGGGTCTTGGGGCTGTCGGCCGGGCGGGCGCTGCCCTCGGGCTGAAGACGCGTCCTTGTTGGGTGGAGAGGCCTGGCTGGCAGGGAGGTTTCCGTGGAGGGCCTGACAGTGGGTGTTTTAGATTATACATCTCTGTTGAAGCCCAAGCAGCCACAGACAATTTGCACATGGATGAGTGTGGCTGTTTTCTAGTAAAATTTCAGGTGTGGACTCTGGAGCTTTGAAGTTCCTCTGTGTGACATAATGAATGTTTTTCTTTTGACTCCCCCGCCCTTAACCTTTTAAAAACTCTTGAGGGGCTCCCTTGGTGGTGGCTCAGCGGTTAACAAAACCGACTGGGATCCATGAGGATGCAGGTTCGATCCCTGGCCTCACTCAGTGGGTTAAGGATCCAGCATTGCCATGAGCTGTGGTGTAGGTCGCAGGTGCGGCTCGGATCTGGCATTGCTGTGGCTGTGGCTGTGGCTGTGGTGTAGGCTGGTGGCTGCAGCTCCAATTAGACCCCTAGCCTGGGAACCTCCACATGCCGCGGGTGCAGCCCTAAAATGCAAAAAAGTAAAAATAATAAAATTAAAAAAATAAAAACATAAAAACTCTCGAACCTTTTAAAATCACCCTTAGCCTGTTACCGACTGGGGCGTGGTGCATGGCGTCCCCTGGTGGGGACGTGGCCTCAGCGACAGGTGGTGCATCAGTGGGGAAGGGCCCCCCCGCCCCGCCCCCGGACCCCCACCGCGTGCGTCAGCGCTGTCCCTGTCTCTGCCCTGCAGTACGTTCCCGAGGACCTCCTTCCGGTTTACAGAGAGAAGGTTGTGCCAGTGGCGGACATCATAACCCCCAACCAGTTTGAGGCCGAGTAAGTAGGTGAATCCGGCTGGCGCGCCCCCCAGTGCCAGGCGGCTCTTCCCATCCCGGGTGCCCCCCGAGGCCCGGGGTTGGCGCTGGTCGTCAGCGGTGGGTTCACCCCAGTGCCCTGTGGTCTTGGGGAGAGCGTCCGGCGACGGGAAGGGGAGGGCACGGGGGCTCTGGTGCATGCGCACGGAGAGCCACGCCCCTGCGCACAGGCCCCAGCCCCAAATGCCCACGTCGGGGTAAAGGGACCGAGCCGGCCCCGCTGCCAGGTTCCCAGGGCCTGGGATGCTCGCCCCGATGACCTGGGAAGCCAGGCCCAGGGAGGGAGGGGCTCCCAGGGCCCTGGGGTGCGGCTGGGCTCTGCGGCGCGTGTGTCTCTGTAGGCCCATCAGCCGGGTCCCCCCTGGCTTCAAGGTCCCCCTTGGAGGTAGGGGTGGGGCTCACGGTGCACCGGCCGTGGGCAGCTCTGGGACTGGCTGCCACCGTGTGTGTGACCATTCGTGGCCGTGTTCCTGGTTCTAAACAGTAGCCGCGGTCTCACGCAGGACACTCTGAGTCCCCTTTAGAACTGAACTTTGCTCTTGACCACGGCCTCGGTAGCCATGTGCTCCGCGATGGCTGGCAGATGTGAGTTCCCTGTGGGTCCCCAGGGCACTGTAGCCCTGGGGGGTCTTACAGGCGACCTCAGGGAAGTGGTGGCTCACCTGTACCTACCTGTCTTCCAGGTTGCTGACCGGCAGGAAAATCCGCAGCGAGGAAGAAGCCTTGGCGGTAAGAGACCTTCCAGGCCTGGCCTGGGATGGGCAGCACTGTTAACAGCGGGGGGGTTGGGGGCTGGGGGGCGCAGGGGAATAGCCATCCGCCCTCAGGCCTGGGAGGCAGGCACCCAGGGTGGCCAGCATCCCATTTCCCGCTGACCAATCTCCAGGGCCCCAGGGACGCATCGCCAGTTCCGTTGGGGCCGCTTGGTTGGCCGCCTGCAGCTTAGCGCCTGTTGGGTCTGGGCTCGCCCACTCTCCTCGGGACGGCTGTCCCCGTCTGAGCCTCCGGGGCAGGCACGTGGCAGAGCGCTGTGGACGACGCAGAACAGCAGAAGTTTGTTCTCGCTTCTGGAGGCAGGGGGTCCGGGGAGGGGCAGGCTGCTCTGTCTGAACCCACAGGAGGGTTCTGATCCTGCCGCCCCAGCTTCTGGTGGCGGCTGGCGGTCCGTGAAGCTCCCGGCTTGTAGGCGTCACCCGCCTCGGCCGCCTCTCTGTGTCTGTGTCCTGATGTCTCACGAGGACACAACCTGGTGACCGCGTCTTACCTCAGTGACGTCTCCGCGTGAGAGAAGAGGTGCTAGGGGCTAGAGCTTCTGCACCTCTTTGGGGGTCGCCGTTCAGCCATGACAGGTGCAGCATTTACTGAGCACCTGCTGTGTGCCGTGCCTCGCGTGAGTCTTGCATGCCAGGTCCTGCGGTGGCATAGTCGCCGGCTTGTCACCCCGAGGCCCTCCTGCCCCGTGACCTGTGCCCGTGACCCGTGTGCACAGCAGAGGTCAGGGCACCAGAGGAGAGCGCCGCCCACAGGAGCCACTCGGGCCGAGGCTGCGCTGCCCGGTGGATGGTCAGAGCCGTGAGCGCATGGGCGAGGACACCGTGGGCACCCGGCCCCTTGGTCCTTTCTCCCCAGTGGCCACTGAGCTCTGTGCCAGGCAGGGTCCGGCAGTGAGTGTGTGTGAGTGTGCTGCCTGGGTGTGCGGGGATGTGTCTGGGAGCCCGTGTGAGGGTGTGTGACTGCGCGCGTCTGGAGCTACAGGGCAGGATTTCAGACAGAAGGGCAGCCCTGGGCCAGGTTTTTCAAAGTTCTTTCCAACTTCCCTCTGGACTTACTGACAAATCGTGGGTGGGGTTTAGCACCCCTGGGCTGCGCCCCCAGCCACGGGCCCCTGACCAGAGCGCCGGGCGCTGCCAGGGCCTCATCTCCCACGCCCGGGCCTCATCAGAGTCTGCTGGCTTCACGGTCCAGGAGCCAGGCCCCTGGGTCAGCGCTGGCGGTGGCCAGTAGGGGCCACCGCTGGGCCTGTGGGGCTGCGAGCCCGTTTACCTGAGAGGAAGAGGGCTCGCTGGGGCTGGGGAGGCACAGTGGGGGTTGGGGTGTGGGCGCGGCGGGTGCCTGGCCCTGGGCAGAGGGTGCCCGCCCGCGTGCTCACTGCTCTGGGTCGTTTGCACAAGGACCATCTCCTGTGAAACCCGGTTACCCCGCCCGCGGGCCGTGGGCAGATGAGAGGGGCGGCACCTTCTAGGCCGGGCATGTGGCTTGGAGTCCACGCTGCCCCAGGCACCGGACACCCTGAAAGTACCCTTACAGTCCAGGGTTGGTATCAGAGCCCTGCCCGGGCTCAGCTGCCCCACCCGGTGGAGGGCAAGGGGGGGCCTGCAGCCTGGTATGAGCCCCCCCCCGCCTCCCTCCCTGGCTTGGCCAGCACCTTCCTGCGCCCCGAGTTCACCCCGGTGCGGCGCGGGCGCTGGGCCCTCAGGGAGGGGCGCGGGGCGTCTCCAGCCCCGGAGGGCCGTGGGCAAAGGGCAGGACGTGTGTGCCGAGTGAAGAAAGGGGCCGGGGAGTGGCCTCCAGCAGCGGATGGGCAGGAAGCGCTTGTTACCTGGTGGTCGCCGGGCGTGGCTTCTGCCGCCCTGGAGCCCAGGTGAGCAAGGACGCTGGCCCGACGGGCTGGCTCCTTCCTCCAGGGCTCAGGCACGGCTGGGGTCCGGGGTGGGGCTGACAGTCATGCACCCTTGGACTTCAGGGCAGCTCTAACCCAGCAAAGCTGATGGGCACGGGGCCGGGCCCGGGGTGTGGCTCCCACGTTCTCAGCCTCTCGTCTCCGTCCATCCAGCAGACTCGAAGAATCTGAGGGGCTGGGCAGGGGGCCACGGCTGCCGAGTGCCCATCGCAGGTGGTCAAGGCCTGGCTGACGCCCGCCCCTCGTGTCCTGCAGGTGATGGACATGCTGCATTCGATGGGCCCTGACACAGTGGTTATCACTAGCTCGGACCTGCCGTCCGCACGGGGCAGCGACTACCTGATCGCGCTGGGGAGCCAGAGGACGCGTAAGTGCCCGTCCCGACCCCCACCCCCGCGCGGGCCTGCCTTCCGCCTCCTGCCGCATGTCCCTTGAGACTTCTGAGGTTTGGGGTCCACGAGAAAGAAAATCATGCCAGACTCGGCAGGTAGCAGGTTTCCTGACCCTGGAGGAGTCACACTGCAAACGGAAGAGGTTTCTGTGACTCGGGGACAGGGGGTGCCCCCCGCGCTGGCAGCCCAGGGATAGCACCCTCTTACCGGCCCCGGGTCACATGGACCAGCCCCGCTGGAGCCCAGCTCCTGGGGAGCCAGCTGCCCACGGGCCTCCCGCCACCCAGGCCGCCCCAGCACGGGGCTGGTCCCAGTGCCGATGTCCCTGGGAGGGCGCGCCCCGCCCCGCTGTGTCCACCCTCTAATGATGCTCAAGTGCCCCCCCGCCCGAGCCGGTTCTCTCTTCGTGAAGTCACGGAGGCTGGGGTCTCACCAGGGCCCCAGAGAGCAGGTGCTGCGCAGCTTTCACTGCCCCCCGCGTCTGTGCGGGGGACACACGTGTGCACACACGGACACCGACACACACGCCCCGACTTGAGGGAGCCCACGCGGCCCCTGCGGCTATGGGCGCCCCTCCTCCCCCACCCCCGGGCCGTGGCCCCTCGGTGTCACATCACGCGCGCCACCTCTCAGCAGCAGCTGGCCTGTGCCCTGCCCCCTCCCACAGCCCCCCCGGCCGGTGGCCCTCTGGGCTCCAGTCTCTCCTTTTCCCACTTGGCCCGGGCGGTCACTGGGGGGCGTCGGGCGTGCAGGCAGCCTGAGCCCCCGACCTGTGTGGGGGCTGACCCAGAGGAGCGGCCCGCTTCCCAGGCTGCGGGCCCCTCCTGGCCCAGACTCGGGGTCCCAGCCGCACGACTCTCCCCAGGGTCCCCCGACGGCTCCGTGGCGACACAGCGTATCCGCATAGAGATATGCAAGGTGGACGCGGTCTTCGTGGGCACTGGGGACCTCTTTGCCGCCATGCTACTGGCGTGGACACACAAGCACCCCAACAACCTCAAGGTCAGCCGGGTGC
Source organism: Catagonus wagneri (assembly GCA_004024745.2). Lineage (NCBI taxonomy): Eukaryota > Metazoa > Chordata > Mammalia > Artiodactyla > Tayassuidae > Catagonus > Catagonus wagneri. The sequence continues at coordinate 267,092 of PVHT021183665.1, forward strand.
CCAGGGGTGGCCCCGCCGAGGGCCCGGGGGCTGCAGGCTCTGCAGGCTCAGCGCCTGGGGATCCGGAAGCATCGCTGGCAGGCAGACTAATGAAAGCGTGTCCTGAAACACGGCCCTTACGGGGTAAAGGACAGTGTCGCTAGCACCCTCGGGTGGGGATAAAGCAGCTTCGCTTCCCGCTGGCCAGGTGGGCAGGTGCTCGACTGGGCTGGTGAATGGGGGCGGGGTCTTTGCTGTGCTGCACAGGCCAGCACGGGGTCACAGCCGCCTCCTTTGACCTCCGTCTGCGCCGTCCTCGCCCCCTGGGGGCTGGGCCGGGCCCTCGGCGTCACCTGCTCGGCTGGAGTGCTTGCTCCCCTCCGTGGTCTTGCCCTCTCCTTCCTCACCCGAGGGACCAAGGCCAGCTGGCGCCCAGAAGGCCAAGCCCGGGTCCTGCTCAGCCCTGGGTCCCCGGGTCCCTCTGCTTCCTCAGCACCTGCCGAGCCCCGGGTCCTTTAACTGTGATGCCGGCAGGCAGGGACCTAGGCCAGCTTTGTGGCAGGAGCTCTCTCCTGTGTCGGTTTTTTATGACTGTTCGATCCAGAAATGCTTGCTGAGCACCTGCTCACGTGCCAGGCAGTATCTGTCGGCCAAAGTTGCCTGTGGTTCGCTTAGCGCACAGGCCTCTGTCCAGCTCTCCTGGGACCTCTGTGACCGGGCCCCACTTGGGGGGAGCGTGTGACCACGGAGCCAGTGCTCGTGTTAATGGACAGTCCCAGAGTTCCTGTCGTGGCTCAGTGTATTGAGAACCCTGCTAGTATCCGTGAGCATGCAGGTTCGATCTTTGGCCTTGCTCAGGGGGATAAAGATCCAGCGTTGCCATAGACTGCAGTGTGGGTCTCAGATGCGGCTCAGGTCCGGCGTGGCTGTGGCTGTGGCTGTGGCTGTGGCTGTGGGGTCGGCCGGCAGCTGCAAGTCAAATTCATCCCCCAGCCTGGGACCCTCCATCTGCTGCGGGTGCGGCCCTAAAAAGAAAAAAAGGGACAGTCCCATCCCGGTGGCCGTGGGCGGCGCCCGGGCTCAGTGGCTTCTCCTCCCGGCAGGTGGCCTGTGAGAAGACGGTGTCAGCCATGCACCACGTCCTGCAGCGGACCTTCCTGTGTGCGAAAGGTACCGCCGGGCCGGGCTGGGCTGGCGGGGTGCGGGGCGGCCTGTGAACCGGCCCGCGGCTCGCGCCGTCTCCCCGGCCTGGGTCTTCAGCGCTGGGGCGGGGGCAGCGTTGTGGCGCTTTCTTCTGACCTGGGGGGGGTCTCCCGCTGGGGTCTCCTGTTGGGGGCTCGGCCAAAGGCAAGGGGGAGAGAGACGCTTCCCCTCGGGGCGCCCCTCCCCGGCTCTGGCCCTGCGCCCGTCCCGAACGCGCTCTCTTCCGCAGCCAAGGCTGGCGGAGGCGTGAAGCCCAGCCCGGCCCAGCTGGAGCTGAGGATGGTCCAGAGCAAGAGGGACATCGAGGACCCGGAGGTGGTCGTCCAGGCCGCGGTGCTGTGAGGCCGCCCAGCCCGCCTCCCTGCCGCCGGCGTTCGGCGTCCCCGTTCCCGTCCTTGTGAAACATGTAACATCTGCCTTAGAGCTGTGACCGAAACTTGATATTCTTTTTCTTTTCCAAGTGTCCAGCCTCAACTGGTCTTAATTGTGAAAATGTGCCAGTCGTGCTTTTTAAAAATGACAGAGCGATTGCAGGAGTTGACGATTTGGGGCCCCGGCTGCGCTCCCTCGAAGGCTCCTGGGCCTCCCCGGCAAACCAGCTCACGTGCACGTCTCAGGGGCGTCCCGTCTCGGACTGGCTCGGGTCCGTCCCCGGAGGCCCTGGTGTGCGCATCCGGGAACAAGTCGGGGGTAACCGGTCACGTCCGGAGTAACGGGGCCAAGTGTCTGTGTTCTTGTCCCGGCCTCAGCTTCTGTGTCCCTGCTTCAGAACCTTTGCGCTCTTGCTTTGCAGCAGGCAAACCCCGGGGGGTTCAGATACTCTGCTTTCCTTCGCCGTGTGGACGAGTTCTGCAGCTCGGGTGCACAGGCGCTGCAGTCACTTTGGTGGGGCCCTTCGCGGGACCCCCAGAGTTCCAAGTCGGTCTGCAAACCTAACTTGTGTCGGGGGACTGCCTTGTAACTCCCAGCATCTCTGGGGACCCCCTTGGGGGCCGGGACGGAGGCTGCGTGACCGGGGTGGCCTGCGGGGGGCCACCACGCCAGGTTCCTTTGGGAACACTCGTCCAGTTTCTGGTAGAACACAAATGTGTTGTGTCACCACGTCTCTCACGGGCAGGTGCACAGGGCAGGGGCTGTTGGCATGTTGAACCCCACATGCCAGGTCTCGCCCCTGCACCCACGGTTCTGTGTCCTGTGCCAGCCGGAGGCACCCCCAGCCAGTCTCTGCCCTCTACCCCTCCCCACAGCGGGCAGGGGGCAGCGCTTCAGAGGAGCAGCTGGCAAGGCACCTCACGTGGGCTGGGGCAGCGAAGGCCACGGCATTGCCCCTGACCCCAGTCCTGCTGTCCGCGGCTGGGGTGACCTCCCTGCTCCCACCTGGCCCAGAACTGTGAGGCCCCAGGCATGGCTGCAGGCGGGGGTGCCCATCCTGAAGACGCAGCACCCAGCCCCGACTGGGTGCAGAGGGAGCCCACAGCCTGGAGGGAGACAGCGAGGCTGCAGGATGCGGGGCTGGGTGTGGGCCGCTGGGCACGCGGGACCCCCAAGGGCAGGCCCCCTGGGGAGGGGGGGGGCCCGCACCCGTCTGTGGCATTGGCCTTGTGTCCGGGCTTCGGGCCTCCGCTGCCTTCTGCTCTGTGTAGAAAAGGCTCCCTGCAGCCCCTGCCTTCCCCTCCCCCGACTCCAGTGGCATTCTCGGGCATTGATGCCCGGGCGCGGGTCAGGTCCTCAGCTCCCACGGTGGCCAGCGGGTCAGGGCGTCTGTGCCCCTGTCATGTTTCCTGCGGGCCCAGGAGGAGGAGGAAGGCGGTGCAGGTGGCCTGGCGCAGGGTGGCTCAGGTACCAGCCATAGTCCCCCAGGGCCCCTGGCTTCCGTGGAGCCTTTAATGCTGTCACTGCCAAGTAGAGCTGGGAGACGCCACGCCGCCAGCCAGCGGGAGACCTTCTCTCTTTGCTTTAAAAAAAAAGAAAAAAAATATATAGAGAGAGCCTCTAAGTGTAAGACTAGGGAGAACCCGCGTGTCTCTTGAGTGGGAGGCTGAGGTCACCCTGACCACGTGTCGCTGGGGTCCGGGCTGGCCCTGTGTGCACCGCGAGCCTGAAGGAAGACACACTTTACGCTGTGCTTCTTAGTTCTTTTTATTTCAGAGTCTCGGCGTCCACGGTGGGTTGAATTCTTGGTTCTCGGTGTCACACGTGGAACGATAACTGTCCCACCCGTGAGCTCTGGCAGGATCCAAGGCTGTTCTGCCCCCCACCCCGGCCATAACGTCCCGGCCGCGAGGACAGGCTGTGGCCCCAGCCCTCCGTCCTGAGGGAAGGCGAGCGGGGCTCCCAAGAGCTTCTGCAGAGAGAACCTTAGCCTCTGTGGGAACCCCTGCCGACCTCCCAGCCCCCCGCAAAGGGAACTTCCTGCCGTGCTGTTGCCGAGCCTGTGTGTATCTCGAGTTTCCACGGGGACCGGTCCACCTGTCCTGATGACAGCAGAGGCCCCAGACTGTCTATGTTCAGAATTCCTTCCCCTCCCCGAAGTTTCCCATGGCCAATGGCAGTGGATTTTGATATTTTGAGTCCAAGTTAGAACTAGCTGCTTTTTTTTAAAAAAAAATTTCCATAGTTTAGTATCATGCAAAATAATTTATTTTAAGATAAATATATTGGCCCTGAATTGCCTGCTTTTTACCAGAGTATAGATTTCAAACCTCCCCCTGTGGGCCTTGAAGATGAATTTTAAAATGTCCTGTTTTAACCAGTCTCGAACCATTGCCAGATCTTGTAACCGGGTTAGTCTGTGCTCTTTTCTTGCGATACACACCGGTGATCGTGAACAATGCTTTGTCCTTTGTCCCGTTCTTAAGCTTGTCAGAGCCGGTCTTTAGAGCGAGTGGGCTGAGCCTGGCTTGCCGCGGCTGCACGGATGTGTAACTGGAAGCTGAGGGTTCTGTGCGGAGGCCAAAGCCCGCTGCCCACACTGATGGCTGGGGCCCGGGCCGGGGCCTGGAGTTGCCTGTCTCCCAGGCTGCCCCGCCCATCTCGTGCCCGAGCCCCCTGTTCTCCCCTGGGTTGAAAGGCACAGAAGAGGAGGGGAGAGTCCTGCCCTCGGGCCACCACTGTGGACCACCTGCCCGGCCTGGGGCGTAGGGCCCACATATCTGGGAGTCAGCATCCTGTGGCCACGAGACTGGGCCAGGTCCCGGTGCCGGAATAAACCCCCCTCCCGGGTTCTCTTTCTGAGTCTAGGTGGCGGCCACGTGGCCCCCACACTCAGTTCTGCCCGCCGGAGGGGCACAGCTCCTGAGCCCATCTGCTTCCGTTCCCTGCTGCCCCAGGCTGTAGGTGGCTTCTCTTCTCTCCACCTGCTGAGCCACCTGGGCGCTTAGGGACCCCCGGCTTTGGGGAGGCGGTCCTGGTTGTCTAGATCTGCTGCCCTAAGCCAGGAAGCCTTGAACTTGGGCCTGGTTGCCGTCAGGGTATACGTTGTTTACCCCACCCGGAGCCCCTCCCACGTCCTCCAGTCCTGCCCACGGCCCCGGTCAGGCTGGTCCCTTGCAGAACAGGTGAAGCGCCCGCACACGTGTGGCCTCGGGGCTGTGTGCGCAGCTGGTGTGCCGCTGAGTGTCATGAATTCTTTGTTTTACAGACAGTGCTGTGGTTTCGGGATCCAGCCGCGCACTTCAGGCCTCTGCCAGCAGGGGGCAGACACCCGCCCCAACCCCCACCCCCACCCAGTAGGTTGCACACGTCAGCCTCCCTCCTAGGGGGCGTTTCTTTGGGACACAAGTCTTTGCTGTCCGGTGACAAAGACCAGGCTTGGCAGTCTGCCACACTGCGGAGGGGGCGGGGGCCCAGTGTGTCGCGTGCGCCACGCGGCCTGGGGGGCGCGGTTCCTAGAGTCCTGAGCTTTCTGTACCGAGTGTCCTCCTGCACTTCGTTCTTGGTGCGAGATGTTTTCTCTTGTTAGCAAAGGCACTAATCTAAAAACGTCTCACTACATTCCTGCCTCCCATTAGCTGTCTGTGTCCGTTTGGTCCATAAGTGAGTGAGCGTACGTCCGACTTACTTCATATCCCTGGAAAGCCCTTCCCAGAATTTTCTTGTTAACTTCCGGCAGCGTAGACAGGTGTTTAGCTTCCCGCTGTCTGCGCCGGGCAGAGCCCCGTGCTCGGAGCGGAAGCCTTGCCTCCGTCTCCGGGCTGAGGGGAGCCTCGCCGAGGGCCCCGGCTCCGGGCTGGCAGCCTGCAGCCTGCACTCAGCTCCCGGCCACACGCCGACGTGGGCGCGTCCCCGGCTTCAGCAGGCAGCTGTGCTGGGAGGACCTCGCCCTGGCCAGGGCCACCGCCGTCCTGCGGGCGCCACGCCGCGCCTCCCGGGGCTCCAGGCCGCAACAGAGGGGAGACCGTGCTGCCCTGGGTCCCTGAGCCTGGGAAGTCCCCGGACAGGGCCCCGGTCCTCGGGGGTTTAGGGTGCTGAGCGGGGCCGCAGAGTAGCGGGGACCTCGTCCTGACGCAGGTGCACATGCTGATGTTTGGGGAAATGGAAGTGAATTCCCCTGACGGAGAGGGTGCTACAGGTGGGGCTTTGAATTTGACTTTAACGCCGCACGCTTGCTAACTGAGGCCCTGACTCGGCCCAGCTGATGCAGACCTGGGCCTTCCTGAATCAAGCTCGGGTTCTGGAGGCTTCTTGTGGGGCTGATGCGGCCTAGCACAAAGCACCCCGGCTGTGAGGGGTCCTCGCGGTTCAGGCGGCGGTTTCACTAGCCCTGTGGCTGCCAGCCCCGTGTTTGTGGACGTGTTTATAAACAAAGCCCTTCCGTGCTGTAGAGGCCGTGTCTGTCTGCAGTGGTCCTAGTGACAGGACTATCACAAATAAATATTTTCATGGTGATTGTGTTGAAGTCTGATGATTTCCTAAAGCTGTGCTGTCAGCCGGCCGAGCACTGGTTCCCGCTGGGCAGGGATGGGAGCCCATGCCCCTCACCACCCTCTTCCTGGGACGCCCGCGCTGCCCTCCCGCCCTGGCCAGGTGCCTTCCTTCCAGCCTGCTCGGTTCTCTGCCCTGGAGCTTGGTCTGGATGCAAGTTTGTGCTGGGGCTCAGAGTGGGCTCCCTTACCCGGCGCCGCCCCCCCGCCCAGTCCTGAGGACCAGCTTTGGTCGCTGACCAAGTGTCATGCTCATTCCGGGTTCCTTCGCACCTGGGTGTGACGGCATTGGTCCTGCCAGCCGGGCAGGTACTTACTCTCCTGCAGGCAGCCCACACATTTGTAAATAAGTCCTTTGTCTGAAGGAGAAGGGCGGGTGAGGCCGTGGGGTCTGGAGCACAGCCCCCGTGTGCTGCTGGGCTCCCAGCAAGGCCCTCCTGGTCCTGAGGCCTGACCTGGGCCGGGTGCCCTGTGGCTGCTGGAACACACGCTTCCAGGCTGAGGGGCTTAGAGCCAGGCAGATGTATTCCCTCCCATTCTGGAGGTCGGGAGTCTAAATGGGTCAGGAAGTCACAGGTACAGAGGCCAAGCTAGCAGTGGGCAGGGAGGGGCCAGAGAGAGGCCTGGGAGTAAGAGGTGCAAACTGCTATGTACAAAATCCGTAAGTACCAGGAGCACAGGGAGTAGCCAGCGCTTGGTAACTATAAATGGAGGATAACTTTTTTTTTTTTTGGCTTTTTTGGGCCGCACCTGCGGCGTGTGGAAGTTCCCAGGCTAGGGGTCAAATCAGAGCTACAGCCACAGCAACACGGGATCCGAGCTGCATCTGTGACATAAACCACAGCTTGCAACAATGCTCAAACCCGCAACCTCATGGTCACTAGTCGGATTTGTTTCCGCTGCGCCGTGACGGGAACTCGTTGAGGTATAACTTTTAACAAGAGTCAATCTCCATGTGGTTCACCTGAAACTTACAAAATACATCAACTACACCTAAATTAAAAAAAGGAGTTTGAGGAGTTCCCATCATGGCTCAGTGGTTAACGAACCCGACTAGCATCCATGAGGACACAGGTTCGATCCCTGGCCTTGCTCAGTGGGTTAAGGATCCAGCATTGCCGTGAGCTGTGGTGTAGGTCGCAGATACATCTCAGATCCCACATTGCTGTGGCTGTGGTGTAGGCTGGCAACTGCAGCCCCAATTCAACCCCTAGACTGGGAACTTCCATATGCTGAGGGTGTGGCCCTAAAAAGACAAAAAAAAAAAAAATAGTTTGAAGAGTTGCTGCTGCGGAGAAGTGGGTTAAGGAGCCAGTGCTGCCGCAGCTGCAGCATAGTTCGTGGCTGTGTCTTGGAGTCAATCTCTGGCCCAGGAACTTCCATATGCCTCGCACGTGAGGGGGAAAAAAGAAAAGAAAAAAGGAGTTAGGAGCTCCCGTCGTGGTGCAGCAGTTAACAAATCCGACTAGTATCCATGAGGATGCGGGTTTGATCCCTGGCCTCGCTCAGTGGGTTAAAGATCCGGCGTTGCTCTGAGCTACGGAGAAGGCCGGCAGCTGCAGCTCCGATTCCACCCCTAGCCCGGGAACTCCCATAGGCCGTGGGCGTAGCCTTAAGAAGAAAAAAAAAATAGAAAAAAGTGTGAAGTCCTGCGTGGGCCGAGCTGGTTCCCCGCCTTCTCCGGCTCCTAGCGGCGCCTGCTGTTCCTGGATCACGGCCCCTCCTCCACCTTCCAGGTCTCACGGGGACCCCACGGGACCCTGTGCTTACCTGGCTACTCCAGGACCATGTCCCCGTCTCAAGACCCTTAGCTTAATCGCACCTGCAGAGCCTCTTTGCTGGGCAGCGCTCACGGGTATTGGGCACTGGGATGTGAGCATCTGGGGAAGGGCCACTGGCCATCCCCCACGTCCTGGATGGGTGGTTTGGGGCCCTTTGTGTCCCCCAGCACACAGGTGATCCTCGGCCCCCAGGCAAGGGCATCCCGCAGCAGCTCAGGCGCTGGCGCCTTGATCAGGCTGTGCCTGAGCCCCACTTGGTCATGTAGCCACACTTGCCGCAAAGGAGTCCGGAGAGCGTTGGCTTTTGCCCGTCTCTGTGACATGATCCCCCTCCCCCCGGGGGGCGGGTGGAGAGGACAGATCTGGGCGGGAAAGGATAAGCCTCTGGTTACCTCTGATGTCATAAGCTCCGTTAGAGAGGGACGCTGTCTGCCGTCTGTCCGTCCTCTCCCCAGACCGCCGGCCGTCTGGCGCACAGGACACTCGGCTCAGCCGAGTCCGTCACGGCCTTGCCCAGCCAGGACCTCAGGCAAGGCTGGGCCTCAGGGGGGCACTGAGGGTCACCGGCTCTGAAGTGCTGCATCCGGGCCCCTGCTCTGGCAGGACAGCAAGTGTGAGTGGCCGCCGCCCCAGCAGCTCCCTTAGGGCCCCTGGGCACCCGGCTGGTGATAAGACAGATTGCCACGGCAGCAGGTGTCTGCAGCGCGCAAGCTGCCCCGGTTACACGTTCCTGTCCTCGGTGTGGGCAAGTCTGACCTTATCTCGGTCAGCCGGGGGCCCGTGACCGAAGGCACCTAGGGAGCCGCGCGGCTGGTCCTCTCCGTGGGCCTGCTGTCGCCCCTCGGCCCCTGGGGGCGGAGCCTCCACATCATTCGGGCCACCCTCTTGGCCAGAATGGGGACTCGGGCAGCAACCTCCAGGCTTTGGCCGAGAACTCTGCGTGCAGGGGCGGCGCCCCACCCGAGGGCGCTGGGCAAGGATGGGGCGGGCTGGGGAAGGGCCTGCCCACCCGGAGGGTATCGGCCCTGCCTGGGGAGCCTGGGAGCCGGGGCGCTGCCCGGGGAGGGTGGGGCTGGCCCTCCAGCAGCACCTTCTCAGGGCGTTAACGTCAGTTACCGGGACACTCACAGCGGGTGACCTGGGGGGCCCTTCACAAGCTTGCAGAGAGGGACGGGGTGGCCACACCCGGGGGTTCACGGGGGTCTGGGCCAGGAGTTGCCAGCCTGGGCCGAGGGGCTGACTGGCAGGCGAGTACAGCCCCAGAGCAGGGGGGCCCAGGAACCCTTGGCTGGTCCCTGCAGCAGGGGCTGGGGGCCAGAGGGCAAGGGGTCCATTCGAGTCAGTGCCTGGGGCAGCTGGAGACACAGCGTCGGGGCAGTGCAAGAGCTGCGGCCCCGCAGTCCTAAACCACAGAGAATCTCACTGCTCTTTATTCTTACGACGCGGGGCGTGCTCTTTTTTACTCTACTGCACACGCACACACACACGGCAAACCAAATGCTGGACTGACCTCACTTACAGGCAGCAACCCGCAGCTGAACCCAGAAAGCATGGAAACAGACCTGCGAGGGAAACCCGCACACGTGTCTGCGGACACTCTGGAAACGGATTTTCTCCAACGCTTTCACTTATGGGGGACTCTGAGGACAGAAGCGTGTGGAGCGGCAGCTCCAACACCGGCTCCTGGGATTCTGGGTCCACCGCTGGCCTGCAGTGACCTGGGCAACCCCGGGCTCAGCTGCCCGCCCGGAGGGGTCACGGGCGGCACAAGGCCCAGCGGGGGCTCCACCCAGCAGAGCTCTCACCCTGTGACTTGTGTATTATGATAACGGCTTCGGATGAAAGGGGAAAAAAAAGGCCCAAACACTGGAAATTTGTAAAGACTGAAAATATACATGTATTTAAGGACCACGCGAGTCCTTCTTGAAAGTAACTCGTTTAAGATAATCGTTAGGGAGGAAAGAGATGGACACGAGCAAAGTCAGAAAGACACAGGAGAGGTGCGTCCCATCCCCCACCGGGTGGCACCTCGGATGGTCCCAGAAACAAGCTGGCAGCGCAGAGGCCCGCGTGGGCAATGGGCCCTGTTCACAGTCAGGACTAGAAGTAGGTCAGCTCGTCGTGCCTGCCTTTGTGAGTCTGGTAGCTGGACAAGGCCAAGGGCTTGTTCTCGTGCGGGAGGCTTTCAAACACCCGAAGGTGCACGAAGTCGTCATCGTCAACTTGAACCTGGAAAGACGCCGGGTGAGGGGCGGGCGCAGCCCCGTCCCCTCGCGTGCCTGCTCCGCTGGACCTGGCTGGACCGGGAGGAAGGCCCTGGACGCCCGGAGGCTGCGTCCCTTCCGGTCACCAGCAGCCGGGCTGCTGGCCCTCCCGTCTTCCTGCTTCAAGCACCCGACCTGACACTGCCTCCATCAGGGCCCCGAGCCCCGCTGCAAGCAGGCCGACGCGTGCACACACACACCCCTTGTTTTAGGGGGCCTGCAACCCCCGAGGCTGGGGCTGCCGCAGGACCCTAGAAGCACCCCCGCCCTGGCGCCTGAGAGCCCCTGCTTCAGGCCAGACCCTCCTGCGAGGCCGACGCCCTACCTTGATGAAGAGGTTCCTGCCTGCGACCACCTGGCTCTTGAACTCCACAGCCTTGAACACCGGGAACTTCTTATTCTCCTTTTCCTCCAGCTGGGACTTCACCTGGGGGCGGAGGAGCGGACAGGTGAGCCGACCGCCGCTCTGAACTACTGAGCCGGCTTCCAAGGCCGCCCTCTGCAGAGTTTCTATAGCATGACCGCTTTTGATCTGTTTAGGGCCACACCCGCCGCAGGTGGAGGTTCCCAGGCTGGGGGGTGAATCGGAGCTGCAGCTGCCGGCCTACATCACAGCCACAGCCACGGCCACGCGGGATCCGAGCCGAGTCTGGGACGAGCAGCCTGCGGCAACACCAGATCCTTAACCCACCGGGCGAGGCCAGGGACCAAACGGCACCCTCACAGACACTACGTCCTCGCTTAACGTGCTGAGCCATAACGGGAACTCGGGCTCGACCGTGAAACTGTCGGCTCTGATGACAAACCACAGAAAACAGTTCCTTAATTCTGCTGCAGCGTCGGCGGTGCTATTTCACTGTACCATTTGCCCTTTCTTTTCCAGGTGAGACACCTTTATATTTTCATCATCATGACTACATACGAGCTCATACCCTATTTTCCTCTGTTACATAAACAGTTCACTTGAAAGACCATACAGGTTTTTCAAAACGTGTGTGTTTGTACTTTGCGTGCGCATGCTTTTGTTTATTTAGGATAAAAGGATGTACATCATTTGTTTTTTTTTGCCGCACCTGTGGCATGCGGAATCTCCCTGGCCAGGGAGCAAGCCTGAGCCACAGCCGTCACAAAGCTGAATCTTTAACTGCGAGACCATCAGGGGACTCCGTGTATACAGTTTTTTACTTACTATTTGAAACCTGAAATCCAAAACATTTTAAAATGTTAAACCAAATGTAATGTTCAATTTAAATCTAACGTTCCATCTCGTAGATATGGCTTAACTTCCTTAGGCGTTCCCAAATTCTCCTGTAACAGATAATGCAGCAGATAAAATGCTTCGCTGCACTTTTAGCTGACTTCCTTCGGGAGCGGCGCCTTTGGGCAAAGACTGACCCCGCCTGTTGCTGTCAAGCAGTGGCTGTGCTTTTGGATCAGTCCTGTTTTCCAAGGTCTTGGCCTTTTAGGAATTGAGCATTTCTACGGAGAAAGGGGTGAGGTTTTGGTTTTGACTTTAGAATCGAATCCAGGCCTTCCCTGGGGCTCCACAGGCTAAGGATCTATCGCTGTCGCTGCTGTGGCCCAGGTCTCGGCTGCGGTGAGGGTTCGATCCCTGGCCCGCGAACATCCTCAGGCCATAGACAATGGCAAAAAAAAAATAATAATCACAGAATTTTAAAAAAACTCTAATCTAGTTTCAAACCTGGCCGCTCTCAGGATTACGGGCAAGCAGAGGGGCATACGGACTCTGTCCTGGAGTCACCAGACCGTCTCAGGCCGGGAAGCGTGCTGGGGACGAGGGGATCATGATCACCCGTGCCAGTGAGTGTCTGTGCCAAAGGCTGCGTGGCCTTCCAGAGCGGAGAAGATGGACGGAGGGGAGGGGACGGAGGGTCAGCCAGAACACAGGCCACACAGCCTTCTCTCCACGCAGCTGCCATGGTGGCGCTGTGCGTGACGCCGGGGCCAGCGCCCGTCTGAGTCTGAATTCTCACCTGGGAGCCCTTCCTGGGAGGCACCGTGCGAGGTCTGCGGGGAAGTGACCCTGCAGACGGTTTACAAGCCCAGGGGGCTGAGTGACACCCCCAAGCCCCCCTGGGGGCCAGGGGTATCTCTCTGCATCAGGAGTGGAGGTGGAAAAGCCCCTGCCCCTTGCAAGCTCAGGTGAGAAACCCCGACAGAGGTGGTGGAAGAGGGAACACGGAGGCCGCCAGTGCTAGGCAGTTGTTGACCAGGAGAAAGATGGGCTGGGCTGAGGCCAAAGGGAGCTGCCAGTTCCCAGTCCTGAGGGGCCCAGGAGGGACGGAGGGACAGCTCGGGGACAGGACTCGATGACTCGATGAGGTGAGTACAAAAGGCACCACCACCACCTGCTTCTGGCCGGGGCTCATCTCTGGCCTCTGTTCTCATCCGCAGCCCAGGCTGCTCCCGGAAGCGTCCGTGTCAAGGCCACCAGATGGTGCCCCTGCCCAGTGCACAGTGCCTCGTTCCCAGCAGCAATGACAACTGTCCACTGACACGTCACTTTCAAGGGACAGACACCTAACCAAGAGGCCCGCGAGACAGCAAGTCTGTTCTCCCAGGAGAGGTGGCATACAGAGTTCCTGTGACAAGCGGGGAATTCTTCAGCCTGGAGAAGCAGGAAGAGGCAGGCGCCTGGGCTCTGGGTGGCTGTGGGCTAAGAGCTAGGAACCACTTCCCAGCCTGGCTCACACTCCGCCCTGAAACTCCCTCATTTTCAAAAGCCCCGTGAGACTGACTCACCACCACCCTTCCCAGATGGTCAGAACCACCTGAGCAAGGACGGGGCGCTGACCTCACATCTCCGGTTTAGGAAGGGGGGGCGTGGTGTTAAAGGACCAGAAAGTTTGGCTCATTTTTCTTCCTCTTATCAGAACTCAGCTTTCCTGTGCCCTGAACTTACCTGTAATGAGCAGACCTTGCCACAGTGATGACAGGTAGTGCAGGGCCGGCTCCTCCCACCCGCACCAGATCCTGCCCAGCAGGGGCGGGGAGGGGAGGGGGGCGGTAAGCGCCACAGCTGCCCAGGGTCTGCACCGGGCTCTGCCTGGGCAACCCAGCCGGGTTCCAGCTACTGTCTCAAACGTACACAAACGTACGAGAATAATAGTCTAAGCCTGGGGCGTCTGTCCCCAGACTATCTCACGGTGACTTCACCCCACATGTGTACCGTTTGCTGAGTGCTTTTCACCTCGCGGCCCTCCCCCGGGGGACACCTCCGCGCGCGCCTGCCAGGCGTGGAGGGGCACCGTCCTGCGCCCAGCCCGGCCCTCGGGGTGGGGATGGGGGGGCATGCGCACGGGCGCCCCGCCTCCGTCCCAGCGGTGAGGCCTGCTGACAACCCGGGTCCCCAGGACCCCGCCCGCCCCTCGCAGCCCTGACCTGTTCGGCGATGGCCTGGATCTCGGCCGTGGCGGGCTGCGTGGCGGAGGGCGCACCACACATCATCGTGGCGGCGGGCGGGCGCAGACACCGGGCGGCGGTCACGGAAACGCTGTCACGCGCGGGCAGCTGACTCTCGCGGAGTGGCGGACCTCCGCGGAGCACCCGGACCTAGGGTGGCGGTCATGTGACGTGCGGGCGGAACCACTACGCAAGGCGGGGGGGGGTTTTCCGGGATCGTAGTGGGGCGCGGGGCGTCCGGGTTGGGAAATGGGGCTCGCGGCGTCCCCTTCGCGACGGGCGGGGGGCGGGAGCACGGTCACAGCCCGGGGCCCCCGGCAGGCACCGTCTCGGGACCGAGGGTCGTGTGCTGTAGGGCCGCCTCCCCCCCGGAGTTGGATGTCGTCCTCCCTGCGGCCGAGTCGGGGGGCGGAGAGAGGGGCGGGGCCCTGCAGGATTGGGCGGGGCGGGGGCGGGGCCTGCGGAGTCCAGGAGAGGGTGTGGTCCAGTCCTCGCGGGAGTGGGCTGAGGGTG